>JTDE01000137.1:225771-251551 GCA_014338405.1 Paragonimus skrjabini miyazakii
TCATCTACTACACGCTATAGCTATCTCTTCATTTGATCAGTTTGCTTAGAGAAACTAATGCTCATGCTCCACACAACAAGGAGTAGATTCACGCAAATGCTGGCGTACGCACACACCAATCCTTGTCCTAATCTGGGTTGTTGGCCTAGTTCCTGCAAAGAGAGCACAATGAACAGACAAATCGGATCTATAACCAAGAGAACTTACAACATGAACAAACGATTGAAATCAGCTTGAAACTGATTATAGAGGAGATAATTTTAATACTTACTAGGTCATAAGGATCGATTTGTGCACACGCACACAAATAAACTCTGACAGCAAACACTAGCTTGCATTATCTTGAGGAACTCGAGCAATGATGCAATGACAATAAAACCATGAAATAAAAATCCTGCCTGGTTCATTATAAAGCACATAGTGGGAACAAGTTACTTTGTTGACCAAAACAGACAGTTTTACGGGCTGCTGCACCATTGGTTCTCAGAACCAGTGCAAATAAATGCTCAACCTCAGGCCGTATGTGCGTGTGTGAGTGCATAAACAGTTGACTCAAGCACTTCGTTTGCTGTGAGCCTGAAAACCTCTATTAATCCGATATGAAACCAGATCCTGACCGTCTCCGTTGTTATTTTTCTCTGTGTATTCTATCTCTACTGTTGTTTTACGTTCGTGACCGCAGAGGGCAAAGAAAGTGTTAATATTTCGCGGTACATGTTTACTTTTTGTAATATTTTCATTTGGGTCAGAATAATTCGATGTCTCAAATTTCGTACTGACATATGAATCCTGATTCGTGTCGAGGTATCCGAGGGGACTTTCAGTGAACGACATCCCCAATTTGTTTAGATTACCGGTCACAGTTGAGCAACTTGTGGTTTTAACCCATCGTTTCATATGTGGCTTTTAGCGCCTTTCCTTTCCGGTCATACGTTTACCATTTGGAAACAATCTTGCAGATCCAAATCGTTATTTGGTGCGTTGCATGAACCTTATTTTCGTTGTGCCCAAGCAGTTCGTCTTATCTGATCGTTGTGAATCTGACGCAAGGTACTTATGTGTTTTGATCAAACTTTGTTGTTCTAAACCCAAATAAATGCTGAAAGTAAATTATTTTTCAGTGTAACTAAAATGCAGCCGTGGTAATGAATAATAACTGTTCCATTTCAAGTTGCACATCTCCCACAACTGATCGCAGCTGTATCATCCCCATAGAATTTCCAATCGGCCACTTTCGAAAAGAAGCACTAGACTCGAGTTTCGCTCTCATTAGAGCTCGTCACTAATGCATATCCTCGCCACTGCCTGGACTAGAACCACGACCACGTTGTTCATGAGGCAACCGTGTTTTCCACTGCGCCATTGACCTCACGTTAGGTACGACCGAATTATCATATGTGAACGCTCAACCACTTTCGCTTGTGAGTAATGATCAGGTTGCCCGATCATCTCGAAATGGAGACACAGTTACTGTCTGTTAACTCCAATCGATAACTGTTCCAGACTGACAAAATAATCCGGCTTCAAACTGATAATTAATACTTATTATTTCTAATATTTTTGTTTAAATGGCAATAAACAAAATTACTGATGAAAAATGATAGCACAGACGATCTAGCCATCGAATCACTTGCAGCGATTGTCCGTCGCCATGAAAATGGGAGAGATAACAGCATTTTCGGTCAGATGAGCCTTGTTGCCATCGAACCACGTGAGGTAAGTTAAAGAACTTGTTCAATGGGTTTAATCGGAGTGGCCGATCTTCATGGTTAAAAATATTTCAATCAACTGTTAGTGTGATTGACAAAAACAAAATTGTCTCAGGATTCAACATACAACTACTGATTTCCCTATGGCTCATATGAGAACATGAAAAATGGTCACATTATGGAAACAATGGCGCTCATGGTTCATAAAAAAGAGATGTGTTGTATATACGTTATTAGACATACCGTCATCTAAATCTTTCTTCAGGCTAAATCGGGGAATTTGCAGAAATATCATAAGTAAGGATTATTGTGCCATTTTATACCGGGTATCAACTGATAATCATCTCTATTGTAACCCAGAGCCTCGCACACTGCCTAGTTTATTCTCAGCTTACACAGAGAAGAAGCTATCACTGAATACAAACATGTGTCTCAACAACGTTTGAGTCGTTGTTTTGTACAGTGTACTGATAATTCTTACGGTTTGTCTGTCATCAGAGGGTTGTGGAGTGTCGGTAAGATAATTCACGGCGCAGCACGTGTTCCCTCTTTCTGGTCCACAGGACTCTCCTAAATTACAGGAAACCCTGTCTTTACGGGTTCACTTGATACCATTTTTGCCCCTCACTCTGACATACTAACATACACACAATTGCCTGTAGACAGTATTTTTCTCTCATAGTTCACGTCCGTCTTCAAAAGAAGAGTCCAAAGCACCTAAGTCTATCCACAAATTATTTTCCAAGTTATACCAACGTCATATGCGGAGGTCTTACTTATGTTAATTTTAAATCACATTTTGAATTATGCTAATAGTTTTTAATGCATCGGGTATATAATTCCACCTCGGTTTTCAAACTGATTACAATCTTTATATAATTCTGCCAAAATATTCAGACATATGTCCAATAAGTTCTACAACGGAAAGTGCAACTCCACGATGAGCACTTGCTCAGGTAAAATTTTAGTGAACACTTGACCTCATCTCTAGAGGCCATCCGATTAGCTGAAGCTTAAAAATGTGAACCATCTGTGAGTATCATCACTTTGCATGACTATCGTTCTATACGAAAGATTCCAGTTTCACCACAGTCATACCAATTCACATTTGTGCAGACTCTGTCCATTACTACTCTTGAATTTGAGTGGAAATTCAGCGGACTTCTCAGCATCTCTAGTGGTGCTTAATGGGGTTGAGTTGGATGTACAAAGTTCCAAACGACAAATAACTGCTGACAGTTTGAACGGTTAATTCGAGCGAAGAGTATGACACTAAATGAATGTGATGAGTAACTCATGCTGCGTCATCAGGTAATCTCAGGTGAACGATGTCGTTTGCTCCTTTCCAAAGTTTCCTGCAAAGATGCACCTTTGTGTGACCGTTTGTTGAACCCATTGTTGGCAAGCATTCTACACTCCTGGTGTGAACTTGGAGTCAGTTTCCCTAACAATGATGACTGCATTTACATTTGTTATCGCTGATTAGGTTTATTTCAATGAATTGTGATGTCTCTTGCCTGACAGGAGATGTCAGATCTGTTGAAGTTCGTCTGGTACTTTTGTCGTCTTTTATCTGGTATGATATGAAACGATGAATCCGTTGAGGTATGTTTGGTTTGTTTGTAGAAAGCCTATCCTTAATCTTCTTCTGCTTGTCTTTGTTGTGTGCAGTAAATGATCATGACGAATGTTGTATCACAAAATGTTTACTTTCTTCCATTTTATAAGTAGCATTGTTTATCCGTTAAACTTTCTTCCCAGTATTGTTTGACAAGGTCTCATCTTCATTTGTACCCGATTGTTTTAATAAGGTCATTCCCAGTTGACTGGTGGTCGTTTGTGAACAGGTGCTTAGTTGCCTCATTTTGAACTCATTTACTAGAAAATTTGTATACCCAGCTGATTCACATTCAAGGTGAGATAATACCTCTGTTATAATTTTATTCACCGGTATCGTATAACTTCCAATCTTTTCGCTCGCATTTTCTGACGATTTTGGACTTGGAAGATAGTCTCGTTAACCTGACCTTCTGAATAAGCGTTATTGGAACTGTCCAGTCCACGTTACTGAGTGAATTGCCCTAAATCACCAGGAGCGATTTAACGTGGCACGTTGAGATTTGGAACATTCGGTATATGACCACCGGCATAGCAACAAAAAATAAGCTGACAGCAGCTGACGTGAGATGATGTTTTAGTGATGAACACGCCACGTCCCCAATGGATGACAGCTGTTTAACCACTACTTCTTGGGAACTTCGAGTAGTGATTCACCAATGCACATTACTCGTGTTGAATGTTCTCCTAAATTCTTCCGAATAGCTGTTGTCTAGTAAGGTCTGCACTAGCTGACAAAGCTCACCGTTTGAGAAAATCATTAGTACAGCGCCGTCTTGCCGATCAATCAGCGTATGCACCAATTATCAAATTTCCCACTGAAGCAAAACTGTTAAGGTGTGTGTTCTGACCGGTTCATGCATTCTGTCGATAGGTAACACGCAGAACGGGTTCATGTATCTTCTCAATTATTTTGATATCCAAGAAGTGAAATCCATTATCCATCTCATTTTCTAAAGTGCAACGAATGTTTGTCTCAATGGAATTCGAGATTTACGAAGACTGGAAGTTCGTACTTCTGAGGAATCCATCTTCCACATGATTTGAGGTCATTGAGCATGATGATGTCTGTACAATTATTTTCCAGTGTAAATCGTACATTTTGTTAACTCCTGTTTACTGGCCCGCTGGATTATCAGTTTGCTCGTCCATCAGGACTCGCAGGCGACCAGTGGGGGCTGAGGTCATTTTGTCAATATAGTGTGCGAGATCCCTTATAACTGTTCCTGATCCCGTATCATGGCGAAGGACATTGAGATGTTCATTGCCATGTAAAGGTTTGAGAGCATCAATATACTCCCTGATTACGATACATTTCTGAAGAATTATAGTGGTTCCAAACCAACGCTCAAAATCAACAAGTCTTGCTCTGAACCAACAAGCATTATGTTCTGATGCTCGCTGAGGTTCAGAAAGCTGTTCACAGAGGTTCTCAAAATGAGTCTGTGTCACTGTAACATATAACTTGGAAAGAGGATCGCAAAATTTCAAGCCAAAAGGCAATGCTTCAGGCAGCTACGAGTCCGGTTTCATTGACGTAAACTTCACACGTTTAGGGTTCATAAGTGATTGTCTCTATACTGAATTATGATTCAAAGAACTCTTACAATAGTGCAGCAAAAACTGTTCAACCTATGTATGACATAAGTGACATACACTTTCACAGCAAAAATGTATGTATAAATACATGGTGTGTTGTCGATCAGAACGTCATCTAACTTCCTCCGGACGAATGTTTGTCAGGTGAAGCAGATTAATATCTGGACGATACAATCGCTTTGTACGTGACTTCATGCAATAGGATATCGTGAACATAACTGCGAAAAACTCGGTGCAAACGCAACATGCCACTGACGTATCTGGGTCATTTTGCGTTCTGCTCTCCGCTTGAATCAAACGTTTGCCACGATATTCCGAAGCCATTACAATCCTTGCCGCCACCTCATTTCGTGCATGCAAACGAAACTGGTTGTGACGTTGATACTGCCGTGGTGACAATTTGACCGGTTTTACGCTTTCCTCTTTCACCGGTCGCTTTGTTGTTTGGAATTTCATACATTCAACTCGTCCGCATTAAACAGCAGTAGAGAAGCAGCGAAGTCCGCTCAAGTGTGATTCGCACACAGTTATACTTCGCTTGTTCTATTCACATATTTACCAAAGAATGGGTGTTTCGTATTTCTGAGATTGTTGTGGTTTTGATACCTACGGTCCAAAATTTTGAGTATAAAGAGAAATTTTTCGAAGGCCACCGACGGCCGTTGCTCAAAAAATATGGCTTCTTAGAAAACGGTAGTATCCAGAGAGTTGCACGCTCACAACTCCGGCGTAAATACTGGCAGCTACTGAATAAGAACGATGGAGAAACGGCTAACAATTTCCATGTCAAGAAATGTCAAAGCCACAATAGTAAACAAATCGTTACAAAATATCAATCTTAATCCGATGCAACCAATTGCTGCTACACATTCACAGACAAATGTTATTTGAACAGCACAAGAAAATTAAAATCACTATTGTCTGGTGATATAGAAAAAAGCTGGCTAATAGGACAATTGGAAATCCTGGATTCTCTGGAAATGTTGCAATCTCCTGGACTCTTTGTTCAGAACCTTTCGAGAAGAACATTATACTCGAGTTTCTCTTTTGTTAGATCTCGCCAATAGCACACATCTATGTCAAGGCCAGCGCTGCCACACAGGACCCGCTTTATTAAGAAAGCCGTGTTGATCTACGCGCCGTTGGCCTCACACTAGGCGCAAGCGATTTATCACATTTGCACGCTCAGTACCATTCGTTTGTGAATATTTCCAAGATGGCCTGTTTATCTGAGGAGACAGTAAATTTCCTGTTAACTCCAACTGGATCATAAGAAATAATAAATTTACTGAGCAATACTTCCATTAATAGTACGCAGTAAGGGATTTGAGTTGATGCAAATTGAGGCGATGAGGTAATCCAAGCATTATTCAATAGCCAATGTGTCTGAGCGTTTGCCCGTGAAGATTCGGTTGTTCCTAGTGTGAGGTCAACCGTGAAGTGGCCAACACGGCTGCGTTACAAATGTGTGAATGAAATTCAGTGTATGACAGTAGCGTGCATGTGCGGTATTGGCGGGCGTTCATAAATGTGAGACTTGAACAGTGTTGTGTTCTTAAGAGGTCTATTCGGAATACCTTACTACTTACCAGGTAGGGAATGAACATACCTGCATGATTAACTTCACGTACAGTTTGGTTCAAATGAGGGCACGATTGGACGTTTTCTGTTTAAGCTTGTTCTTTTTCATGGAGAGGAAACAATCCATATCAATTTGAAGTTGGAACTCCCCTGCCTAAGCAACAGCACTGGAAAAAATGAAAAACAGAACTAAAACTGAAGACTATATTTTAAATCATCTCATAATTAATTGAATAAATGGCTTCCATATAAAGCTAACAAATCGTCTGCCTTTATTTTTCGTGGACATTGTTAATGATAATCTGAGACAAAGCTTCATTGGAAACGTGAACATGAATGTATTTGAATGAGTCGTTTGCATGAATAGAACAAAATAATGAGTATACGCGACAAACAATGTTATTAGTGGCTTTGCCTCAGGGAAATGATGAAAAAAGTGCAGTAGACAATGACCAGCGTTTATTAATCAGTCTGTCTTTTGTATCATGCGTTCAAGTTATCACAGCTTACAGCAATTTTCAAATTAATTACACTTTCAAGTGGCCATAACAACTGATCTTTTTGAAAGTATTTCATTACAGTCAAATAAACCCAGTTTCCATTCTGATTTCAAATTTGACCTTGAATGTCTAGATCGTTTCCATGCAAGCGTGACTTTAATTCATTCACATTCAAAATTATAATAATCATGCTAGCATACATACATTTGGCAGCATCGCGTAAATCACTCTGAGTTGAAGTACCTGAACATGACGGTTAAGAACAACTAGGTCAGTCAATCATCTTCACTCACCGCGAACGGTTACGTAATTGGTTAGAGTAACGTCATTGCTAGTATGTTTTTTGTCACGTCGTACTGCACGATTCTCACAGCTCCAATCGTTCAGTACAGGGCGGTTAGCGGACATTTTGGAGCAGGAATATTTGGACAGTTATTCGTAGGCTGGGATGGGTTAATCGTAACTCAGGCTGATCTGTTTCATGATAAATTTTAAGTAAACTGCAGCTGATTACTTACGAATAACGTTCAGCTAGCAGGTGCGTAAAACTAAAATGTCTTCACAGGTGGTTGAAATATCCCGCCCCATTCCATCAAGTTATACAACGCACCATTATGTTCCGCAAACTACAAACTTGGAACTCTACACTAGTGACATAGTAACTTTGCCTGTAAATGACACTATTGGTAACTGTACTTTGTGAATGCCTCTGAAACCAGCGTTTGTGAACTGCTTTTTTTAACTGTGTTGACAAGTCGACTACTGACATCTAGTCACTTTGACCCAATTCATGAGGCTAGTATATTTTAAAGCAAGTAATGAATACAGCAATATAGTTGCATATCGGAAAATAGACTCTCGCAGTAATACAGTGGCACTGTTTTGGAATACATACAACATTTTCCACTGATCACATTCCTTCTGTGGGCCAACTTTTGGGTTTACACTATTTCTTGAATAGTTTCAACTTAATCCTACAGATTTCAAACACGTTTAAGAGATAAAGCTGTATTTCCAAAGAATATCAAGCGACACGGCACAACGGCAAATGAACCGTGGTATTACGTCTAAAATTGAAATAGTTGATTTCAATTTAATACAAGGTTAACCATGATGAACTGACAGCAACAGTGGATTATCAACTACATCACATGAGTCATAATGTATATCCATCTATTATCTAAAACAGTCGGAGGCCATTATTGTAAGGAAAAGATTATCCAAGACAAAACGCTGTTAAAATAGAATGTGTAGACTTAAGATGAATGTTAATTCTGCTTTATGGGAAAAACTGGATGTAAACATAGTGTACTATTGTGATAACCACATTAGATAATGTGGTGTTGTCAAGAGTTTCCGGAGTAAAGACATAAACCAATGATACAGATTCCGAAAGATGGAAACAATTGTCATGTTTTACAATATATTAACCATGGCAAGGAAATGCACTTGTGCGACAGAAATAACCCTCTGGATTAGTGAATTTCTCAAGTTTTTCATATAAGCTGTCAAAATGTAGCCATTTTGGAAACATGGACAAAATTCTGATTCCGAATTTACAAATCCGCTTGAAAATGGATGGCGGTCACAGGTTGCATACGCACCACTGATGTTGTCTCGACACCTGATACGGAGGAGAACTAATAGATTGAGACACGGGTAGTTTCTTTATCACCGATAAGTAGTGTGACAGGTTTCCTAATATAAGAGATATCCTATTGTAAATCATTTGAACTTCGGCTGGTTTCAAATCAGCGTCCAAAACCGCATGCTCAGGTGAGGTAAGTACATTGCTTGTTGGTTCACAGAACTTCGTAGCATAAGCATGATAGAAGTCGTCTCAGTATCCAAATATGAATAATTTTATCCAAAAATTTATCAGTTCAACATGGTTTTAAGAGGGAATCTGGTAATTTCGCTTGGAAGGATACCAACATCATTATCTAAAACAACGTTGATTTATGGAGTAAATTATATTTACTTCCATATTCTGCATCGACGAAGTTTCAGTCGTTCAATCCTAAAAAAAACGTCTGTCATTGTCGGGACAGTAAGATAAAAATCACTTCCCACTGAATATACAGAATAGGCCTGTATTTCTCATGCTTGTCCAATACTTGTCTCGAAGTGTCGAACAAGACGCCGTTTGGAGTCAGTGTGAAGCATTCTAGGCGCAGTAGCCATGTTGAGTTGACAGTGCGTCAATACTGAGTGATACATACCAACTGATTCAGACTGCTTGTAATCTAGGAGACAGTGATGACTGTTGGCATTGCATTAACTGGTACTGTATGTCGGCGCCTGATCAAATTATGCATGTGTCCATTATTTCTAACCTGTAGCTAAACCTCCATTCTGCCAGTGAGGGTGGTTTCAAACAAATATTTTTTGATGGTAGCTGACTTGTGATTTGATGGACAGAAACATCTGGTGTTTGACTGGAGGAGTTGGGGGTAAGAACGGTTCAGCAAACCAATCATTTCAGCAGAATTAACGTTATGTTGCCTAAATTAGAAATGCAAAGTGGTCAATCCTATAGGAATGCACACATCCACCGATTTCTTATGAAATTGCTGAAAAAGGTTTTCCTGCCACAGCAACGCCAGGTATATATAACAATCAACAACCAAACGTGCTTTGAAATTTACAGTTGTTTTTATATATCTAATCGTCTGCAGTAAGGAGTTGCAAAATTGGGGCCTAATTTGGTGTGACGAAACTCATGCAACAGAATTTAGGCCGCGCTTTTCTAAAACAATTATGTGCAGGCATTACATGTTATTGTGTTACCCTCAAAAAGGATTAATCCACTTGCTATATTTTCGTATATCATCTAAGTGTGTCTTCTAAATTATTGTATGGAAGTTTTATATAAACTTCCAGTTGATAAGGGTTGTGTTATATACGTATGTGTATGTATACTCAGTTCATCTGTCGTTCATAATATAACAATTGGCATACTGACAGCTTTGGCAACAGTCTTCTCTAGAATTGCGCTAATCGATGAGTGTCTACTGGGACTGGTTAACCAACCGCAAACGTACCAGCCCATATGTCGTCTCGGGTGTTCGCTCAAATGAAAGCGCACTCGTGACACCTGCATGCACACACGCACATACACACAATGGAAGGTGTGCGGTGGACAAAACTGTGATTGATTATACGAAGCAGGTTTCACAATTTCAGGGATTGTGTTGTCAGTTGTACTCAGACAACTTTTGGGCGCCAAACCTCAATTTGCGACGGTTTCCGTGTCGCGAACAGCGAATTCCCACCAAAGTACACAAGAGCCAGTTCATATATATGCGTGTGAAGTTTAAGTGAGTCGTTGCGGTCTGTTTAGCAAAAAGAATGCAATTTCTATTTAAGGTAAAAATATTTGGTTCCGATCGGCAGCCTTATTCATCCTCATTCAAGTAACAACTATTCAAAATTTTTATAAGAAAAACCATCAAAACATTTTGTTCAAAAAATCTCCCACCCGTGGAAGCTAGATACTGAGAAACATCTTAATAAAGCACATGAACTGGAGGTAAGGTAAATTCTTCAACATAAAATACTGTACAAATCATATTGTCCACCAGCAAGCCTCACCTCACATATCACGGCAAACCAGCCAAAACAGCGCTTTCTTAAACAAGAGTTACAATTATGCTGTCAACTATGTGGCTAAAGTGTTTTCCAATTATCATAGAACTCCTTGATTCATCTGTTCAGCATCGCTCTGACATGATAATCAGCGCGTTTGACGAGGCCACATTTCATGACAAAATGTCTGCTATAATTCACAGATTACCAAGAGTGTGCCTGCCGAAATGAAGTCTCGTGTTATGTTCCACGCTGGCATGTACGCACATTATTACTTGTCTCCACGTTTTCTCTCATTCATATTCATTCCGTTTTTATTCATTTTCTTCAAAAGTACAACGCATTCTTCAATGAGTGGAGTGATGGAAAAACACAGGCAGGTAGCCTTCTTTCTAAACTGTAAGTCTCTGCGTGTTTGAAGAAAGGTTGAATTTCAAGGTATAAATGCGATCACGTTTTGAACTACGATGAACTACGATGTTTCTGATAAACTAATGGCATAGATAGAAACTCTCACTTTGAAACACTAGGCACGAAGTAACCATGTCGTCTAAGAAATCCAAAAATGTAAGTTCGTTTAACCCAATAAGAATGACTTTTTATTACTGTTGCGTATCCTTGAAGTGGGTCAATATGGAAAGGGATCATTCGTATCTTTGCCATAAGTTTTCTTACGCACTATCACCCGGTAATCAATGGAGACAAAACGTGTGCCCTTAAATATCGTCACGCTTATCGGCAAAATCTATGAGGAATCTCCCTACATACATAGATACTGCAGAATCATTAGAGTACATCGCAAAGTATTCAGAAGAGCAGCGATTTCTCTCGTGAAATTCCCTTGATTTTTACGTTGCAATTAAGGATACAGGTTTAGCCACCTTCATTGCTGAATTATTCCTTACAGTTTTCAACGTAATTGGTAACCGTAAAACTGTTATCATGCACGACTCCTTACGTAACATGCGAGGTAAAATTAAGCATTTCCTCTGAGCTCATCGACGTGGGCTCTTTTGTGAGCACCGCAATGACGTACAAAGTTTGTTCTCATGGGAACTTGAACTTCGGCCCAAACACCTAACAATCATCTGACATGTGCAAACCCGGATACAGAATCCGGAGTCCAAACCAAATGGCCTACTCAAATAAACAAGTTTGCTAGCCGAGTTGGGTTGGCGAACAGTCTCAACATACACCTGTAAGCAAAGGCAGAATAACTGACACGAAAATGTGCGCTCATTTTGGGTCAAGTCACTCCATTCCATCGTCCAGGGTTTTGGTCACAACGGTCCACGATCGATCAAATTTGGCTGTCCATAAACTTCTTGATATAAATTCGGCCATAGGAAAAGCAACGTTTGGCTAAGAATCAGAATGCGCCAAAGAGTGTAAATGTACAAAGTTAAGATACGGTACTACTCCAATGGATTGTTCTACCAAGATAATTTTGCATACTACAAATGAACGGCGCGCAGCATGTGCATAAAAGCGGATACTATTGACCTGGTACACGTATACCATCAGAGTTGATTTCTTGCTGTTTAGGTTCAATATAGCTAGGAAACGTGACACCGCCTACTCCGAATTCTCCCACTACAAATAAACCATAGCGTTGCCTCAATACAACAGTACTCGACCGTATGATTGAACAGGTTACTCATTTCCATCGGGGCTGTTTGAATGAGTTGAGTGAACGGATCAGCCACTTATCACTTGGGAACTGCTGTTCTATCAACACCTCTACTGTACCACGGCTCAAAGATGGAAGGAAGATGAATTGTTAGTACAAGGTGCATGCGTGCAAACTAGAGGTTCAAAAACTGCCCGCGGTTTTCGGCATACCCAGAATCATTTCTCTTAGAAGTGATGACAGCAAGAGTCCCTTGTTAAATCACCTCTTTCGGATTGTCAGAAACCTAGGTCACGGTTACCCTCTACCTTTCCTTCTTCCAGGTTTTTTACTGCATCATATTGAATGTTTTGTTTACTTTTCTGCTGAATCTAAAACTTTCTTTTTCCACGCCATCCGGTAAAAATTGCAATAATATGTACTCTTATATTTTTAATGTCTTTCTTCCCAAATTACTTCACGCCATTTGGGTTACACCATACTTATTCGATAGATAAGATTTTCACTTTCCTAGTAGCGTGTCATCTATCTAGCCAGTATTAAATAACCGGAACAAAACAGATTTTACTCGCAGGTCCTCTGGTCTTATTTCTTCTGGTTTACACTGGATACGTGGCACAGTTATCTGAAAATAAAAGTGGCTGATTAAACAAAACGATGTGCACTGTCACCTCGTCTAAGAAGAATGTAGTGCCGCTTACCTCAAATTCTGAAGGAAATTGTTAGGACGTGTTCTTTATTGCGATAATATGTACGTTTGTGTGGTTAATGAACGCAGGTTTTCTTGTTCATAGCTTGTTGGAATAATTATCCTGATAGCGCAAGCAGTTAGCCAGGTATCGCGTCTACACTCAGCGACGTATACTGATTCACAGCTGAACGTTACCTTATATACGGTGGAAGGTTTACAGAGACGCTTGTCAACAGCTAGATGTTGTCAGTCGTGGACCGTTGTGGCTAAAACACTGGAACGATGGAGCGGAACGACTTTACCCGAGATGCGCGTTCACTCCCATGCCACCTAGTCTAGCTGCGGTTACGGCTATTTGTTGGGGCCGTTTGCCAGCCCAATTCGGTTGGGAAACTTGCTTATTTGGATAGGACATTGTATCCGGGATCAAAATTTTGGGACGATCAGTATATCAGAATGAGCTTTGCACGTCTCCGCCGATCTTACACTAACATGATAACACCAACGCTATTATGACAAATACCAAGTTGGCTTTGCTTTGTGTAAGGGATGCGTAGTGACTGTCATGTTACCTAGTACGCATAACTCATGAACAGGACTCGCCAGTTTATCTGAAACCACCAACTGCATTAAACGTGCCCAACAAATATTTGTTTACCTGTTGTTAGTCCGAAGTTTTGGTTGCTATCGACCGAACACCTCGTAAGTTCTAGCCATCTCTCACACATACGTGATTTAGAGAGGACTCGGATTTGTCAAGCAAAAATAAATTGTTGGGCGTACTTTTCCTAATATTCACTATCAAATTGGATTATAAGCAGCAAAACGTGAACCTAGCGCCTCTATTTTAAATCAGCTGACAGAAATTAATGGAAGCTAAAACATGATGGCCTACATATGTAAAAATGAGGCAGCTGAACGATTTATTGGTTCTCTTGGTTACCCTGTCAAGTGGTAGATGAAATTTGAACCCATTGTTCAATAAGTTGCCATTTTGTCGTAATTAATTCATGCTACTCAACACGGTCGACTGTTCCTATCAATTTTTTAGGCCCTGTTTTTGTTGTTGAATAGACATCTTGTTCCGTTTGACCTACATTTTTTGACGAAAATGAATAAAGGCAATTAAAATGATTGAACTGAAGCGGATCAGACCGAATAAACACAAAGCCCACAATATCAGGTCACTGCACTTTTAATTGAGTGCAATTACTTCGCACTATTTATCAAATGTGGTAAGGTCTTTTTCGATTCGTACGCAGTGAGCTGAAACTTTGCCGAGGCGGGTGAATTAATTACTGGCACGCACTTCGACCAGTATGAAGTGATGATTAGAATTGCGACCGACATTCACCATGGATCACGTGAACAAGTAAAATTTAGCAGTTATGTGCAAATTAATTTGCGCAACGTCGGATACATGCGTAAGCAACGTATTCTTTGCTGTTTTCTAGTGAGTATGAAAAATCAGATAGCAACAAAAAGATAAACCACCACTTACGGACATGTATTTAGTGTGGGCATCATACAGTCCCAGAAACGGATCAGCTACATGACAGAGCAATCAAGCTAAACATAGGTCTATAGAGTGCACATGGCCAAAATGAAGGGACGAGTTCGGCTTTCACATACATGCGATCTAGCGCAGTCTCTAGTCGTCATTCCATTAAGAGTGCCACATCGTCCCGTACATAGGGTATAGACGTCAACAACGATTTCCGCGGCACCACTGCAATGACTGGTTGTGAGTTAATTGGTTTAGACTACTTGTAAATAACATTTGAAGTACATCCATACTACATGCTACATACGCTCGTAATCGATATGTGCGAAGTTATAACAGATTTTGATGGCGAGATAAATTTCCTATGGCCTTGCCTGGACCCTGATGAAAAGCTCAGAATACACGAGTGTCATTTACTTTTCAGTATTAAGAATCGTTCACTCAGTAACAGTTGGGCTTGTATTTGTATAATGTGCAGTCTTCCAGTGCAGGGTCTAAATCTTGCAAGCTGATACTGGAGAGTTTTCACAAATTTCAGTGCGATTCTTCCGTGGTACAATAAGTCAATTTATTTTCCGACTAAAAAGGCAAAATGGGTACTAGCAAAGAATCCCTGACATTCTTTTTATTTTCTGCCTCAAAAACAGAAATAATAGCTCTTTTCCTACTCAGGTGTGAATGTCATTATTTGTTGGTCAGTGAGTTGCTCGTACCGTTTGATTTGACATGCTTGTGAACGCGTGAGTCTGGTGCTTACGGAACTGATTATTAGGAAGAAAATTTATGAGATCAGAATTTGTCATTCTTGAACATCCACCGGAGTGTGAACGTCCGGTTACGTGTGGTCCCGCTTCTTCAAACTCTTCGGTTGGCAAACTTTGTTTTTCTGTTCACCTTGTCTGTCTGTTTAACCAAAGAAATTTCATTTCCAGAAGGCATTTCAAATTAGAATATATTTTCACGCATTTACACAAAATGTACTCATATATATGTATATATATATATATATCTATTGGAAACATTTAAAAGAAGCACTCACCGAGTTACGAACGTCTGAATGTAATGTTTTAACCCCACAGTGGAATCCGGTATAAATTAAATTAATGTGCCGGTTTAAGATTGTTTTACCGCTTACCGTGTGTTTATGGAGCGGTATCATCCAGAAATGTACGTGAATGTGGAGACTTCCTGGGTTAAATGAGAACGCGTCTCAATATGTGAGAATAAAATAGGTTTGCAGAGAAACTGTTCTGTTATGCACAAACCTGATGAATGTTGGACTACATAGGTTGGTCGAAGAATGTTTTCAGTTAGCTTTCTATCAGGCTGCAGAACGTATTTATACTAAAATGTTTTGATTCTGTCTACTTTGGCCATTTTGTTGGTATGATAGAATATTTCCCAAAATGGAACTGCTTTTGTTGCCTTTGTTGATACATTTTGTTACGGTAATAAATATACTTGGACCGGCAAATGTGTTAGCGAATATAACCAACTGTATTCACTAAAATTCCACCGCACTCCACAATGTCAAAGGTTTGTTGGCGATACGGATCCTAAACGTGGTTTGTTCCCCCTTTTGTTTATAACTAGCTTCATCTAAGGTCATTCGTCTCAGAAATGTCGCAGAGTGCCTTGTAGACAATTAAAAATGAATGAGATGATTTGTAGTTATCAGTTTGTAGCAGAAACGCTATATAACATTTGCTTGTATGTTAACATATATCACAACATCAATAAGGTTCCCAACTACTTCCCCCCTTTAACACATTAGGATGTCTCAGGGACAAATTACTTAACTCGAATACCAAAATTATCTTTCGAATTGACGCTAATTTACGAGATATTCACTGGTTTTGCTGATGTTGATTTTTCAGGTTACAGAGTGGTGCAAATTGAGTTTAATTAATTGGAGTCCAAACAGTGTACATAAGTCTACACTAACCAAATTGGGCAAGTAATCGCCAGTGGACTACGGTAGGCGGAATTTGTGAATGAGAGAGACAGGTGAAATGTGACGGACATGGAGTGAACGCATGAATTTTGACACAACCATGTCTCAGCGATGTATACTGATTGATCGAGTTTTAAAAAATGGACAACAATTGACATAGCGAAAATATACAAACAGCAACTTTCAAATGCTATTTTGAAGATGGAGTGTATGGGCGGTCGGCAATCCAACTCCGTGCTCCAATATCGTGCTCCAATATATGTGCAGCTTACTATCAGATAAACTACGGGAATTTGTTGACACAAGAGTTTAGTTATTAACAGCCGAGAATGCAATGAACCGAACAATATCATTCGCTATATTACGCCGACAGCAGACTTGTTGAAACATGAGTACTGGTATATGTAACGTGTGGTCTGAACTCAATGGAACATGTGCGGCATAAAATAAGCCACCTGACCGTATTTCTGTGTCCAGTTCTCTTCAGCATATAACTCCTGAACAATAAATAGTTGCTGAGAACTACTTATTTAGTCTTCAGCGTCTTCGTACATCACGGTATGCTATCAGATCTTCCTGAGCGTGTTTTCCGGTTGATATGGCTAAAAAAGAGAATGATTTACCTCGTTTAGGTTGCTTGGAGTCTTTGAAGATAAATGATCGAACTGTTAACACGCATGAAGCTTTGGTTATTTCCGGTTAATATTAGTCTGTCGACTAATGAAAATGTTGCCGATTGTTCGCTCGAGTATTAGTTTAACGTTTGTGATTGCAATGAGAAATTCAGTCTGACCTTTAATGCCGTTTTCTTCAAACAATCCGTCACAACTGACCATTTAACGGTTTCATGTGCAGTTGCAAGGTGAACTTGTGTGTTAGCTAAAAACCATCGAGGCTTGCTAGTCGTAAGCAGTAGTAACAGATGGTCGGTGAGTTTACTGACTGTAATGAGAAAAATCACGTTTGAAGTAGGTAAAACTAAAACGCAGGATGATATTAGCTAAGAAACTAAGTAAGTACCCAACTACGAGTCACCTGAAGAGTGGACGTTCCTAGAATTGTTACATTTAAGTTGAGGAAAGATTAGCCTCGTGTGTGAAAGTTGTACAAGAATGTGGATGCTGCCTACACAAAATGATTGGTTACCTTTTTTCTACCCATGGAACAATTCCGCGAAGATCAGTTAGTTTTAAGTGGCTCCGGGTTAACTGAAAGTAATAACCTCGAAATGTATCCACTCCACTTCACTAGTGTGCCTACCAATATTGGATAAGTCTGTGTTGCGTGGCTGGAGGTCTAATTCAAGTTTACGAATAACAAAATTCCGATTTGTTCCGGTTCTGCCTACAGATAAATGTGAGATGATGAGATAATATATACTTCGTAAAAGCTACCTTTAAATTTACGTTTACTTGCATCGATTATCATTTGCACAGTGTTGAGTCCGAATCAAACATTTTCTCCCCGTTGAAAGGATACAATTTGCAATCTCATTCCGTCTCTGACCAGTTTTAGAGCCACCTCATTCTGCCCAAATCACAGAATTAATCAAAAGCAGACAGTATACTACAAAATGATATCTGAGACACTGAATAAAATGCTCAAATGGTTTGTACCGTCCATATAGAGAGAAATGTTTGTGACTTGAATAACCTTTCTACTGAGAGCAACATAGACCAGATTTTCGTACAATGAATATTCAGGCAATCATCGAACAGAAAAATGATAAATGATTCGATAAATATAGCTTATGTAGTTCGGATAAGTATTAAACAGATGAATTTATAGTGTTGCGAGGCAATACATCTAACTCCATCCCAAATGTCCCCAGTTTTGTCTCAAGAGTTCCGTGACAACATAATTACACGTGCTATTTACAAATTTGCGTTGTCCGAAGCAGACAACATGGGAATAACATAGCAAAAGTTAGGGCGACGTTTTTAACGGACAAGCGGTATTGTGGCAATTACAAAATAGCAACATCGTTTAACACGAAGAAGGCAATACATGATATAAAACTGCATAAGATATGGAGTATTCTTCGACTGAATATCAACCGACATCAAAAACCGAGCAAAACCTTTGAACAAAGATGACTATCACAACAATATTTAACAAGGACATACGAAGAGAACTAACTTATAATAGCATTGATGGTCCGAACTGGCATTAGTAAGATAAAGCTTCGCTACTAAACTAATAAATCCTTATGAAAAACGTATCATAGTCTACTACGTGGCGCCAGACTCATACCACTGTTCACGCTTTGCGTCAGTCACTATCTAAATGTTAATTGATAAAACGAGACATGTATTGACGTGGGTTCAACGATGTTTGCTGGTACGACAGTGTGGCTCATGTATCTGTCTTGTAGGTCATCCTGTGGTAAAGGTCGGACGAAAAGCCATTCGGGAATCAACTCCGAGATATTCTTCAAAGTATTCATTTGCAACCCAGCGGTGAATAACCTACTCATCTGCACATCTTCTATCAGATTGTGTTATCTTGTCATCATCGATGCATCCAGTGGTGTTGTTTAGAGCACGCCGCTATAACAGAGGAAGGGAAAACGTATAAACTTTTGCGTAGATCCCCATTTATAGGTGTGGAGAATTCAACAGTATGCGATAAGTTTCGCCTGAGAATGCCCTCGAAGGTTGCGGTCTACTTGGATGGAATCATCCTTTTATGACGGAAAGCCAAAGCAAATCAGCCATGGTCAGGATATAGAGAACAACTCCTCATCTTAAGCCACCACTGGCCATCAGAATGCAATATATCAACGCCTCTGAATGGGTGTAGTTTGATAAGTCCACTTGGTCAAATATTTCACCGTCCAACGAAATTCCGTCGATCATTGATACAACCTCTCACCAAATTAGCTTTTTGTAATACCTCGACAGATTTGATAGTCCCTAACACCAACAGTAGAAAAAGGACGCCACAATCTGAGTCACTTATACAGCTTCATATGAGTCAGATATGATTCACCGTGGACAGAACAGCTGTCGGACAGAGATGGCCAATTCCTTTCAGGGAATGTCAAAGTTTCAATTATATCCCTTATCTGTGCACTTATATTTAGTACAATGATTTCATCCATAGTTGGGAGATCTCTGTCGATAACTCACGTTGGTTTATTGCTAGTAGCAGCAATGACAATTTCCAACTTCCGTAGTGCAAGATGCGGAAGTTGTGATTCTCTGCTAACGTGTCTTTGTGGTCGGCGTTCATTCGTGTTTATCATCACGTCTACCTCTACAAGCGCGCAACTGTATGTTATCGGCTAACCAAGCTAACTCAGTGAACGCATTTCTAACGGCGCCACTTCAATGGTTTGTTTATTCCCGGCAAAACGAATCCATAGAGCTACTTCGGAGACTGGATTGTACAATGCAGTTTGATTTCTGACCACAGTAACAGTAATGAACATCATGCGTTTTGTTCTGTTTCTGAGTATGAAGCGCATTCATGCTTTGGAAATTTCTTCTTCGCAACTAACTTGATCACACATAGAGACAAAGTTTTCTCGCCAATTTTTAAAAATTTCCCCGAAAGACAACATATTTCCGTTCACGAAGTAAGAAACTTGACATACAATCAACAAATGCTTCTCAATTAAAGGTTAATTATTTATGTACATATCTTGAAAGTGACTAGGGGAACTCAGATCAAAACGTTTGCAAACAGGTTTTGTGTTGTTAATTCAAGGGCAATAATTGGCGTGACAACAGTCTTATTAACATGTGGATCATATTGCACTGATGACAGACGTGTGCTTCCTCAGTTTAACACCATATGAATTTAGGCACACATTTATATTTGACTAGTAGTATAGCCTGAAATGATCGACTGCGACCGTTTTCACGACTCGGATGTCACCAATACAATATTCCCTAAGGATCAGGTTAGCACACTCTCTCTGGTTAAACGTCGACTCCTTGAAAATAGACGCATTTAAAATAGGATTTTGTACGCAAATGTACTAGTTAATTATCAATCAGGCTTCGATTCACCAACACCTCATAAGTAATTACCGAAGACCAAACAGAATACCGATGCGTGAATATGTTACAGTTATTCCATGAATGAAATCAACATATTTCGCGTACTTCATTTCTTAAGACAAAACATGATTCTCCAAATGTTTTCTCCGTTGACCTGAGGGGAAATAGTTTTTGGAGTTCCGGTTTACATTCACTGATTTAAAATACTTCATCGTTTTGGTAAAACCCATTCCTTGTATTGCCTAACACTAATCAGTTTCATCCTCCCAAGCAAATTCAATTAGACTGTGGACGAAATGTATGCTTAATTCCAAAGTGAAGATTGTAATATCAATTTGGCGGGATGAAACTCATTTGTGCATCTAGTTTTTATCTGTCGTGGGACAAGTGAGAACTGATGAAGTGACTGAAGACGCATGGAGTGATTTCAGATTAATTCTGATGAACCTGTCAGTCTTCACTTCAAGATTATATAATCGTTTCATCGCTTCGCGTTTTTCATAAATACACAGAAATATTTACTTCCAATTGAGAAATCATCAACAGTGTTATTGATTTAGAGAATTTGTAATTCAGCGGGTGAAAATGACCGATAATGTAACACGGACCCTATAATAATGAAGACATTCTCCAAACATTACATTTAGATCACTTGAAATAATGAAACTGAAAAGGATTCGAGGGTTCTGATCTCATTCACTTTATGCTAGATTTACACTTGGGAATATTTTCATCATTCATTGAGGTAATTGGTCAGAGAAGTTTTATTACGATTGGCTTGTGAAATTTATTAACCGTACCCTTAATAACAGTATTGTTATTTTTTATAGATTGTGTGTTTTCATTATGGATCAGTTTGATGACTAAGTGGTTCAAACATATGGCTGACAAGAACGTGCAATAAACAAAACATTCAAACATCTCATTTTCACAGAAAAGCATTCGAGAGTGAGATTCCAACACATATCCAACTGAGCCCACCTTGAATTTCATACAGGCAGCGTCACCTTTTGGTATGTACAAGATATGAATGTTCTATAATTCTGGCCAACTGGCTTCTAAGTCACAACCAATCAAAACAAGTTTGATAGTTATTTGAACAAATCAAATAGAATTCGAAAACCAGTTCAAAAAGTTCTAACGGACTTAACTGTATTCATCCATTGTGCCACTAAAACGTGAACCCTGAGTTAACTAATTAGAAGAGTTGAATATACAAGCGCAGCCGCATGAAACTCATTGAACTTGGTCAACGTTTGTTTACAATCACAATAACAAGTCTGCTCTAAACTTCATCTAAACAGGCAAATGCAGTTTCTCTAGTTCACTGAAGTTGTGTGAACCTTCAAACTCAGACCATTAATGTGTTTACGACCTGCTTTGGTGGACTTGGACTTGTTACGGAAAGCACGAGTTTTGGACAATTTCAGCTGATTACAGAATTCAAATTACCAAGCTGGTAAAGACTCGTCTCTAGCTTCTATGCTCGAGCAGCGAGACAAGAGAATATCATACTATTCAATTTCCCTCCTCCGCATTTAATCTCTTGCCAGTATTGTTCAGTCACTTCTGGTTTACAAAGTGAGGCGTCCTGCTTTATTGACGCGATTATTGTTCAAGATGTCTCTTTCACATAAGACTAAAGTAAAGCGTAAATTGCTCGGACGTCTTTCATCTAACTACCGGTAGCATTTAAAGTTACATGAGTGTTAGTTGCTGTCATTTTGGACGTAACCTGTACAAATTGCATACACCAGTTACATCGTATCTATACAAATTGTTGGCGTGTGTATGTGAATAGGTTTCACAGCAACCGCGTTGGTAAATACTTTACAAGCGATATTTGTAGAGTTGATGAGAGAGCATATACTAGACTCAGTGAAAATCCTGACAGGTGCTTGTTCATTATGCGGAGCCGAGCTATTTACTGCTGAGAAGTTCACGTAAAGAAGACAACATCTTAATTTGTCATCTTGAAAGTAAACATCATGGAACAGTTCAGTGTGAATTGTACACCACCTACAATTGATCACACTCCCATAGACTTTACAGTAATGATGTTTCAAAATAAACTACTAAAATTGTATCATATGGTTATAAGAGCCCCTCAGCTCATCTTTGACACAGGCGGGATTAACGCTCTGGCCCCGTTTACAGTAGGTGACTACGTTGATCATCACTCAATTATCAAAACAACAACCACGGACGAATTATCCAATGCACTTAAATAGTATGGAGGTCATTTAGTCATCTCTATAAATATTACTTGGCGACTGTCTTGTGAACTACAATCAATGGCGTTGGCACTGGGAACTGCATATAAGATTAAACTACAAATGTTCAGCGACGTTAATGTAAACTGAACATCAAAATTAATCGCGGCTCTCGCAATCCCATGTTTTGTTCGGCTGGTCTTTGAGATTCAACCTACTTAGAGAATAAACAATCCAGGCTTATAAAACGATCGGTGGTTATCCATTAAGAAAGGTGCAAATCTAAAGTTAATCGTTAGATAAATGAACGTCAAAAGCCGCACAACAATGTTTACATATTCAACAGTTTTAATTCATTAACCTAAGCGTTAGGTAGTTAGCTTAACAATATACGTGCAACCGTCACGACGAAATAGTTACAACTACATGGGATACATTGAGCTTTGTGTCTAACTATGAGGTACACTAATGTGCGCATCTAATGATTACTGAATAAGGGATCGTTTACGCTAACTCATTTCCACCCCGTCTATACTTATGCGTTGTTCGCACCAAACACCACAGTAACATGAGTTCCTCATTTTTGCCAACCACCAAATTCGAATTATGTTAGCATAAATCAGTGTCAGATGATATATTGTACACCGAAACAAACCCAGAGAATATTTCTCTTTTTGATGACTTCCAATAGCTTACTCGGCGCACATTTGTATTCACGATTACTCAAAATACAACATTTTTATGCAGTTGCATAGATTGTGTCTGGAGTTACTTGGTTGTTGGATAATTTGAACAACATGCCCATCCCTCTTCTCTTAATCGCCCCTGTTAATTTGCTGGCGCATTTTCCAGCAAGTTCTTGTCGGCACTCACACGAAAGCCTAAAACTGGGCCAAGAAAATATGTTGCTCACTCTGCTTCAATTGAAAGCATTGCTTTTGAAAGACTCATTGAACTTCTCATCAAGTGTTTAACATACCGATTTCAGATAAATTAATGTGCATACGTCTCAATTAGTTTATAGCACGAATAATTTTCCCTCAAGGTCAGTAAAAAACCGGCATATGATTTTTCTACCTTTGAGTCAAATTTTGTGCTCGGCACAACTTTTCACAACGGCATCCTCATCAACGAGACACCAACAAACTTGTTCCAAGGAAACGTACAGTTTTTTTGAGGTTTGCTAGTATACTCGCTAGTTGAAATGCTTGTTTAGAAAACCCAGTCGCATATTCAAATGTGGAAACGCTCGCGAAAAATGCATTGGAGGCCGCTATGTATTCCGCCTTTTTGCAATACATCAGTAAGAAGCATTTCTACGGTTTCTTTTCGGAGTTTCGGTGAGTACGTCAGACGCATTATTGACGAGGCATTCTGGTGCGTCTCAATTTACCATCGTTTCATATCAACCGCGAGTTTGACCATCAAGTGGCAACAACGACATCTTGTTGGACTTGGCATACAAAGTATCCCACTGATTTTCTGTAGTGAAAAGAGTAAGACACCCGGGTTGTCAGTCCAAACCTCTGGACGAGAATGTCACACGAGTGCGGTGAGATGTATGATTTAGCAGTTTGTTTGCTTTTTGTATATTTGTGGAAATGGCTGGGGGGATTAGGCTTTTTAGTGTCTTAGACTAGAACTGGGTATAGCTTACTATTTACCCGGATTAGCTAGCTCTTTTCACAAGAATATATTGCTTTCTTTGGGATAACAAAACGTCTATTCCTAATGAATAGACAAAAACACATGCTTGTCCCTAAAAATTTCAAGTAACATCCATAAACAGGTTACCCTGTTCAACATATCGCGTTAAACTTAATGTAGCTGACGAGTCGAATGTTTCCAGTTGTGTCCTTATAGTTGTATTGTGGTGTGTTGATCAGAACTATTTGATACAAGGCGTTCGGAGAAACGTTGCCTGGTTGTCGGCATGCGCCCCGGATGATGTATTTCTCTGCTGAACACCGATTGTTTTGTGTGTGGTTTGCCAAGGTTCACTGCTACTGTTCCTCACCCACCTTCCTTCGTCTATGCGATGTACATTGATCGTCTAGACTTACACAGTGGTAAGTCGGTCACCTCATTTCGCGTCTAACACAAAGCAAGTATTGAACAAAGTATTAACCATTTAGGGTTTGGCTTCATGTCAATCAGTTCATGTAGAACAAATAGAGATCATGGTCTAATAACTGCAACGTTGTTGGAGTAATAATGAGTATCAACGTTTCAAAACCTCCACCATCACCTACATATCTTAGTGCTAAGCCAACACTTCAGCCCGAAGGTAAAATAACAACCTTGGACAGACCCACGCTTTCCTCACAACCAGTTTTCTCCTCTTTGTGCATAGATAACTATCTATTAAGACAGAGGCCGACCATTGCAAATATTTGCCATTTTGTATGAGTCAACCAATATCAATCTGGTGTTGTAAAAGAATGTGGTTATGATACAACGCTAAAATTAGTTACATAACATTCGAGGAATGAATTGTCGTAAATATTTTTATTCGCATGTACAGTAATGAGTGTGAGTTTCATACCAGGATAGTCTTGCGAAAACTGATACAATGTCACTTTCTCGACAAACAAACGCTTCTGAAATAGGACGCCGCACAGTATTATGATACACAAATATACAGTCACTGTGGATGAGAGTTGGATTGGAATACAAATGCGAGTATCTCCTCTGGGTAAGTATTGTGAGAAATAGCGTCGATAAAACAATTCATTGGTGGTTAGACTATTCATTTACTAATTAACTCACGTTTAATTTGGAAATGTTTTTGTACATTATGTTAATATGTGTGTTTGTGTCTGTCAGCATAATTTGGTTGGTATATTGTAATACTCGGAATTAAGGACTTCAAATAGCCCTAGAAATCATACTCGAATTAAAACGTCCCACGTAAGTAATAAGCAGAAGGCCTCGTACTGGTTGCAGTAAGCAGTTCATATTCGTGAAACAAAAAGCCGAATTTATGTGTGTACAACAGTATCAAATAAATCATAGTTACTCACTGGCCGATCAAACTGACACACAAAAAGTTACAGACTGTACGTTAATTGGTGCATCATCATCATCATCATCACAACAGCCATGAGCCTGACCAAAAGGTACTGTGGCTCGGGCCGCCGCTCACCTCAACAGTGACGCGGAATATCCTAGAAGAAAACGTTACTAA
>JTDE01000137.1:252166-291615 GCA_014338405.1 Paragonimus skrjabini miyazakii
TTTGGCAAAGGCGACTCGTGCCTTTGCAATCCTCGCTGATATCTCATCAGCAATATTAATTGGTGCAGTACGGAACAAAGACATAAGCGACTAACAGAAGGCGTAAGCTTGAGACGGGTTATCCAATCCTGATGCAGTATCTTCAACGTGGCATTTAGATTGGTCTCTTGTTAGAACACCTATTGTGTCGGGGTTTGGATAAACGGTGAATTGAGTAAATTTTCACCATATATACGTAGGTGAATGATTGAACGATAAATGTTAGTTTGTTTTATGCATACGTTTCATTAAATCAATTGTACATTGTTACGAACGTTTTATTTTACTTGTCCTCGAAAGTTGAATAATGACTTGAATTAACGACCTAAGTTTAAACTGGTGCATCTATATTGCAAATTATCGATTTGCAGAGGAGATTGTGAGCATTTAATCAAAATAAGGCGCGTTCACGGGTTGTGTATCAATTGAATAATTCTATTACATTTTTTCAATCAAACTGTGCGCAACATAGACATTTAATGTCTACTAAATTTGTATTCAATTTCTGTGGTATCAAATTCTCATGTGATGAATTTTGTTTTGTCAATGAAAGCCAATCATATTTTTGAATTGACATCTATATCAGAGATTGTGACAGTCGATAAATGTGTTCATAGTATGATATGAAAAGTCGTTCACTGATATACTCAATTAACATTCTCAATGTTACACATAAGCAGTTTGAAGACGCTAGATAACTGAATCGGTCAGGTCGGTCAGTTGTTTTTATTATGGTTTGTAAACCGAAGCAAACTATTAATATTCTCTCATGCATATATACATTAGACAGATTTTTGTTATGAATTTGTGTTTTGTTTGAATGAAGGATGTAAACTCCAGGTTCCACTTGATAAACACTACACGAGGAGGCACACTCTACAAATAAAGTTATCCAGCCCGAATTGCAAATTCATGTGTTATGCACTGGCGAATAAACCGAACTTCAACTACAACTATGAATGTTCCACAATTCTTTATTCCGTTGCGCATCAAAGTTCAGTTCTGGTATGATGGAGAAAACTGTGTTTCCTCAGTTGGCATACGCTAAATAAAAATATTGTTTTCTCGTATCTCCTGTGAACACTTAAATTATCAACAGTCAAAAGGGTTTGATTTTTGTTTTGAAAGGCGCCTCCTAATTTTGTCTGTACATACTAATAAAGTAATACATTTTCCATACTACATTTGTCAACTATTTAATGTTGATGTACACGATTTGATGTGGTGTCAATTAATTTCTACTGCACTTTTCTTGTGGGTATGTTTGAAACGTTCATCGTCTTTTCTTTACCAATTTCACGATAGAATAAATTCGTTCTGAGGACTGGTAGTATGCTAATGTTTAGAATCAAGGTCTACCAAAACTTTCACATGGACATTCGTCAATTACTTCACATGAAACGCATGCTTTGGTGCCTTATTTTTTCAATTTCATCACTCAACCTGATCCGATATCATTGTTCTCTCTTTTAGATTCAGCATGTTGGTCCAGCTGACTTGTGTCGTGTATATTGTGGGGGATTGTCAGGCAGGAAGTGTGAGCATTCCAGCTCTCAGCGGAATACCCCATCACAGGGGGAAGTGCATTCAAAAACCCACGGTGAGCGGATGGAGGATGGCGTGGGCGACCGGATGAGTCATCGCTCGACCGGATCGGAACAACGGGCGAGACGTGGCAGCCGAAACAGAATGAATGACCAAATTGAAGGCGTGATTATTCCAACACTCTCAGGAATTTCTCGACACAGCTGTGGATTACGGTCAAAGCCAATGGTTGATAGACGGAGGACAGCACGAACGATCGGACAAGCTATTGCTCAACGAAATCGGATCAACGGCGGATGAATAGCAGGCAGAAAACCCCCGGGTAGAAGGCGCCAATCACACACCTAAACCGGGTAGAAGTGCACACGACGTGCGAGCGGAAACCAGGGGGTGTCGTGAGCTAGAATTGTGATTCAAAATCGCGAGCGCTCGTGTGGCATGGTAACTAGCGAGTTGGATACTAAAGATTGTGCTTTATTCGACGCCTTTTTGCTACAATATTGTGAACCATTTTGGCGGGATCAATATTGCTCTTCCCACAGATTGGGACATGCGTGCTATGTGGAAACCGTTGGAGACCAGTACCCAAGACAAATCTGGAAACGCTGTTGCGTCCTCAGAGCAGTCATATCTTGAAATCGCACACAAAAAAGTATTATTTAGAGTCGATGTGAAAGTGTGAATAAAATGAAGGAATTTTTAAAGTGGATACTTTCACATTCAAACGATTTTGTGGGGATTGACTGAAAGGCAAGCTAGAACTGAAAACCATGACGCGGCATATGTACTGAAGAAAGTGAAACAAAGTTGAATTCACTGAAACGTTATGGATAATCTGTTCAGTATAGTTACTCATGCTGTGATTTCGTGGCAGTCACATCCGGTTGACGTTTTGTTCACGTTTTTCGTGTGTCCAGAAACACTCACTGATTATTTTGAATTTACAACATTTTGGTGACTGTAATAGCAATATTCTCTAACCGGAAGGTTCGCATTGATGGCGACAGAAATAGTTAGAATTTTGCTGAATCTACACTGTGTTGAAATTACGGATGGAGGCATTTTGTGACGCTCAGTACATATGACCCCGGCGTGCAAATTTTACATAAACTCTACTCTTCGTGATAAAGGCTGTTGCAATTTCGCAGACGTTCAGTAGTTGAGTTGCCACCCTCTCAGAACGAACAGAACAGTTTGCTGTTGTTGTGAAACCATCGGTTATCTAACATTTCGTGAACATCTACCCTTAGTTATATAATTCCTATATCTTGTCCCTAAATGATATCATTGTCATCATCATGATGTCACTGAATATAGGAAGTAGTAGAAGTTCTGTATTGGGGTTAATTTTCATGTCGTAACTTCTTTTTAATCCAACAATCAGTGGTGTTATTAACGGAAGCCAGTACACCATTTCCAGCTCAAAATGTTTTACTGCAGATATAACCAGAGCCGCCATGAGATGAAATCGTGGAACTGCTCACATAATTCTCATTTGAGACTTACAACAAGTAGGCTACCTTCACATTACAATCAATCGCCGATTGCGTTGGTGTTTATCGGTAATCACACGGAGTTCGATAGAACCGTACTGTGTCAGTTGGTCGAATGAACGTCACTTGTAAATCCGAGTGAGGAATACTGTCTGAGTGGATGACCGATGGAAATCGGAATTCAGGTGAAAGTTGTCTATTTATAGTTAATGTATATTAACTTATTTGTACGTCTGTATAGTTTCCTAGTGTAATGTTACTTGCGAGACTTTAATATAATTGTCTAGGTTTGTCGGTCTCTATATTCTTTGTTAGGTAGTAAACTAATCCGTGACTCGGCATTGGGATACTTCAAAATCATTTAACGGTTCCTCGTCAGTGACTAAACAGAAGAATCTACAGTGCACGTTCTGAAAACAAATAAAACGGTGTTATCGATTTATATATAGCCCCCCTCTCCGCAATGCAACATAGGTCGAATTATTAATGGTTAAACGATAAAACTCTCGTTTACAGTCAAAGTGTTGGTGGCAAAATGAATTGCTTGGTGGTCCAGCAATGTTTCCGATTAGTTCAATTCGTGCCGTTTTAATATTCTATCAATAGGTTTTCCATTCAATAATATCATATCTGACAGGCAAGGAAATAGCGGTGCTTTAGTTTATCCGTTTCAGCGAACCGTAGTGGTTTTCAGGCACAAATACATCAAGTGATCGAAAAACCATAATAAAGATGTGAGTTCCCGGAAAGCACTATTTGGAATGTCACTGAAAATGGGAAACAGAACCACAGAAATTCACATGCCTATTGCAAAAGCTGTTGTTAGGAACTGTCTTTCAGTGAAACATTCGTTATCCTATCGTGAGAAAACTATCCCTCGTTTCCACATTGAGCATATGGCCGCCAGATGTGAAATAAACCTCATTTAACTTGAACTTGTCTTTTTAACTAAACATAGCCTCCCTTTCGTCTACTCAACAATTTCAATCCAACGGCTTTTCTGTTGAGAAACAACTCTTGTCATATTCCAGCATTTTTTTCAAAACATCAGTTGCGACGTTCTTAGACGTAATCATTGTGTGCTTTTTGACTGTGGTGCGCCAGAAAGCTCTTAATAAGCATATCTCATGAAAAATCCCTTGATTTCCTTCCACGTTGTACTGCTATTAGTAGCATCACTCATGTTATATTGGGATAGAAGTGAAGCAAATGTTTAGCAATAGTCGATACGAGCTAGCTGAGTAACTACTGCTTTCAGCCTTGATTGTGATTAAGTAAATTTTGCCTTACAGATTTGCTGAAAGAAAGTCATGTCATATACATCTTGACACATTTTGTAAGTATTGCCATTCAAGCTATTCATGTTCTGCGTATACAAATAATGAACAGGTAGGATTGGCAACAGTTTGCACCATGAGGCATACAAATGTTACGCATTCTTCCTATAAGTATTTGTGACTCGCGTCTTGAGCCAGAGTCTAGTTCACTCAAAAAATTAACTAAAATATTGAGCTGTAGAAAATTGTAGTGAGACATTTCCAGACGATAACACTGTTTTCATTTGTTGTGCTTCCTAGTTACACCGGGTAAGTTGTAATAACTAGTGACTTTATAAACAAAGTTTATATTTTACAGACAGTATGGTGGTTTTCAATAAGAACAGATGAACTTGAATAAAGATTACGGAAAAGTTTATACACCATACTGAAAGTAAGTTGATAAAATAAGTGATAAATCTGTTTAAACAGTCAGATATATATTGTAAAGTTAGCACGAAACATATTCAGTCAACAAGGACGTGAAACTATAAAAATGTCCAGTTGCAAACATCGGCACAATTATGGACGCCAAGTGCGTTGTAAATGAGATCAGCTGCTTTTGCAGTATTTCTACGTTTTGATCGGTTTAGGATCAAACACGATGACCTACTCTCACACAGGATTCGTCTGAGTAACTCCTCTAACGTTTTCACTTAAGCTTACTTGTGCCTTCTCAGTCATTCGGTAAATCCGCCCACAGTTAACAGACCCACCTGAAGATCTACTGGATATGTATATTCTTGTTCCGTCAAATTTCAACAATTCTTGCCATTCACTAACTATAATACAATATTAACAGCCGTCAATTCATATTCGACCTTCAAATCATTATTTAAACACATCCCGCAAGCGCTACTTGCAACTAAGTTAATAACTGGTTCATTCGGTCTCGAGAACCGTCCAAGTCATAAGATTTCACTCAACATTGAATGTAGTTGCCTGACCCTTATAAGATATTCTACAACATACTTTTGTTCCACCATATTACGATTAACATTTGAACCTCAAGCTAAAGCACACGTTACGTACCGTAGGTGCAGTCACTCAAAACTGGGAACTGCGAACATTATTGTACTGGCTCGCTGGCTCTAAATCGTCTACAGGAAGCATCTCAATTTGTTGTCTGAAATGAAGCGAACGATTCGGAAAACATGATGGATTGAAACGAACCGTAATAATTTCTAGTCGAATGACGATCATTAACGAGTAAACTCAGGATAACCAACGGCTATCTAATATTTTCTTAAATACACTACACAAACTCTAATCAGTTTACTATTGGAAATGCGGGGAGGAAACTACGAATTATGTGGCCTCGTTGAATGAGTTACAGTTAAAACAATGAAGCTGACAGTTTACCGTTGACAGTCACCAACACGTTGGGCTGTACCATCTGGCTATGAGTCAATCATTTCTGGAACTGGGAGTGCATTGGATTTGTTAATTCCTCTTTGTATGTTGTTGAAGGACAGTTTGTAAACGTAAAGTTAACTGCGTTCTTTTAAGCAAGTGGTACAATAGAAAATGTGTAAAACCAGACGCTTTTAAGCCGGTGGTTTACCGAATCTGTTTTGAAAATCAGCATATGATTTGATAAGATAAGTCACTATCCTATAAATCTTGAGTTGTGGACCAGTGCAGTCCAATTTGTTGGTCACCACTTTGTCGGCTAACTATGACGGTTTAAAGAACAAAACAGTTATCTCGATTTTTCCTGTGCTGTTATAAACCAGACAATTATTGTGCAAACAGTGTTTGATGTGCAGAATCACAGGGCTCTGCTGGACACATGTCAGTGTAGTACACTTATCTTTCAGAGATGTAAATCGGCCGAAAGTTTATTTTAACGATTTTAGAAATACACGTGCATTATAAACATGTCAAAACAGTTATGGTTGAAAATTTATGTAAACACCTGACTAGCATTATGAAAACAATTCCTCACAGAGATTTACTGCTTGAGAGGTCAACCATACCTAACTTCGCCACAGTCCTCGAATTACACCAATGTTTTCGTTAAATCACCATGCTGAAACCCAGAATATTAACATGAATCCAAAACGCTTTCCACTCAAAAATGTAACACAAGTATTCATCAACGATGTGAATGCGTATTTGTTCATGTACTTAGGGCCTCTGCACCCTTCGGTTATAGAGATGTCATGTCTTATTTTCCCTCTACGTTAAACGGAACACAGTTTACTCGGCTGTCAAAAACAATTTGTAGACCAATGTCGGTCAGCACTGAAGACAGTTTACTACGGCTGTTCAAATCTGAAACATTGCACATGCGAAGGCTAACCAAGCGGTTTAATAAAAGAGTTGTCAAGATGTAACTTACTTCGACGAAATATAATCAGTCATCCGCGCATGCAGGATCCACTGCTCGCGACGTACCAAAGACAGATAAAACGTCTGCAAACAGTGCTGACATATATGCACTTTTACAATCGGGTTTGATGGATACAGTTGAATTGAATTCACAACCATCAATCAAGAACAGAGCAAACGATGTTCAAAATGTAGCGAATTACTCAGATAACAAACGCATGTGTGCGATCAAAACAACCTTCCGGCCAATTCTGAGAATAGCCAGACCTTGTTGGGTTCATCCAGTAATTGTAATACTGAAGTTAATGGTAATCGATTCAGCTTTTTACATTTACGATTACCTCACTGCTGTAATTCTTATTTTGATTAAAACAATTTAACAAAAATGAGACTTCACCTTATGCTAGACGTTTTAAAGCGGACGTAGTCTCGGAGTGCATGTAGAGATCATGGAGCTTTCGTGTTTTACATTAGTTGAGAGAAGTCAGGAATACGGATTTTCGATTGGATGTTGCCATATGATCACAAAATATGTCGCTTCTGGGTGATAATTACCTCTTGTTGTTTCTTCTACGTAGTAAAGATCAACAGTATTCTAAATAGTTAATTGTTACTCTCACAATGACACGTACTCACAGGTTGCATCCATGCTCAAATTAATCAGAACGCACCAATCTAAATGAAGTCTGACCATGGTGGGTCTAACGTTTCGAGCCTAAGTTCCTATTGGCTCGCCCTGCAGTCATGCAATCATATCGTGTAAAGAGGAAATGAACCAGATGATCAGAATCCAAGATAACTGCCTGCTAACCTAAACACATTCAGTCCATCGAGGAGTATCAGCTTGTATTGACTGCACCAAAGGGTCGTTGGGTGATAACCATCTTACTTAGTGATATCTGCCCTCGAAGCAACAAAACAACTCAGGTTTTGAATCTAATTGGTATCATAAAGCAGAATATGAAGAGTGGTTTATAAAAGCTACACTCAGCACAACCTTTTCTATAAGCAGAGAGCTCCCAAGATGTTAATTACATGCTGCTGAGCATTTAAATAAAGTGCTGTTCCTTTTACTTGGTAAAAATCACAAAATGGCTGATTGTATCACTCTCACCCTGACACTTACCCACAAGTTGCATCCTTGTTTAGAATTATCACAGAGGGCTAATCTAAATGAAGTTCTAACACGCAGATTCTCACGTTTCGAGGCAAAGCTATTATTGGCACGACCGGTAGTCATGCAATCAACTCCAGTGAGAGGAAAAGAATAAGATGATCTGGTATGGAATAATTGCCTGCTAATTTGAATACACTTACTCTGTCTAGGACCACCAGCTTGCATTGACTGCAATAAAATGTCTTTGGGTGATAACCAACTTACTTAGTGATACCTGCCCTCGAAGCAACAAAACAACTCAGGTTTTGAATCCAATTGTTATAATAAATTAAAATATGGAGAGTGGTTTACAAAAGCTACACTCAACATAACCTTTTCTATAAGCAGAGAGCTCGCAAGACGTTGAGTACATGCTGCTGAGCATTTAAATAAAGTGCGACTGCAGGTATACACAGGCGGCTTTTAGAGGGTTTCCATGGACTCAACAACGCATTCATGTTTTTATCGAATGGGCGATATTTCAAACATTTTCGACATTGCCTTACAATTTCATTTATGTATATAATTAATGGTGCCATCGGCATGCAGAAATAAGCATGTTCGTCCATTTTTATTTCAGATTTCAGCTGCTTAAAGCATTATTTTAACTCAAAAATACGTACTTCAAACGGATTTATTCAAAAAGCGATAAATCTCCGTTGTTGCCCAACTTGCTGTATTTGGTATATTTATCAGGTAGAATTTTCATCACGGAATTTAATGCATACGACTTACAGTTCACGACATCATAAGACCATGTGGAATGGATATTAACCAACAGAACTTAAAACCGTTACACTTCCGTTTCTAATTCAATCTAAATCAAACAATCAGTCAGACAATCTCTTTGTGTTTAAAACCACCTTATGCAGTTTGGTCACCAGGACAGCTCTGAGGGTGGAAGTCGTGGTTGATTGCTTGTGGCGTGGTTAGCACATCTGATTGATAGTTGTACATAGAGAAAATAGTTTGATCAGCTCAATTGCATAAAAACATCCAAATAACCGAATAGCTGGAAGCAAGTCATTTTAAGTTTGAATCACTAAAGTAGTATGCAGGTAAAAATAACATTAGGAATGGAAATGGAATACGTAGGAAAGGTTCAAAATAAAAACAATTCCCACATTATCAGCAAACTAAGTTTGAATGTACTAATAACAGCCGAGCATAACATTGCCGTATACTGATGTACTTTTCTGATTAAATGTTCAGACATTCCCGAGAGATACCGTCTGTTATGGGGAGATTGTAGGATACGACAGCGCAATGTTCATAACACCGAGTGCAGGTTGGTGATTAGTTGGACAATACTTTTTGGTTGACGTCAAAATACACCTTGTTTGCGCTACACATATTGGTGTATTGTGTAAATGCTGACCCAAGTCTAATACTCCCGAATGTTGCGATTTATAAATATATTTTGATAGCTGCATCGAGATTTAATACTTCAGATTCGATGAATGGCTCAATAGCGGAACATATGCAAATCTTACGTCCACAATTTTTCATGAAGCCTGAAACCATTATTCCGACACTCAAAATTACGTATACGTTGTGCGTGTTTGTATCAGCATGTTTACTCAATTCACTATACTCATAGTGATCACCAATAAACCTCTGTATGACGGCACCTATTAGTTAGTTAACGCAAAGTAATTTATTGATACTCACTTTCTACACGACCTGAAAATTGTCCGGAAATATGATTGAAAATTAAATTCCGTACCCAGTGACTACAGAACCCGACGTTTAGTGTATTACACGTAAGCTTTGTCATTGTAGTTCAATGGTAATTAAAAGAATCTTTAGAGTTTACAAATTCGTGATGAGTGAGCTCACTTTTATTGTTGAGTGAGCGTAGCGGTCACTATGTTGAGTAGAACATTCTTATAAAATTTGTTAGACAATTTCAGAAACCTTTTCCTGACATTCCATTATTGCACTGTCCACTGGAGCTGAAATATTGTACAAATCACGCACCGTGTACCAGGTCGCTTAATCCATTTCGTACACTTTGTATGCCGATATCTTGTGAAAAGCTGCGGTATTATTTTGGAAATGCTTATTTAGACTGTGATTCAATAATATTTTGCCATATAGTATATTTACCCGTTTGAAAGTGATTGTGGCAACTTTTCTTTGGTGGAACTAGTTAAAACAGTGTACTGTAATGAATTATTTTTTTCAAAAAAAGAACTGTTTCAATCGATTGAGCTTTGATTACCAGGAAACTGTCTCTGTTCATAAGGACACTCATAACCTGGTGGACCCAAATAAATATAATAAGTTAGTGAGATGATCTGTACAATATATTAACTCCCTCCGTTAAATCCAAGTTGGTTTCATCGATTTAAGGTAGTAGAATAGGTTGATATAAACTACAGAATGTTATTAAACACTCGCTGTGTTTGTTGATTGCACGTTTAACTGAATTTGCTGTTAAATACAAACTTTCTCCGGTAGCTTTTTCATTTGACTAGGTCTGGTATCTTCTCATTGTATTTTGTAACCTTCAACCAAAACCTGCTTGAGGTGTCAATGTTCACTGGTTCATCGTAATTGTCAAAAATATGGACCACAAGCTAATTGTGTTCGCTATACAGAAGCTGATTTTATGCCGAAGCGACGTCGCCTGAACTACCAATTAAGTTTTTGGATAACAAGTATGTTGGTGATTTAGTGATAATGAACGTTTTATTTGGACTAACATGTAGGACAGTATCGATTTTGCACCATAACAATGTTTATTCTTGCGAGATGCATATTTCATCGCTCACTTCAACTTACGGAATATCTCAATAAAGCCAAAATTGTTTCATTAAACTGAATCGATCTGCAGCTGTTCTATAAATGTAGTTCTGCAAGAGTCCCATGTTGCGAGTTTCTTGAAAAAAAAGATAGTTGGTTACACAAACTGTTTTCAAAGCATTCCGTCACGTTAGCGCCTTCAGGCCAAATTATGTTGTGTTCAGTCCATTTCACGCAACGCATCTAGACACAATCCAGTCCCTTATGTTTCCATTCAATGTGACACGGAGTCTAATTAGTCACAGTGTACTGTTGATGCCACAGATATCTGGGTTTCATTAATGCTAGACCGGCCAGTGGTGAATCATATATCGTCTAAAGTTTATACTGCAACACAGCAGTAACTCAACAACGTTACATCGTAATACGCAAAGGCACAGAGATAGTTCATAATGGATTCCATCACACTAGGTTCATTGTAGGTTGAAAGTTTCTTCTGAAACGTGACAGAGGTTCCAGTAGATTGGGTTTCTTAAGTATGCCAAACTGTATCTTGCCACGGTTAAACCATGATAACCACGACTACAGGAACGCATAAGGTAACTTTCTCGGGGAAGTGATGTATTGTTTCAGACATTTGACATGTAATCTAAAAGTGCAGCGAACAGAACCGATATGGAAATAGAGCGCAATTAAAGTGTGAATTTGACAGATTTTACAAGCCAGAGATGTGCAATCGATTCTTCAACGCATCATTTTAATTATAAGCGTTTCTGGCTAGTCACATTCTATGTGACTGGGAATTTGAAATGTTGGATTATATTTGTTGCCCTGTTTATATTAGTTATGTTTGAGACAAAATATGCCTGCGTTGTTAAAAGTACCAGTGAAGGAAGATGCGCATATGCTAAGTAACTCGCCAGAAAATTTACGAGGTCTCCAAATTTACCGTTTCAATTCCTTAGATTGTTAACATTGTCCTTGCGACTTCTCTTACATTTTCTTGAGTTTCGTCGGCAAAACTAGCAACTTGTACCTTACTGGCAACGTTAGTGATTAAAAGATTCTAAGCGTTTCAAATATCCCCATACTTAACGTATTCGACCTGAAATACTACTCACCAAATACAGGTCGACTTATGATTTGCACTTGAGTGTAAAGGAACTATCACTTCAATAGTATATCTTTCATTAAGCGATTCAGTAGGTATCGAGTTGTTCGGTTTGGTTTATAGCCTTACGAATAGGACATACATAACGAATTGGAAAATCTAGTTGGAACATCGGGAATGAGATATTTTTCATGCAGGATCATACAGTGTACATACAGTTAGTTGTGCTTCAAGTTGTGCTTACTAAATCCAAGAATAATTAGTATAGTCAATTTCAGCCGACAGCGTTATCACATTAGCTATTTTCTCAGATAACCGAAACAAATTTCCATAAAACTGAGTCTCGCGACAAAATGAGATTATGTGTCATATGTAACCTATTTATTCGACAAAATCTGCGAGTAACTTCTGTTGTTATGACAAGCAGAATGGACTCGTTTGTTTATGTCCAGAAATGCGGTGAAATCACTGTGGGAATATTCTGTTTCGTTTCAGAATCCGATACTGCACAACGGGAATTCTTGAAATCCTAATTGGAATATCAGTTTCTGGGCTCACCGCCAATAGCACATCCCATATTACCATCCGGTTAGCAAAGAGATATAAGTCATATGGCAGTCACAATGAAAAATACCGAGTTATAATTTATGAATCGGGACGTGGCTAGTAAGTTACAACAACATATAATGGATCATTCGTTTGCCTGGGCAAATGTTCTATTTTAATTCGGGACAACTTTAATGTGCAAGAACATGACTGTCGTTAGCGTCTTAGTGTAAGCGACCATTTAATTTAATAACGTCGTCATAAATCCCTGCCAAAATAACTGTAAATGAGCGCCTCTTGTTTCTACCGTGAAAGCCAAACATGGTCTAATTCAATTTTCAAGGACTGCACAAGGCTTCAATCTACTACATGAGTCCACGATGAACTTAAATGATCCGCAACTTTCAATTTGCAAAGTTAAATTTAATCATATACTTCCATTTAACCTTGAGAATGTGGAACAAAAAACAAACATTCTTATATATATGTGACGAAATATTTTTCGTTTTTATTCTTTGCACGCTTATGCCGGTTTCTGTTTCTTTTTTGACATACATAAGGAACCAGAAATGTGGCGCAACTCATTGTCTGAAAAAGTGCGTCTGTCATCCGTTTTTCGCTTCCCGCTAAACTACGGCTTAACTTCTGACAATCACCATACCAATTTTGTAGTTCAAATTAAGACACGCCATTCAAAAACTTTTGCACTCCAAGTTCGATCATTTTAGCTTGAGTAGAATGGATGACCGAATCTTTACTATAAAATTGGTTTAGTTTATAAATTTCTCACAATCTGGAAAGGAGAGGAACCCAAAGACGCAGGATCGGGCAGATAATGTGTGTGTGTTCAAAGAACTAATTTCATAATCTGTCAAGATATCAATCAAGATGTTTTAGATGTGTGGAAAACCCTTGTCACACTTCAAAAACTGACCAGACAATCCGATACTGAGACCAGTCTTCACAGCACCACAACAGTTTTCTTGGATACATTCCTAAATGTTTTATGAAAGCAGAGTTTCACGTTGACGAAAAAAATGTGTCTTCTTCTGGGTTTCTCCCCTTTGAGAGCGGTGCCCTGGGGCATGATTAAAAGTTGCATACGTGCAATCGTTTCATTACCAGTGGCAAAACGTGCTTTCTTTGCACTTGTTAAGGAAGCGGCTAAACGTTCGGACGGCCTTGATGGTGTCTGGTTTTTCATCGTGAGATCAGCCACGGGTGTGCCGGAAAACAAAAATGTTGCCAAAACTAAAGAGACAACGGGAAAATCATTCTCGGGGCTAGGATGTTTAAGTCCGTTAGGTCTTGGAACTGGCGGTAAGTGATTCTTGGTTCAGTTGATAACGAAACTTGATGGCGGAGGCGTTTCACCACTCAATGCCAGTTTTAGGAAAATCGTTCACAGAAAACGTTCTTGACATCGGAATGTCAAGTCTCACGTTTGGATATCAACAAGAACACAGACACCCCATCAGGAAATTGATCATCCGTGGGTCTTTCAGATAGGCAGGACGCTGTGAATTACGGAATGCAGAAAGATTTGCAACCAGATGTCAGCTGTCTAATTTGCCAGATGTTGTCACGAGACGCAGGTGGGGTGAGTTGGTATTCTCCTTTCCTTTAGATGAAGAGAAGCAATTCTTCCAAACACTGTTATTTAGCTAAAGCATAAAATGTTCAGCCTTTACATAAGATAATGAAAACGGAGGCAATTAGGCACACTACCTACCCAAATATACGTCAGAAACATTAATAGTTACCAGTTTTGATGAGATTTATAAAACAAACAAGTTAAACGTCGATAGACAGTTGCTTTACCCGCTAAAATATCTAAACGGAATTAGCCTCAAATTTTCTCGCAAGATATAATTCACTAATCATTCCTGACTTTTGACTGTCGAGTCATGATTATGTTCATCCACTTGACATTTCTGTTCTTCCAAGTATGACCACGTCAGTGTGACGCCGTATGTGGCAGTTTGATGTGTTTCCCTGCCCTCTAACTGACGGGTTGTAGCCAACCATTGTAATGTTTGTGCGCATGAAAGGAAAAATACTTTGTTTATCCTTCGACACTCTTTGTAAACAAATCTAGCTGCTACTGTAGATCTGATGTGCGGGCGGTGCCATATGTCGGCTACAATGGTGTCAACCAAGGTGGTTAATCCATCAGTTGATATGCATTTGCGTCCCAGCAATTATTTTATATATGTTTAAAACGTTAAATGGTTGACAGCATGGTACTCGAACATTTCTTTCCTTACTTGAATTTATGGTAGTTGTGTTCATGCCACATTGATATGGGTCATTCAAAGGTGAATCAATAAAAAACAAGTGAAGAGCTTCTGATATGGTAACTGAAAACGGTTAGAAAACTGAAGCCCAACAAGTCTTTGAATGTCTGATTTAATGATTAGTCGCAATATCATTAACAAAGTTGATTGACAAACGTGAATTTTTGTAGGATAATGCAGAAAGAAGACAGAAGAAGGAAGGAGATAGACCGGCAATGTCTTCGGCCTATAGTAAAAGCACAGGGCTCATCAACAACCACACAAATAGTATAGAATGAGAAGTTTCATCATGGCTGCTTCGGATAGTATAATTCTTTCAACCACCCAGAAAATCCCACTCACGTTGGACGTAGTAGTTATAATATTTGATAATAAATAACAACACTGCCGAGTCCGTTTGGCAAGTCATTCTGTCATGCATTTATTGATGCGCATAACAAACTGTCTTCCACACAGCCAAATTACGTTTAGCCACGTACACAGGTGAAGCTGGATCTGGCAGTTACATCACTTGTTCTTATCCCATCGGATCTAAAAATCAAACGGTAATTAAACTTGAGGTGGGTATTCTTCCGGCTGAGCAATGTAATGAGGCGTCCGTTAATCGCTTTACTCCCAACCTAACAAAAAGAGACGGAGGCAGATCTTTCCACGACCGTGTAAACAAAGACAAACGTAGTACATGAATGTTATATCAAACAAGGTTGAATCCCTCGAGGTTGGAAAAGGATAGAGCGGGACATTTTTTAATATTTGCAGCCAGGAACAAATTATCAAAATTGTTGTGCATGGGGTTTCGTAGAAGCAGGTCTTCCTGAAATTATCTTTGAAAGATGACTATATTACAAATGACATGAGTAAAAACTTAAACTCCGCCTTAACTCGTAACAAAACCCACAACTGGATTGCGGTCGTTCCTGGTAATTGGGAGTGTTGTTGAACGTGTTCACAAACCTGACCTACCCGCAACTCATTAACTCACTTGCAGTTGCGGTGAGGTATATGTCGGTAGAAAGGCTCAACGTCTAAAATACAGAATGAATAGATATATACGTAAGTGGTTGGTGCGCGCAATGACGCAACAGACAATTGCAACCCAAAGATTAGGCCATAACTTTAATTCATTCACTGCGGGTCATGTCGAGGAAGCTGGTCACATTGTTAAACCTGCAAACTCGTTTGATGCAATGTTGTTCTACGGAAATCCGAAATTGCGTGTGCATTCCAATGCAATGTTAGTAATCATTTGCCGTCTGACTCAGTGACTGCATATACGTTTAATTGGGGGAGCTTATTTTCTCTGGAACGGATAACATTTCTTCTTCCATGCATAGATCCTGATCGTTAACCACTTCTATTGTTGCTGTTTTCTCCATGTCCCGTATACACCTGTTTTGAGTTTGTGATTGTAAAATATAGACGATATGTTGACATTTCCTGATTTGTTACTTCTTCCCATATTAGTGAACTAGACCAGACGGACTCAGAATTATACTCTTCTGAGAAAGTGGGCTTATTATATGACCCACTATATATAGGTTGTCTACGTATCCATTCGAGTTGTGCTCGTTACAGTGAAACTTCTTTGCATCATTCTCTAAGTGGCTCACACACATAGCAGCCAGTACGTGACCAAATGGACACTCAATCACGGCTCCGTCGACTTGTTGTTACTATGTGCATAGGAGGCGAACAGAGACAACATTCTAAGGAGATCTCTTACCGTTATCGATCGATGCAAGTGCTGCTCGAAATCAATACTCTGAATTTATTCAACAGGTTTAGTCTGCGGCTTCAACCTAACTAAACAGTTCTTGGTCACGGAATTAAAGGTTAGCATGCACGATTCATCTCCGTTTTCTCAATCAGACTATTCGCACACTATCCACACATGATTACTGGAGGTAAAACCATGACAACCGGCGTACAACTTATGGTGCACATGAGGATATACACTACTGAAGAGGTTTAACAGTAGAGGAACCAGAATCAAATGCTTCCTTTCAAATGAGGTAAGTTGAAACTTTTGTTTGAATGTGAAAGTGCGATGAATGTAGGTTGTGTTCCAATTAGGGGAATAAATCACTCACGAACAGCAGCCATACAGCCTCTGTTGTCAACAAGTTGTCAAATACGTCCTGTAGTATACGTATCACTGGATTTGTCCGTATCTGTCTGACATTGCGCACAAGCCGTTATTCAAGGCTTTTTGACCTATATTTAACCAAAGATCAAAATGGTTCTTGTAGCGTACCGCTTATCTGACCCAGATATCCGTACCTCCCGCAAGTTTGCGAGAATTCTGTTCGAGATCAAAACCAATTGTGATCGCACCTCACAGTGAATCTTTCACCGACTAACTAATGCCGCCTTCAGTGCTGACGACAATGTTATCATAAAGTTGATTCTATTCTTGTCATTAATCAGTGTAACGGACGAAAAATCTGAAGTTAGCATAAATTCGAACCGAGCCTGGGTTTGTTATTCCACTCACCGGTTGGATTTCAGCTGGAGCAGAGGATACTCCTAAAATGATTCTGAATATTCTCTCATACGTGGATGGAATCATCCATCCTAAGAGTGTATTGAACACTTCTCCCCGTTTGTGAAACATCTTGGGTTCTTCTCTATTAGGTCGCAGCATAGTCGCCATTGAAGCAGACACCATCTACTAATTAAGTTCCCGTTACATATGCGAATTATAATTCCACCAGAGCACACTCGACATTTTGATGTGTAGATTGCAAGCATTTCTAAAAAGCATCCTTCTCCAAACAGTTTTGTTAGATGAGTTCTATGTCCTAATCATTTACAGACTTGGTTGTGCGAATACATTCATTCCAAACTTATGCCTACCTGTTGACGTTTAAAACAGTTTGATGGTTTATCCTGTGTCCCAAGTGGTCACTTGAATCCAACGTTCAACTTTGTTTGGTACATTCACCGCAATTGGCAATCCAAACCCGATAATATTTACCTGCTCCTATTTTGTTGGCTACGGTTTCGATCTAGCAAACTGCATCGATTTCTCCACGTAATTCATCCGTGATGCAGCATGTGTGTGGTGTTACCTTTGTTCGGCCAATTTCTGTTCATGGTCATTATCTGACAACTCATGTCAGCCACTTGCATCTTGCGAGAGTTTACTCAAGGCGTTCTAAAGACAATCAGAAACGAACTCAAGACGAGCGCTTGCTTGTTTTTGTGATACAAATGATTATCAACCATAAAGATGGTAAATAGTTTCACCTTCTTAATCATGACCTTCATGTGTCGATGATTAAGACAAGCTCTCTCAAACACCCGTCGCTGTGCTATGGTGCTTCGAGATCATACACTGATTCTCACAAATCGGACATCTTTGTTTTCTGAGTTCTCTGTAAGCAGATCTTACCTATATTGGCTCTCCTCAGTTACCACCTATACTCTCATTGATAATCGAAGCAACTGTAAACGATACGAACTACTAATATCATATGACGAGCAAGTACACAATCAAGGTTTAACCTCATCGCGTGCGACTGCATGCCTAGTTGAAAATAGGACGCCACTGGATTATAATAAATCAACTACCGGGTATTCTGACGATGAAAGTTAATGAGGGCATGATGTTGTGCCAACGAAAGTCTGAATTTAGTCAAGTCAGGCGTAAATTATACAGCGCTTTTCAGGGAACATTTTTTATAGTAAAGAAGAGCAAACGGATGATGATAGTGATCTCAGTAATAAAATGTAAGTTACCACACAGAATGAATTTTCGTAGATGACACGTGTAAGATTGGCTTATATTTCCTGATAATTTTCTAGGTCTGCATCGAATAGATATCCCGACTGATAGCCGAATATGACAGTGACACCAGAAAAAGAAGGAAATCAGAAGAGTACACTGAAGACAATTAGTACTGACAAAATGGTAGACATTCATATATTCATTCATTTGTTTCGACAGTTTTTGGGATTAGTGAGTTATACCTAAGATAGATTTAGATATTCTGTTTCACTCAGGACCGTTGGGACTGCCCATTTTGAAGTGACATTACTTATCACTGAAGCTAAGTGATTATCGAAACCGTAGTCAAAACAGGTTATGTGAAACAGGTTGATTATGTTTGGAAGGATTTCAATTACAGCATTACCGGTCATTGTCGATGCCATAAAATAATCTCATAGATTAATTATCCAGGTTTCTTATATATACTATTGATTCTGGGCAAAAATGAAAGTGTTTTTCAACATTCCACACTGACTGGAATATTGCTAATGGTGTGACTTCTGTTGTTTTGTCTGGCCTGTGATTTGTCTTGCGTAAACAAACAACACAGCGCCCCGTGCGTGACCAGCATCCGATCAGTTGGGGCGGAATGATATGGACCTGAGCGTTGCCAAGAAAACAATGTGATATGTTTCTAGAATAGTAATCACTCTCAACACTCTCATGGACTAGACTAACTTTAGTGTCATACTGATGGAAAAGTTAACCATGAAGCCAAATTGCTCGATATAGTAATGGTTTATTAGTACTGTTTGTTCAATACGGCCGCACAAGTGGGTTGTTGCCATTCAGTTTCCGAAACGGTTGGTTTATGACAAACAGAAAATTATTTCCTTTTCATAATACGTTCACACATTCACTGATATATAGAAATATAGTTGAAACTTCTTTCTGGTCTGTCTCAGACATGAGCTGTATATAGTTGCGAAACATACAGAATTCGGTGGTTTACTGTATAATGTCACCATGCAATTAGGTGGTGAACGGAAATAGAGAAAATTGTCAACTCCCTTGAATACTTTGTTAACATACTAAAACCATCTGATATATTGACGTCAGCGAGAGCTTGCCGAAAACTGAATCATCCAAAAGTCACAGTAATTTGGACGACCACAACAGTGTTCGTCATTCACCTGAGATCATTTATTGGCCTGGCATTAATCAATAAACTAGGACCAAAGTTATGGTGAGGATTCCTCAGTTTGTTTAGGTTTAGGTAATGCATGAAAAGTTTGAGACGATTTGAGACGAGCTATCATAAATTAAATGTAGTATATCAAACCCACTACCGGCAACCAATGTCTCTAGTGATTAAGTAAAATAGTGGCATACGCTTCGAACGTTGTTGAATTCAAATAACTACGTTAAACGATTGTGCGCAGGCTTTACTAGCACCTTTATGTTGATTACTATATATGTTAGAAGTTTAATAAATAATTGATTAGCAAATGCCAAGTGTGAGCAAAAATGATGAAGGATTGAACATCAAAAACTGTATGGTGAAGAGAACCTCAAAACTAGTAAGCAGCTAGATATCTGACAATTTCATATTCAACGGAATATAAATTGATATATCGTCCTACATGTTACATCGAATGCCTGACCAAAAATAATATAATTGACTGTATAGCTCATCATAGATGTGAGAAACTAATTTGACCATGAAGAACATCGGAATGGAACTCACGCGGAATTCATATTTAAGTACATTATAAATGTACTTTGATAGTTACATACCCGTGGACAGAGATATGGTCAAGGTAAGAATCCAACACTGACAGCTGTACACAGCTGGTGATGTGTAAGGGTATGTTAGGCAGGTAACTAATGAAACTGTAACACCAACCGAATGCAGCTATTAAGTTGGCCGGGTCACCGTGATATTGTCCTCCACTACTTCAATCTTGACTTACTTATGAGATCCTTACTGGGAAAACGTCAGCAATGAATCGCATAACTATCTCAGTGCCTTATCTATGAAGTCTACCAGAAAGTCATATCCTTTGTTCATAAGTAGGTGACATGCCTCTACAGTTGTTGCCGTGTGATGGCTCCAGATTGAGCTACACAATGCTCAGAGGACTTCAGAATGAATTCTAAACACAAGCTCTCCGCGGAATTTAGTGACGTTTGTGTTTAGTTTATCATCACTGCCTTTGTTACGGTTGTGAATTTGACGGTGCGTCAAACTGAAAGAGTGAGGATACTCATCGGGTGAATTGCCCATAAAACTGTATATGGACAACAAGGAAAGAATGAATTATGTTGTTGACATAATTATGTTCAGTGAAGCGGAATGGTTGTTAACAACTTAACTTCTTCTACAGTCAAAGCCCCAAACTGATTTCGTTTGACTGCACTCAATCAAGAACGTTGTGTCATACAAACTCTCACGTTCGTGTCCAAGCGTGTTTGCAAATTTGGATCTCTTATTTCCATTCGACGTGTCAGTGTACGGGAAAGGAAATTTTCCGTTTAGCTTCGCTCGTATGCGTCAAATCAGTTACTTGTGAAACATCCAAACTGCGCTTGATCAAATACTTTGCGGTATGTCAAATCCGTGTCCGTTTGAGTGAAGTTCTAACTGGGGCGTTCATGTCTGTAAAAGGTAAACCACTAACATTCAGACCGACAATTTATTAGCACATTGTCAGGTGTGAGGTAAAAATGTTTAGGACATGACCATTCATCATAAAGTTTGCATTCATAATGTATCAACGTCTCATATGTTGTCGTACACCAAACTTATTCAGTCCAACATAATTTATTAAGTAAAATTTTCAACAGAACTCATGAAATTTGCCTGAAATAAATAGACATACATAATCAGGGCATTAGTTCGCTGTACGACAATTAACTGCTGTGTGAATGAATCCCATTGCTAATTGTTATTTCACGTCCCTTTAGTTCGTATAAGCAATCATTATCTGATTGTTACAAGCCGGCATGCATATTGTCCAATTTTTCAGCATGTATATTATGGGAAGTGAAGAATAATCAGAGATTGAGTCGAAAAACGGAATGGAAACAGGAAAATTCTCTAATTAATTATCGTCCAGTGAATGATAGACTAACGTTCACCACAGTGAACACTGAACTCAGTGACAAGAAAACTAAGTCTATGTACCGTAGAACAGGTGTTGACTAATCCCATCGACACGTTAAGACTTGGGTTGCGCAGACAGAACTCACTGTTTTAGCATTCGATGAAGCGATGCACTGAGAATCCCGCCAGCCCAAGTTGTATACCTAGGAAGTGGTACGAAAGATGGACTTCCCGTTCCATCGATCATGTAAATATTAGTGGACTTTCACGAAAAACGCTATTCACGAGTAAGTCACTTTCGCTTGACTTACTTGCGTTCTGCGTATACAGGATAAACAACCAATGGTGCACGTAGCTTGTAATGACCACAGTTCGTTGTGGGGAATGCCATTTTATGACTAGGCGAAAGCCTACTCACAGCCCGAAGACACAGGTGCAAGAAACACCAAATCACAGTTGAGAAAACCGGTGAGACATATGATAAAATTGTGTATGAAAGGATTTGTGAAAACTTAACAGGAAATACTGTGAACGGTTGATCTCGGCGACCACCAGCGAAGTAGTGGACAGCTGTTTTGACCACGGGGTCACGGTCACCGGGGTTGCAGGAAGGTATGTGTATTAGTCACCTTAGCCGTTGCGCTTCCATTTAGGACTGTGGTGGATGCCTGCTTTTTTGCAGGGCAACCACGAAATGGCTGATCGATTTCAGTCTATAAGCAAAAAGAAGCCCAACGGCTAAGGCAAGTAAATACTGTTTTGAGAGAGTTTCCGTTAAAAACGAGGCAGAAGCAGTGATCATGACTAGTTCGTTTCAGTCAAGCCAATGCATATAAATGTGTGCTGCAAAATTTTAAGTGCGTTCATTGTTAACCGGGCAGACTTGTCGTAAATAAATGGCGACGAGGTTAGTGATACAATAACCCACATGGTTTTGCTATTTCCATCAGATATTATTGCATTATCGACATCCATCGAAAAGCGCAAATGTTTACAAGTAAACAATCGTTGCACCTGATAGGTAAAACTGAATTTTACGGTTTGTCCCAACATTGCTTTTTCTACGCGCATTCCTAGTTGTCCACCCTCGTGCTGCTCAACACATTCGATAAACTTCCAGGCATGTTTAGACTTAGGGAGTACAACCCAAAAGTGAGAGTGGTTGGTGAGAAGTTCGAACGAAATTTCTTCTATACACTATGCGATCAGTCATCTGGTGCAGTAATTATAAAACTTCCTCACGATCATTCAAGTAAACGGCATTGAAATATAGAAGTAGGAGCGACTGTAGTGCTCTATTTGAACCAGGAATTTTCCATTGTTTTAAAAAGTGCTGTTCACGTCTTGTCCAGGGTGAGTAATATTGAACACGATTAGCATTTCTAACTGATTACCATTTAAATCAGTCAGCTGTATGAGGCCCTGAGGAGGATGAATTGTAAATTGTTTGTACAACATCAGAAGACGAGTTTACTTGTAAGAATTTTGTATGTAAGTTACGCGTATTTCCTATATGGACGGACAATACCAAACTTAGTTAGGAACCAAAAAGTTACACAGATTTAAACAAGTTATGAAACGTTCTCCATTTTTGCCCTGGGAACCTGCATTTTAACTGAACGTCTGAACTTGTCTCGATCGGAAACGGTGCTAGTTGACGTGAACAAGTCGGTGATGAATGACGAAGCTGTTGTGCCTTGTACCAGATTGTGCAGCTGCCTGGAGGGATGCCGGCACCAAGTATGTCTTGTCGTGCGCCGCAATCCACCGACTGATTTGATCCATGCGAACAAATCGCGCACAATGCATCAAAAGAATGGCGCCCCGTCTCCATCGACCTATTTAACTTGCTTGTACATGCCCATGGCTGATTTTTCTTGCCCTAGCCAGATTGACGGCGTCGTTTGGTGTGATGTGTCTAAGGAGAATCAGCATCTGACCATTCTTGGTAAGCGTTAAATAATGTGATGATGGAAGAAGTAATATTCAGACCAAAATTTAAGTAACAACATTCCAACAAACATCTGCGAATCATGTTTAATAATACCCATGAAACGTCGACAAAATTGGCGGTGAGCCAACGGTTTTTGTTGAAGAAATAAGTTGGTGTCATTATGTTGGCATTTCAGTTGCTTCCACTAGGTTTTGTCCGTATGAATCATATTTATTTTACATCTAAATTTGGCAGCCATTCAACACAACTTATCTCATCTAGAACTTGATCTACTCCTCTTCGACAGATTGCTTTTTAACCGTGATGTGTCTTGAATAATTCAACTAAAAAAGAACTCATCAATGAAACTGGCAAAGCTTATCCAAGCAAATGATCCCATCTGACATCAAATTCCAACAAGGTCCAACGTTGAGTGACTATATGCTGTATAACACTGCAAGGATAATTAGTCTCATCAACAACAACCTCAATATATTTCGCTAGTTTTTGTTTAGTCAAAAGTCATATTTGACTAACTTATATTTTTATACGGTTACAGGGTATCATTAAATTTCAAACTTGGAATTAGCCTGCAACATCTAAACGAAAATGTGGCTAACAGGGTACACTACTTCATTCGGTTAATCAACATCCCATATCTCCTGGAAAGTCTTATTCTGGATGCAACAAGAAGTGACAACTGACAATTGCTGTTGAATGAGCATCACAATCCACCTCCCGTCGCGTCAACCGATAGAAGAGAGAATTGAGTCACAAACACAAACCATACCGACAGAGATTATGTTGACGGAGAGCTAATCTACGTAATTGCAACGAAGTCTTTGTGGGAAGAAAAATTATTCCACTCAAACTCCGTATGATAGCCAGACAAATTTGCATACGGTAGTTCAGGATGTTTGACTGAACATTGTTTGGTCAATAAGGCTGGTCTAGGATGTTATCATTGGCAGACGTAGTTGGTTGTAATTGTAGTACTTCCTACCGCTCTGAAATTTTCATTGGAAGCGAAGTGTTTTCATCGTGTGTATTCAGGATAAATCTCTCCCATGTGAACAAACGATCGTCTAAAATACTCCGAGATTTCACTCATTTTGCCATCCTGAGAATCGTTTGTGGCATACCTCTTTTTCCTGAAATGTTTCAACAATATGCAGGCGAATAATTCGACCAAAAATGAAACACTGCTGTCTTACTCAGTAGGTCATTGATGGCTAGGCAAATTTCATCTGCATATATCACTTGACTGGCCTGCTCTCACGTCAGACTAGATGAGTTCTATCAAAATCGGCATCTTTCTTGCCAGTACCTTACAACATGAACGTCGTCTCAAAGATATATATCTAACCTTAAATTCCTTATAAACGAAGTCTGGTTAAACGCTGCGTAGCCCTTTGCTTTTCGATTCCGCGCAAAACTCATCTATAAACTTTCATTCTGCAAACAATTGCCGCTTGAACTCTTGAAACATGCAGCGAAACAGAATAGTGCTCAGATGGGCTAGTGGTTTTGGAATTACTATGAAAGACAATGGACTCAGATAGACAGTACACCGGACAATTAATTTTCTTGAGGCATGCTCACTTTTCACGGTAATTTTGAACAACTTTTCTGTATTTACCACCATTTTTTAATTCTTTGTTACGTTTACCTTCTTAAAATGGAATGTCTCTTGGAACTTCCTGTTTTCAATGGCTAAAATGAACCAGGTTGAGAAACGAACTTTGAACACTGGTATCCGCGTTGACCTCTGCCTGACCAATAAAACAATATACTGTTTTTCAATCTGTCGTTGGTGCGCTACTTTTCATAAACAATGATCGGAAAAGCGTCATATAATGTGAGGCCTCTGGATTGATTGTTAGGAATTGATGTTCGAATGACAATGAAATGGAGTAAAACTGACAAGGAGGTTTACAGCCACAATCCACGTAAACCAAGAATTCGGTTATTTGCTACAATCCGAATACGATTCAATTTAAATTTTTTAGCCAGTAAACGTTCGTGAGCCCAAGTGCAATATTCAAATAGTTAGTCTCCATTTCCATGTTGGGTGAGCTGTATTAACAAGAAGAACATAAACGCAGTCACACGAAATCTTCCAAACTTTGGAGTGACTTAAGAATAGACACAAATGAAATGCTTATTTGAAGACTGTGGTAACATCAGCTTAATATATTTTATTTTGGATAAAGACATTCCTGAGTCAAGGGAGAACACTACGGAACGTAGCTCAGTTTGCTAGGACAAACACATGACTAGTTGATGTTTTCCAAGTTAATTGTATTAGCAAAGTTAGGTAGGTTGTAGAAAGCTCTCAATTGCGCAAACAAATGGACCATTAGTAGAATATGAGTACACAATTTAGAATCCCGTGAAAATGTTGAGTAAAATTGTCCTTCAAAAAGATTCTGTATAATGTACGTATACGTTACTATTGCGCTCTACTGGGAAGACGTTAGACAGATTCGTTTTTCTGAAAGATGTACGTATTAGACTCGATTCAGTTGCCACTAACAGAATACACACACACGGCCAGTGCTACACGAGATAAATAAGGAAGTAACCATGGAAATACAGACACTTCACTGTTGAACAAAATTGTTGTGGTCCATCGAATGATATTTGTAGAATGGTGTATCAGGTGGTTCAAGTCAAGCCGAAGCTAAGATTTTCATACGTGCATCGTTTCCAGTCTAAAACCTTATCTAATCACTCAGTAGTAACGAAACTGTCTGGCTGAACGGCGTGTTGATTGCATTTCATATTAGACCACTTGAGAAATCCTGCAGAGCACATCACATCAAGGACCACCCATGATACAGTGGAACGGGCGAGTAAATAAAACAAGCGGTCACGTATGTGAGCTCCTAGATATTTTTTCACAACATAACTGATGGAGCAACCTTTTGTTAGCATTCCTTTTTCCGATGCTGATTCGAGTCCAGTCGACTGCTTGTGTGCAGGAATTTCTGACCAAAACGTAATCTTCAGGTGGCAAATTACGTATCGTTCAAAATGGCTTTATTTCTTATCGTATTTTATTAAAGACGGGAATTTTGTTTTGCAAATATATACTGGGGAAAATTCGGTTTCTTTCGGGAACTTTCGCGGATGCAGTATGTTTACGTAGTGTCTGGGGTGAACCGTTATTAATGGGAGACAGTCGACTTCAGTTGAGTGTCTAATTTTTTCGTTGCTTCAGTACATCCATATTAAGACTAGAAGTATGCAGTTACATACAGAAGAACTTGTTCAATATTGGAAATTTGAGGGCAACTAGAGTTCTTCTTGCAATCACAGAATGTAGATGATTAAAACTACAGGTAAGGCGAGGTAGTCATTCGGGAAGCACTATTTACTTCAAAGTATGTTTCATATACTCAAATACATTTCCTGGCATCAGCGAATCGGTTGAAGGTGCATATTATTTGAGATAGGCTCACGCATGTGCAAACAGTTGTTATGGCATTTATGACACAAGGGATATAGATATCACGATGTTCGAACGGTCTTAAATGGATTTGGACCGAAAATCTTCATGGTTAATCTATTTCCTCAGAACGAGGTTAGACATTGAGAAACCGGTCGTACTGCAGTAATGATTTGAGCATGTACCGTTGTGAATTATTCCCATCAAAAGAATTTCATTTCAATACGGTTGTGGCTAGCAGATAACAGGTGATCTGAGATTGACTACGTACATCTCCTTCAAACAGTATGTATCCAAACCACTCAGATGTGAACCTCAATTTGACCTGGTTTTTCCCATGCTTTCAGACTGTTCCACGTAGCAGGAAACATTTGGAAGTGGAGGTCACAATGAGGCTGAAGGTAATATTCCTTCAGGCAGAACATACGTATCACGTGTCGAAGAATGAAGTCTGAGTAAGCTTTATGATACGCGGTGTTGAGCAATAAAATGGGTGACTAAACATAACATCAAACCCTAGTTTTTCTTCCCGCTCCCATTGTGTCACATCACAATGTGAATGATGAAATGGACCTCCAGTTTCAATTCCTTGCACTGGCAGATCAGACCATACAATCACATAACGTGAAGTTTCGTGGATTATTAACATTAACAAATTGAATCTTGACTAAAGTTCTGTCAGGCAATATTCGCAAAAACTCGGTCTTAGAAACTCACTAGAATCTTCAAACGTAAATGCTTTCGTAGTGTGACATTAACCCAGTGACTGGTAACTGCTCATCCAACAAACTGATGATTGAAATAAATGTCACTACTATTCACTATAGACAGATGTAAATACAGTAATATGCGAATGAATCATTGTAGTCACGCCAAGCGTCTAGACAACACAATTATCACAAATCATTCTCAGACCGTATTTTCAGGAACGAAGGAAACATTGTATTGTAGCACTGGATATGTGAACATCTTTGACGCTGTCTAACAACGACAGCAGGACCTGTAATGTTCCTCCTTCTGCTCACTTTCCCAGGTCCTTGCCTAGTGATTTTTGCTCGGTAAGCTATATTCCTGGGCCTCACTTCAGTGACGCAAGTGATAAAACAAGAACGGCGATCATGCCAAACCGCGGATTTTTTCTTTTCAAACTTGTGCTCCGTTTAATTCAGAAAAGCAATCTTTTTCAACAATTACTTTGAAATAAACATGAAGAGAAATTCTGAAGAAATATAAGACGTTATGTTTGGGAGAATTTCCAGGTTCGGTGCTTTGGTTTCCACGGGTGTGTTTACGGGTTAAATCCATCGTATCGCAAGGTTACTTTATTGAAGCAGACCGGTGGAAACTTAATGTCATTTCCTTTCTGTTAAATGTTTTCCCGACCAGTTGTCATTGAACAAGCAATTAGGATTTGACATTGTCTAGAGGAAGTTTGTGCGCGTGTGCCATTTCATGTGGTCAGTGGTGCAACTGAACGCGTACGCGTCTAACATGGCCATTGTTGCACTAGCTTTGAGCTAGTTTGACACCGTACCGAATTGTTTATCCACTTGTATCTTTGGACATATTCAATCAAATGAAAAGCAAACACTACCACGAGGGTTGATATAGACAGTGTAGGTTTACAGTGAGGGTAGTCGTGTGCATCTTTTAGACGTCTAACTTCAAATCTCAGTGTGGGTTTCTAATAGAACAGTTTTCGGTTTCGTCTAATGAATGCATATTCAAAACCAAAATTAAATTTTGTAATGTATCAAGTGGTTTTCATGTGATGCACGATTCTTAGATCTAGCTGAACTGACGTATGAACAAGGTTTAAAGACTCGGATGAGGAATAGTTAATGATAAATCTAGCCAGCGACCTTCTGAACGTTCAAAATTAATAAAACAGTCTTCCGACCTGTTCTGAATGAGACAATAACAAATGGGTTTAGACAATCGGATAAAGTTGGTTTCCTTCAGCTGTTCACAGATTCCATGATATGTACTTAATACATTATAACGATATTTACCGCTTGATTAAATAAAGAAAGCGCCCGCATGAAAATTCTGAAAAGACACCCAGGTAACAGATTATATGATGGAATGAAACAAATTGTTTCTGTTAGTGCTATTCCTGCAGCTTAATACTATATGACTGGACAAAAGGTAGGCCGACTGGAAAGTCTATAGGAATGCGAGAGCTGCGATCAATTGAGAATGATGTTCAACCTATACGAAAAGCAAAATCTTTTACTATTTATTAGTGAAATTAACTGAGGCTTTCAAATTATTTCGGTGAACTGGTTACTTCCAAATAATGTTTTACTTTCCTGACGAGTCCATACCGGCCTTAAGTGTTCCATCAGTCACAGTATCGTTAATGAATGTACAGCTATCGTCTGGAAAAGAAACATGTCAGTGGGTCTACGCGTTTTCATACGTAACAACTGATTTGGATAAAGTATTTCTTCATTTCAACATGGTTTTTTATGGTAAAACTGCCAAGTCAATATCTCTCTAACCATGTCCTTAATTCAACGGATTCACGATTCTATCAAAAAAGAAATGCTTTTTCTGCGATGTATACATTTGGACAAATAATGCTTGAGCTTGTTTTATTTTTAAAAAACTATTTAATATAGTCCTAATCATGGGGCAAACTTAAAAACACACTTTAACATATAGTGGCTTGTATCATGTCTTATTAGACAATCTTCTGAATTTGTTTATTACGTTGAACCTTTTACTGACGTTCTTAAATATCTACGTAGATGGAACGACTAAATGATACTGAGTTATAAACCAAAAACGAGTAAACTTTAAATCTGAAGTTGCATGAAATGATTTGACCGTTCTCTCAGATGGTAATTTTTATCAAGGCTGTAATGAAAAGTCCGTTTTGCGGGGGAAACCTGGTGCGTCAGTTCCTTGCAAAAACGATATAATGTTAAGAGACGCAGCTTATTCAAAGTTACGTTTGCTTGACTACTGTCCTCTAATCATAGCATGACGTTCACTAGTCAGATATATATGGATAACGACCTATATTCTGATGTAACAGTCTAGTGTCGATTTCGTGCTATTTTTGCGTGCTCTTTGATTGGCGGTTTTGTTTTAGATCTCCCCGTAAAACATTCATCATCCCTACTGGAATTATTTCATTTTTATACCACCATGCAGTTAAACGTTTTCTATAAATTAATTGCAAAACAGATTTTGTTTACAACGAAACACATATAATTGGGGTGCAAACGGTTTACATTGGTTGTATGACGAAGTTATTTTCAATACTGTTATGTTTCCCGTCACGCGCTGATTAGGTTCTCACATGCATATCATTGCGACTGTTGGAGGTTCCAGTTTGATCACTTCAACTACAACTGGGAAGCCGCTAGATCAATTGCAGATTTCTGGAATGCGGCTCCAGCAAGGTTTAGTTCCATTACCTGAAACATTTTTGTTTGATTCTTGCAGACTTGCATCCAATCATTCCGCTTGCTTGGTCTCATGATCAATCATCAGCTCCTTCAGATCAAGTATCATCTGTTTCTCTCCGCATTGAAAACGGCAGCGCTCGCCAATCAACAGCCGGATTATAGGGGCACAACAGCTGTTGGTAAGAAACTCTCGCTGAAGGTAATCAAGACAAATAATTCCTTGAATGTTAACCAACTAGCAGCCTAGAGACAACCACGGATATCACAAACAAACACTGGTGTTGTTGATTTGCACATACGTTTTGAAACCATTGATTCAATTCGACAAACAAGTAATTACTGATGAGTAGTCGGGTATTTGGTTTATATCAATTTGAACATCACCCACAATTGATCGCAGCTGTCGCATTCCTACATAATCGGGAAACCTGATCATTACTCACAAGCGAAAGTGGTTGAGCGTTCACATATGATAATACGGTCGTGCCTAACGTGATGTCAATGGCGCAGTGTTAAACACGGTTGCCTCATGAACAGCGTGTTCGTGGTTCAAGTCCCGGCAGTGGCGATGATATGCACTAATGAGTGCGAAACTCGACTCTAGTGCTTCTTTCCGACAGGGGCCGACTGGATAGTCTATGGAAATGCAACAGCTGCGATCAACTGTAGGTGGTGTTCAAATTGAAATTAACAAGTAATTGTTTCAGACCTGTTGTCTATTGCACTAATATCCTTATTTTCTTTACCAGACGATCGGTGACCTAGCAACATAACTCTGAAGACGCAATTTTACAAATGTACAATATTTTTCACAAATTTTTTGTGCTAGTGATGGCGATAAAAGTATATGAGCCTTCAAACATTCCACTCTGAAGGTTGGTTGATATCCTGTTGTGAATTCTTTGATTGAGACTTCATGTGCTTGAGTTGTTTCCAAGGAAAAATGTGATCTGTTGCGCAAGTGACTGATTGTACATTTATATAGACGTATATATTAACTTCGTCTTCTACCTCAAAAGTGTGTGTGTGCATTCATTTCGTTTGCTGCAGTTCACGAGAAGGAAAACCTACTGATCTGGTCAGCAAAAGGTTTTAACGCATCAGTAGATGTCACTGAGCAAACTAACGATTGGTAAGAAATCATACGTGTTTAAGGACGTTGTAGCGGGCTAATTTAACCGAACAACATACAGTGTTTGGGCGGATCTAAAGGAGGTTATTAACAGTTCTAACAACATAGCGATCAGCGACAGTTGAAAAAATATGAGTTTTAATTTGATTCGACAGTCGGACATATCGTCACAAGAAATTGAGAACGCCTGTCAAGCATGACCACATCTCAAGATCACCGATGACCATAAGTGGGTTGTCTTTGTAAATGAGAGGGATTCAGTCGACTCCTAAACGACATTGATTTGTTAGCGGTATGAGTACGTTTCCACGTCTTTAGTTGAGTGAGCTCAGCACGATAGACGGTGCGCAAAATGCTGACGTTTATTTTTAGACGATGAGAAGCGTTCCTTACATTTTCTCAACTTCATAATGAACTGCGAATTTTCCGCAAGCCACAGCCCCCAGTTACTCATCAAAATTGGCGGGAATGTGGTTGCCCCCGTTCCAAATTATTGCAATCTAGTGGCCAGGCAGCAGTGCGATAAAAAAATTTTCGGAATGATTAGAAAGTTAAACAAGGAAGACGCCATGGTGCACTGTAAAAATGACTTGCAAAAACAGTTGCCTTGTCAAGAACTTCAAACGGTTTCATTTTCATTATATTGCAGTCCCCTGCCACAAGTATGTTCAATCAACTTGCAAAACCGTTGAAACAAAAATGTTGACTTGCGTACTACTATTGATTTGCAGACTGTGCACCGTTGAGGACTGTTTTACACTTCCGCATGCATGATTTTCGAAAAGGTTTTCACAACAATATTTCGGACATCGCATTGCTACTTTGTAAGATGCGTGAAATGTAGGTAGTGTATTTAGACACTCGAGTGTCATGACCAACTGGAAGTATCTCAAAGCAGTTCATAATCATAATATCGATAAGTTTTCCGTTTTCTACCAATAACCCTAGAAAGTGATTAAGTGGGTACTGTTTTGTACATGGCGATTTTTGAACGACCTTGAACCTGCATAAGAGTTTGACCATTGAGTGAACAGAACAGCCAGCAGACGCTATTGAGCAAGTTGGTTCATATTTGTATCCTAATAGCGAATTAGACCACAAACTGAACAGTAGATGCTAGGAGTTGTTTGGGCTGAAAGCCAGAATACTGTATAGCTTTGGCATTTGGTCTAGATATTGACATGTATCATGGATTTATTTCCTTAATGAGCCTAACTGAGTAGAGCTGCCTGATTCAGCGTTGCGGTGAAGTTATTTTATACTGGAGTACTAAGCAAAGATGTTTGACGTCACTGCATTTTCGACTACACTTTTGGTTAGTTGATCTAAAAACAAAGTGTTCTAAATATGCTGTCAAGAATTATCTACTTCGTATGTAGACTCTCAGCTTGAAGCACGTGATCACGGATTACTAATAGAGTTTTAAGAACTTTATTGTTATTTCAAATTGGATGAGTATTTCTGACCAACATGGCGTATGATTGTCATGTAGAGTTGTATTCCTCTAGCAAACAGGTTACGTCAGACATAACACAGTTGGCTGATTCTCATTTCACTTGAAAAGAATATAAGAACTTGGCTAAAACAGGGTGAAGCGATAAAACACTACATTTTTGGACATTGAGTAAGATTGCAAGGATCGCAGTTTGAGAAGTGGGTCAGCTACAACACCGTTCATATTTTTATTTAAATTAGCAATATGTCTAGTGCATTTTTATCGAGTTTTTTCTGGCAAGTTTGCAGCTGTTGTGTTACTGTAAGCAAAATCGAGCCTTTTCCATGAGACACACACTCATCCAATCACATGTAAAACGATTAAACTACACTTCCATGAACTGTGTGCTGCTTCAGAATATGATGTGTCAGAGTGAGCCTGATTTCCTCAAAACCTAAGCTGATAGACGGAACCAGTGGTGATCTTCTTGGTCAGGAAATTTCAGATCATCTGCGATCGAGGTTTAGTTGATCAACCAGAGTACCCATTAGTTATCTGTAAATGGTCATTCTTCTGTTACGGCCAACCCGCTAACAGTTTGACGAGATTAGTATTAATAATTTTCGTAAACAAGTGTAGACAATGGTTTTTAACGTTTCATGTATCAGAGTGACAAATGAAGTCGTGTACTTTCAGAGGACATACAAGACAAGTCATCTATCCTCTGATGTGCATTCTGGTTGTAGATTCTCTCTGTCTGTATACAGATGATATAATATTGTGGCAAAGCAAAATGAATGACGAAGGCAACACTGACCAGTTCAATCTGAAATGTTCATTGGATATCTATTAATATCAGACTACTTGCAGAAAAATTCTGTTACCTGAAATATTATTTTTGATTTTATGCGGATAATCTATTTTATAACGTATAATTTTATTATGTAATGAATAACGACGTCAGCAGTCAGTCTCGCTAACACCGTTTAAAGGATATAAACACGGCCGAATCGGAGCAGTTTGTGCCTTTTTCTAGTGCGGTTACACGTTCCGGTTTCAGGTAGAGTTAGGTTTCAAAATTGAAGAGAAACACCGTTGTTTGGAAACTTTGAAGGCAAATGGGACATGTATTTTGCCAACCCACTAAGCATTAAGAAATATAAGCCAGCATATAAAAAAGAAAGTTGTTTGTATAAATCCGTTATAACAGTTACAGCGTGCAGTCTATGTGTGAACACATTTCTTTGTGGGAAGGTGACTATTAAAGCAGATGCCATGGTTCGCTACTGATATTGAACCTACCGGAAAGGAATATTTGCGTCACTTAACGATTTGGCTTAATAGATGTCACGTTGAAGAAGGCAAATTCGCACGCTAGTCATTTTGAACAATTGGAAAACACAGGCGTTCGATAGATTATTCACCAAACATGAATGTTAGGTGACATAACCGAATAGATCCATCCAATTTATAATGTGCACGGTTCCCGTACTTTTGTTTATGCTGTTTCATGAAACTTACCCTCATATATTGATCGCTTTCACTGTGCTTTCAGAAAGGCTTTCATTCAGTTCAGACCAGTTGTACGACTACAAAGTTATTTCAGTTTTATCATTGACCCATGCTTTTTGCCTTGTAATCCTTCCTTCTACAACAAGCCCTCAATGAAACATTTATTAAGATTTCCGGTTTTAAATGGATCGAATTAGTTTCTCAGCCTGCCGAAGGAAACTGGAATTCATCTTCCGATAGATCGAACGCCGCACTCTATGGACAGTTGATTACTGCTCACATCCTACAATTTGTACGCATTTACTGGTGGTATTTTGAACCATCGTTTGTATGTTGCCAGACAGTACTAGTCATTTTAAATACGCTCTTTCGAATCGGTGACTAATTTCAAACTTCTTGGATGTACAGCGAGGTGTATAGTAAAATAAATTGTTTCTTACTTTTTCCTTTATCTACAGTGTTGACTAAAAATCGTGATATCACCACGAGAAATCTAAATCACTTCTAATAATAGACGACTATGATAAATATTCTCAATCTATTGAAAACGTGTTCAACATCGTTGGGGTTTCCACTGCGTTCAGTCACGTTCGGATTTATCATCGTGTTGGTTTCGGTATCTCACTGACAGTAACTATTCAGTAACCTAGAGTCCCACATGTCATGTTAAAACTTCCTCGTTATCGGCAACGTAAGTTTCCACAAGAATTTCTTATGTAATCAAAGGTATTCACCAAAGCCTAGAACTTCTATTAAATCAAAACAATCATATTCTACTGATAATCTGGCTCTCTAAACTATCCATTAAATTTACTTTTGAAGCTTTTTTTTGGTTTGAGGATCACAATTAAGAGACGCTGAAATATACTGGTGTACACATAACTGTTATGCACATTCATACAGAGTCCCCGGGTAATTACGAAAAGATTTGATTCATTCGTTTAATACAATGTTAGGCGTGCAGAATTTTCGTGTCATTCTGCTGTTTCATTCACTAAGAGATTATATATAAAAAGTTCGGGATATGTTGGATGGATAAATTCACGGTTACTGTATAGCAGAACCACGTGTTATGGAACAGTTGTTGGATTTTGCGTCATCAGTATATTTACCGCTCAATCTCACCACATGACGTTCGTGCTGATGAGCAACCATTCGTTTGCAAGAAAGTTCGAAACTACTTAACAGGTTCTGACCTGCCGCTAACTGGTCTCATACTGATATGTACTCGAATGGTTTTTGTATCAGAAACGAACAACCATCCCAATTTCGCCCAGAACTCTCTCAGTAGTATCTGCAAAATTGCTAACTACCTGTATTTCTCGATACCAGGTCAACAAACGATAGAGCACACGATTTAATATAGACAGTTTATTAAGGTTAATTTTCATTCCTCGACTGTATTTCCCCAGTCATTGCTGTGGATAATTAAAGAGTTGTTTTTCGCCGTACAGTTAAACATATTTTATCTAGAAGTTGTCGCTTCGCTTGGGCTCTTCCGTCGGCTCATCACTGTTGTTTCAGGGCTACGTACACAATGAGTTATTTGATGAGCAACCGAATCTTTTCTTCTCCAACAATTGTCCAGCACTCTCAAACGTCACTGTGATAGAAAAAATCCGAAGAACACAGCCTTCCTCCTGTTTGTTGTACACCAATCGCGTAGTTGTAGATTGTGTTAATCCTAACAAAAAGAAGTCCTCTGTGTGTGTTTCAAAATATAAAGAGCTAACTAATGTGTTAATCTGTCGCAAAAAAGAAGATAATTATCGAGTGATGTTCTGCTTATAACCATACTTCATTGTAAATCGCGCATGCTCCATTACTGTTGTGACGCTCGCTAATCAAAAATATAATAATACAGATTTGTATTCTGATTTATCGGTTTAGCGTTTATCTCATGCCGCATTTGTGTGCCCCACAATTGACGATTTTGTTACACACCTCTTTATAGGGCATCCATCATTCACACCAGAATAAGTCATTTACAAATTAGGAATTCACTTTAAACGTTAGCAAATCTCCCCAAGTCACATCAATCTACGTCCACCATACAACAGGTTGAATTTGTTCACTTATATCATCGATATAGGTTTTGCTTAAAGCGTTCAATAGTTATGACTTAAACAGAAATTGTTTCCGTTGCATAAATTGAAACTAATTTGGCATGCGAGTGAAAATCCACTTTTTCCTTTATAGTATCAATGAAAAGGTTGTATAAATGTGCATTGCCTGACAAATGTGCGGCAGCGTAATGAACCTCCGAAAATCGAGAAAATCAACGCAGGGGTATTAATAGCACTATGCAATTTCAGTTTACGAGGAGAATAGTACTCGTGTCATAGGGGAACACCATTAATAGATGTAGTAGCTGATCGACACTTCTAACTGAATAACTGATCGCATTTCCGCCCGCATCAGTGTGTACGCGAGTTCTGACCGGCTGAACTCGCACCATTCAGAACAAACTGTTTCAGTCCAGTCTGGTTGCATTTGGCAGACGCGGATTAGCCAAAGCCTTGAGCTGAAGTGTCAAAGGTTGCCTTCTAGGTTAGAAAACTCTTTATAAATAATATCAAATACTTCAAGAAAAATGATATTGCTCAATTCGGCAACAAAACTGTTCCCGACATTTTTCTACCTTTCACTGGATTTCAAGTAAACTTATGTTCATTACAATAACGCAGTGTGTGTGACTTTTGTAATATATCGCTCGTTTCAGTTAAATTAATGTGCATAACCATGAAGCAAACTTTCCGTGAAATAGTCTGTATGCTTCGCAGCTTTCTGATAAAAGTCTGCCACTGATACTTTAAATTTCGGATGGCTTGAACTTGGCGGTACTTTTAAAGGTAAATAAAACCTAAATATTATTTTTATATAGCTCTCGAATAGTTAATTCTGAAATCGCCTAGGCCTTAAAGCTGATTTCACTTGAATGAATATTTATTGGCGTAACTAACAAAATAAATTAGAAATCAATAGCTTATGACCAAACTTGCAAATCAGTATTTTGTGGTTCACTACACATTCACGTAATTTGATTGAAATGAACTTCAAGAGACAAAATCACAACTAGACAGTTTGGAAAGAGCATTAACACTAAGAAAAAATTAAACTGACATTAGGTTGAAAAAGACAAAATTTCGCAAATACTCAGTATTACTAGGTCAAGATTGAGGTTGTGGTTCTCCGCAAAAATAAAACCTTCAAAAACAGTTTGTTGTTTCCGTGCTCGGATGAGCTCCCTAAAGATAATCTTAAACTTTATTCTTGCTTCAATGAATGTTTTCCGGTAATCCTTTCTGGCCTAGAGTTATCTATTCTATTTCCGGAAAGACAAAGTAATCAGGCTTGCACTACATTAGCAAATTGAAAACCAAACGTTTCAAAACACTTTTGTGTGCAAAGTGTGTTCTCCCCACTGCATAACTAAAAGGGAAATCAAAAGTTAGCTTTTTAAAGCATTTAACCCATTTATATATGTGAAACCGTCGAGTTAGAAGACATATACTGGGAGTTGATAGTCTGTTGTGTTATCTCGTCAATGACAAACAACCAATAACATGAAATAATTAATAACTTATGTGTATGACAATAACTTACACATAACTGATGCATCCGTGGTGTCAAAAACAGTGTCAAGTGTTTGGAATCATATACAAACGGAGCTGCTACAGAAACGTAAAAGATGGAATAACTATAAGGATCAAACTACCTCAACTAGACAATCAACTTTAAAACTCTGGAACATTCGCGACAATATCGAACACCTGACGCCATTCTAATATTCCATATACCTTTCTAAATGTCCACTGTAAGGCCTTCTGGCACAGGCCGGCTAAATTTGGGACCATTTGCTATTTAGAGACCAAGAATACGATGGTGTAAAAGGTTTTTCTGAAATGCGAACGAACAGTCTAATCAGTTACTTCCGGCGGATTGAATAAATCATGTGTGAATATATATTGGATCCAGTGTAATGCAGAAGAGATTTGCTGATGACAATAAGAATAACAAACGACGACATGACAAAATCGATCGCAATCCCTTGAGCTCGGCAAAAGACCAAAAATGCAGAAGCATAGATGAATGCAATATTGCATCACAAATAAAAATAATAATCATCCCATGACAGTGGGATCTAATCAAAATATTTAGACCAACACACTTAAGTTAGGAATTAAAAACAAAACCGGTTGCATCACGCGATGAATGAGGTGAACAATCGTCGAACTTTCTGATTGTTTTCTTGCTCTTTATTGTCCAAATGTTCAGTACCACAATTTTCAGTGAGACAACTGCAACATACCAGCCAAACCCCATCCTTCGTATAAACAGAGGCATACCTGACAGTAGAATCCGTATTAAGGTAAAAGTGTACAATGATTGTGTATGGTTGTGTTATCTTCCAAGCCTTTTTGAGTTTAATTATTCCGTTCAAGTGGTTTGAAAATTTATTTTCTCGAAAAATTGTGTACACCCTGATGCAAATTTATACTCGGACCATTCACTCATTTTCCCTCATTTGCACTCTAATAGTTGTACAAACTACACTTTTCGTACCGCCGTTTCTACACTGGTTCACGTAAAATTTAAGCGTGGGCTGTCAAGTGGATGTAGAGAAATCTTGACTGTTTCGTTATCTTTTTACAAAAATTTGGCAAACTTTTCTGCTAAACTGATCACTTTACTGGCTATGAATGCACACCTGGTTTAGTATGCGCAAAGAAACACTGAGAAGTGCATTTTCCCGGCGACACTATTTTGACTAACTCTGCTTGCTTGTGTAAACTTCATCCAGGTACATAAATGTTTTGTTCCAAATCAGTGAGTTTCCTGCGGTGTTGCTCAACAACAGACCAAAGGGTACGCCTAGATGTTTTCTATTTATTACCGACCAAACAGGTTTCGTTTAGAACGAAACGCATTAAATATTTAAGATTCAAACATCGTACAGATTGGTATCGCGAAGTTATTTCCAATGCTGGTCGGTTTTCTGCCAAATAGCTTATTTATCTTCAGGCGCTTGTTTGGTTGACATGTGAATAGCATTGTGACTGCTTTAAGTTCCAGTTTGATCACTTCAACTACAACTGGGAAGCCGCTAGATCAATTGCAGATTTCTGGAATGCGGCTCCAGCAAGGTTTAGTTCCATTACCT
>JTDE01000137.1:291755-354371 GCA_014338405.1 Paragonimus skrjabini miyazakii
CACAACAGCTGTTGGTAAGAAACTCTCGCTGAAGGTAATCAAGACAAATAATTCCTTAAATGTTAACCAACTAGCAGCCTAGAGACAACCACGAACATCACAAACAACTACTGGTGTCGTCGATTTGCACATACGTTTTGAAACCAGTGATTCAATTAAAAAAATTGGGTATTTATTTTAGACCTGTTTCATACTGCCTGAGTATCTTGGCTTTCCTTAGCAGATGATCAGTGAAGTAACATCGTACCTCGACCACTCAGTCGACTACTCGACTACTCCACTACTCAATCTAAAGCATCGCCTATCAAGTTTAATGAGATCGAAGATTTCGGCTTGTTTAAGAAGTCCTAATCGCGGGGTTATCTGCTGGAGTTAACAGGACAGTTACTGTGCCTCCTAGCTTCTTTTCATAAGGGGTCAACTGGAAAGTCGATGGGAATACGACAGCTACAACCAATTGTGGGTGATGTTCAATCGATATTTCAATTTATCTTGATGCTGTTGATGATGATTAGTTTTTCATCTGCGGTAATGACATTAACCCCAACTTATCTGTTGTTGAATCAAACAACAGTCTATCTTTTATGGAAGTACTCACTACGGTGCAGCACTTAGTCCACGGTAAAGCTCTTTTGGGTGACCAACATCTTCAGCTTTTTAGCTTTGCTCTTATTGCATACAAACGGGCTTTGGTTAATAGATTGTTTCATAGATTCAGACGTATTTCCACCCTTCACAAACTGCAGACAGTACAAGAGTTGCTGAGACAGACTTTACTAACAAATGGGTAGCTCGATGAATTCATCAAGTCTTATAATGTGGTGAAGGGGAGCATTGGACATATAATTAAGCCCCTAGATTAACGGCTGTTTTCCGAATCTTGTCAATCAAAGTTGGCCATCTAACCAGCGACACAAAGCACGAATTAACGTTTGCCCTAGCTCGAACTTATGAGGCTGCGCAAACGCACTTGGTTCAAACCACCAGAGCACTAGTTATTCGTAGACGCGAAAGTAGTTTCTCAAACGCTTCTGTCCCCCAAGATGTATACCAGTTCACTTGCAATTACAAGGACGTTTACACAGGCGGAACAGATCGACAACTATTACAGTGAGTCGCTGAACACACCCCAAAATGGTTGAAACGGCTGATGAAGCATAAGCCTCAACCTGGTGAACTAACTGCTTTAATTTCAACGGCAACGATGGTCGAGTACTTTATGACAACAGGTCACCAAGTTGACCGATTAAACTCGATCGAGATACTGTTTCAAAATCAAAACTCAAGTTTTCTGATGCGACGCTTATCCGAACTTACCAGCCTACGTTATGTGCACAAAAGTGATTGAGGCAGCCTATCGGGTTGCCACGGTAGTGAGTACACAATATTCTGTGTGCTTGTAGGCATGTCCAGTCCACGTTTATTCTTGTCTGTGCAATGTATATAACTGGCTTGTTTTACGTTTGCGGCCGATGGGATTAGGCGTCAACTTATCACAGTATGTTTCTTTTTGCTCTGGTGGATTGAATGTCGATTGGTAACTGCGTAACTCAGATTTCCTTGCCCACAAATGTTGGTTTGAAGGATGTGTAGCTTACGACGGCTGGTGTGTGCTACGTCTACACCTATACTTTTATTGGGTTCAGAGCATGTGTTTTCCCTATCAAATTAAACCTTTTCAATTAATTTTGCTCAGCAAATTGTGACGAATTCCTATTACATGTCCGACCTTGCCCATAGGACAAAATATGACATGCTAAGATTTAAAACGTGTTCAACCAGGACATGTTTAACATCACTTCCTGGTGGACGAATCTGTGAAAATTTCTAATACATTCAGCTCAACATCAACCCTGAGGAATGTGAACAAAATTACCAATAATAACTGTTACCATAAACCAAGATTCGCGAGTTGTATTAAGTCGTTTAGTAGATATCTCACGACAGGTAGCACAAGTTCTTCTTAAACGTGGTAAAGCACAATTTAGTTCAAGTAACTTGATAGAGGGGAAAAGTGCTTTCATAATAAATTAAAGTTAATGACCCAAAATTCGTAAAATTTCTATTCAGACACAATTTATTTACATAGTATTTCTATATGAGTATGTGAATGTGTTATCACTGTGAGTCATCTGTGGAGAACAATAAAAGCCTCAACTCACGGTAGATGAACTACGTAATGAAACTTCAGTTTAATCCTATCCCACGAGGTTTTGTTTTGCATTTTATAAGTTGCGTCACATTGGGCTACTAATGAAGTGTTAATCATTATGTTGCCGCATCGTATTGTTCATGACAAGTGAAAATGTTACGAACAATATTTCGTTTGCGACTAATTTATTATTAATGTTATTTTTACTTTATTGGTTTTCAATACTGGGATAAAACCAATCTGGCAAACATAGCAGCTTTTGGATATTTCAACAAGCGTCGACTCATTTTGTCGTAGGCAATTTTGAATGTCATCACACGAGAGAGTTAGTTTCTAGGGAGTGTTTAATACAGTGTAAAGTCAGCACTCCTACGTTCATTAACTGCAATTTTAACGTATGCCGGGGTTGGTTTATCCATATAGATGTGTTACCGCTACTGTGTTACTGGTAAGCAAAGTTTCACCAACAAATTGAAGATTGGACTACTCAGAGTGGTGTAGCAGAATTCCAAATTTAGATGAGACCCAATTAGCTTGACAAGTTAGAATATACCTTTTTTGTGAAATTTCAAGGCTTCCACTAGATTCGAACTAGCAACAGAAGCAGCATGCTCAAACGCGGCAAGCATTCAACTAGTTGATCTACGAAGCCCCGTCGAGAGCTCAGAAATTCCATATTTGAACCCGGTTACTCGCCCAATCCACCATGGAATTCACCAAATGGCTGTCCAAGCAGAATTTCTTAGCAGTTCATGCTGGATCCAGCAACGCCATCATTGAGTATGGAAGTTGCATCACTTATGGGTTCAATGACAAATTTCGTAACCCAGATGTCACCAAATTGAGACGAATCTGGGTTTCGGGTTGATTCAAACCACCGACAGAAACTGAGAACAAATATGAAACTTCTCAGCTAACGGCGTGGATTCCTATGTTAGCTGGTATAGCGCTTGCTACATTTAGGCACGCGGTTTCCGACACTGGTTCGAATCCGTAATTGAGTCTCATCTGATTTCAAGATTATTCGCAGTATGGAGACAGTAGCCATTTCGGTTTTGAAATTAGTGTGTATAAATTTTGCAGCAAGCGGTTAAGCGGTTAATCTGAATGTTTGTTCAATCAACTCCGCCAAGGTGGGAATTTTAAAAAACAATGATGTACTGGTCCTAGATTTAGGTTATTCAAAAGTGATTGCAGATGCTTCTAGATGTTTGTAACAGAATCGTTTCATCCATCTTCTGAAATTTCCCGTCTTGGGTTTACAACCTACTTGCTCGAGTATGGAGCTAGCATATAATCGATGCGCAGTGAAAGTGTTCTATCCATGGTTACGCAGATTATACAACGCCCTGCGGTTGCAGATACCGTCTACGCAAATAAGTTTTGCAAGTGAACCACGTAGTAGTTTTTGTTTTGTAGATTCAACAATGCAGCAGTTTCGCTTGCTTCATGGAAACAATTCCAGTATCTCTATAGCCTGTCTTGGGAATGATAGGGGCAAATTGGACATTATTTCTTTACCGAAGCCGTTCAAGTTTGATGTCAAAACAAACAAATTCTCTTCCATTTTGCCATTTATCTTCTGGAAATAATGGAAAAAGTTTGCTGTCACTCTTCTGGTATGTTGATCGTACTGCTAAGGATCAAAGTTCTTGATTTGATCTCACATTATTAACCAAATGGTGTTACCATCAGTAATGATTGAGCAACTTCCAGTTATTGGGACATTTTTTTGCACACATTCAATAATTCTCCATTGATCACGAAAGACATAATCTTTCACGGAGTTTCAGCATGTACTCAAAGGATTCACGACTGTTCCATAAACAGGAATGTAACATTTACAGGTATTCACTCGGTAGATTTAGTTCTCAGCAGAATTCACTAGACAGAGGTCTCCTGGTGATGATCCAAATTACCAGCTTTCAATTCACCAGTGGTATTGTCTAGTTCCTCATAAACGTAACAACTACATACGATTGATGCCTCGTTCTTGTTAATCGGAAACCATATAAATCGCAACAAACTCAACAGAGCGAATTTTTAATGAAGCATATTAATTATAACCATAAAATTCAAAATGAAGAGATAATTCTCATTCCATTATGTACCTATCACCTAAAGTACGGTTGCGTGGTCAGATGAATGACTCGTGGAATAAATGGGTGAGTCAGGGCTGATTTGGATTTCGCATAACTTTGGTCAACAAAAGTTTAGTCATTATGTGATAGCAATACTTTTTGTTCAAGTAAAAGCATCTAAGCCACAAGAAAATTGAAGTGAATAAAAGTAATTCCGTTTTGGTTATATCTTCACAGTTTGGTTATTTTCAGGCTTATCTTAGATACTTTCATCAATCGAGATCTAGGTGAGCAACTGCTTGAATCTGAACCCAGAAATTTTATTTACTGTTACTAGCATTGTATGTTGAAAATGTTAAGGAATGTATTTTGATGGCATCAAAACCGAACTTGACCTCCGAAATTAACAGTTAACTCGTTCAATACCTCAAAGATAGGGAGCAAAACGAATATTTACACAAATGTATATACCCCAACGCGTTTGGGCATGTTGTTTCTGTCGCTGGTTCAAATCCAACGGATGTCCAGATTTTTTGCAAATGTGTCCCTTCCAAGGTATAAAATCTGCCAAAGTATTCACCAACAATACAATTGTATATTTTGAATTGAACATCACTCACATTTGCTGGTAGCCTTTGCATTCAGATAGAAGTCTCAGCCAGCCCCTTTCGAAAGAAGCACTAGACTCGAGTTTCGCTCTCATTAGAGCTCGTCAGTAGTGCATATCCTCGCCACTGCCGGGACTTGAACCACGGACATGCTGTTCATGAGGAAACCGTGTTTACCACTGCGCCACTGACCTCACATTTGGCACGACCGAATTATCATATGTGAACACTCAGCCGCCTTCGCTTGTGAGTTACGATCAGGTTGCCCGATCACCTCCAGGAGATACAGTTACTGTCTGTTAACTCTAACCGATGACCCCTCAACTAGTACTTCTCTCCAAGTTGAAATCAAAGAAATAATTAGCTTGTTTATCGTTATTTTAATTTCTGATGAGTAGTAGGGGATTTTGATATTCATGTCTATCGAACATCACCCACAATTTTGATTAGGAATAAAATCGCATGGGAACATAACTGCCTCACGAAGACGAACATTCGTAAAATGAGGATAAATATACAAGGATTACATAACTTGAGTACGTTCCTAAAGTTCAGCTAATTTGAAAGAATTCTGCAAGTAATATAGAGATAAAACTTTGCGAATCGGTTCCAAAATATCCACTAGTCAACGAGCATCTTTATAGTAAGCGGAACTGTTTATTCGCAAGATAAAGCGTAAAGGTGTGTCATGCTTGTGTACATTTCGTTTGAAACCTGTCACACCAAACAAAGGCTGAAGATTGCGTACATTTTAAAACGTCAGTCTAGAGATAGTAGAATTTGTGGCCCCTAGTAGCGGTCAGTACTAACTGTAATGTTCACAACCACCTGTCGCAATTTTTGCAACAGTTTTTAATACAAGCAGCCGGTTTTACACCTGTCATATTACGTAAAATATACTTTTAATGTCTTAGTTGCGTTTTTAGTTACTTTCACTTTGCATATTGGAGCATCTCCTTCTGCTCAATTTGAAGAGAAACGCTGAACTTTAGTCTGCCTTCCGTTAGAGCACCTAGGTAGTACATAAGGTAGTCTTGGCTTGATTTGAACCCTAGTTCACACCATTGAGATACCACAGTACCGGAGACTACGTCGTGAAACTCAGATTAGACCAGATGGGACTATTACATTTTAATCGTCATTTACCGTGAGCAGTGTTCGGGTTGTTTCAATTTTATAACAAGTCAGGATAACCGCCTTGATTACTCTGATGATTAGAACAGCTTAGTGGATTGAACAAACTATTTGATTCCAAATGCAACCTATGAGGAACAACAGTCTTACAACTCAAGACAACCGAGCAACCCGTTTGTCGTTCACCGGCAAATGTAAGAAGACTAGGCAGTGGGGCAGTATAGCAGTGTCTCTTGTGTGGTACGGTGGTCATCGCAGCGTCCCAGACTGAGGTGAACTCGAGTTCAACAGTTGATTGTGTGTTAATGATTAACTGTAACGAGATTCACAGTGCATTCTGGTGTTATTGTTTCTGACGTTGTTGGTGGAAAGATCCAACCAGACAGCAATGTCCTAACAAATTGTCGACATCGTTCAAGCTAGATATCCGTAGAGTGGTTTGGTCACTGTTTGTGAAACGTTTTCTTCTCGCATGCTTTTCAGTATTGACAATATCATTTTCTCTTTCCGTTTCCAAACGAGGTTTTGAATTTCTCAAGTGTTCGTTCCAAAATACCCTACGTGAATCCGCTTCGTATCCAATGTACAATTTTATCCTACTCCATCCATCTTGCTAGTCCGTTTACTGTATATCAGATGTTTTTCTATTACCACTGGATATTACCACTGTTCATCAACTGTGACTCAATTAGTTCACACACACCAAATGAAGCACATAGACCCGATTATTCTACCAGTCGCTTTTAGTAGATTAGCCGCTAGTTTAAACAGATGTGCGTGTCTCTTACACAATACTTACTACACGCTATAGTTATCTCTTCGTTTGATCAGTTTGCTTAGAGAAAACTGATACTCATGCTTTAAACATACAAGTATAGATACGCGCAAATACTCGTGCACACACACCAATCCATATCCTAATCTGGGTCATTGCTCTAATTCCTACGAAGAGAACAAAATGAACGGATGGATCGAATCAATAACTGATTTGTCGTACAGAATGAACAAACGATTCGAATCGGTTCTAAATTTTTTATCAGACACCACTTGTAAATTTGGCAAACGTGTTTTACCTAGCGGGATAACTACAGCCATTTCTTACATGTTCGATAATATGGACAAATAACGTTTATCGCGAACTGAAATATTGGATTGTATAAAACGTGCGGAGTTGAAACAAGATCGGAAGAGATCAGGATCGGACTCACACAGGAGAAGGGATATCAGTACTTCGTCGGTTGCAGGTATCAATTTGTGCACGCACACACACACACACACAAACATAAGGTCTGGCAGCAAACACTGACTAGCATTACCGTGAGGAACCCGAACGATGGTAAAATACAGCCATGGAACGAAATTCCTGTTTATGTCGTGACAAGGCACTTCGTGGAAACAAATTAGTTTGTTGACCAAAACAGATCGTTTCTTTACCATAGGTTCTTAGAAGCAATGCCAAATACTCGTCCTGCCCTGTGTGTGTATGTGAGTAAACAGTTCACTGGAGCACTTCTTTTGCTATGAGCTTGAAAAAGTATATTCTAATATGAAACCCGATCTGAACATTTCCATTGTCATTGCTGTCTGTGTTCTATCTATAGTGATGACTCACGTTTCAGGACTGCAAATAGCAGACAAGATGTCGACTTTTCCTGACATGCCTTCTTTTCATAGTATTTTTTATTAGATCAGACAAATTCAGTGTGTTAAACTTCACGCTGATGTGTTCATCTTGATTCATGCCAAGGTACCTCAGGGGACTGCCAAATAATTCCATTCATAACTCGTTTTGATTAACGGTCAAAGCTAAGCAGCATGTGGATTCAGTCTATTGTTTTGTGTGTGTATGTCCGAAAATGACATTTTAACATTGTCGTTATCATATAAAATCAGTCTCACTGATCCAAAATATTATTTGGTTCTTTTTGTGAAGTTTAGTTTACACAGACAGTTCCTCCTATCTGATCAATATGGATCTGATGCAGGGTATTTATGAGTTTCGGACAGATTGTTGTTGCTCTGAACCCAATTAAATGCTAAGTGAATATTATTGTTTCGTTGCAATTGAAATGCAAAGTGGCAACAGATAACGGTGATTTAGATCGACCAAAAAATAAACCAGCTCCAAACAGGTATTTTTTGCTTACTATTTCTACCGTTTTTGTTTAATTGACTAGACAGACAAAATAACTGATAAAAATGATAGCACAGGCAAACTATTCATTAAATCACTCGCAACGTTACGATTGCCAGTCGCCTTGAAAATGAAAATGAAACAGTATTATCGGTCAGTTTGAGACCAGTTGTCATAGGACAACGTGACTTAAGTTAAATAACTTGTTCGTTGAGTTTACTTGGGGTGGCCGATCTTCGTGGTTAAAAATATTTCAGTAAGCCATCAGCGTGATTGGCAAAATCGGAACAACGGATTAACGACTTTTCCATAGCTCATATGACAATATGAAAATTGGACACACTGGGCAAACTATGGCTACTTGAGAAAAAAGGTCCCTCAACAATGTCATGAATATTTCTGTGGACAAGCTTACAAGTGAACCTAAAGTAAATAGACAGTAGTCATTCCATCGTTCCCCTGTATTCAGGTGAACTGTCACAAATAGTTCACGTTGGTTATCATGTTAGATTTTGTCTACAGTGAGAGAACAAGATGAAGGAAGCGAAGTGTGCACAAAGAAGAAGCAAGTTAAAATAATTTGGAAACTATGTAAACTGCAGTCATGGTTCGCAAAACTGATTAAATATAAAATTGTGTGTTAGTTATACATTATTGTACAATTTGTTAATTACGGCTGGCTTTAAACTACATCGGGTGGTGTTGCAGAGGTTTTATGTGTAAGAATTATTGTACCACTTCATACACGGACACAACTGATAACTAATTTTGTTGTCCCCCCAGAGGCTGGCATGTTGCTTAGTTTATTCTCAGCTTACACAGAGAAGACGCCATCATTGAATAAGAATGTGCACTTCAACAACGCCTGTGATATGATTTCGAGCTTTTTACCAACACTTATCCCGTATGTGTTGCAGAACGGTTTCTTTGTCATCAGCAAGTTGTCAATCGACGGTAGCATATTTTATGGCTCAGCATTTGTTGCCAATTTTCGTCAACGGGGCTCCTTTAGCGAACAAGAAACCCTCCCTTTACGGGCTCACTTGAGACCATTTATCCCCTCGTCCACAGATAATATTTCTCTGTAATGGCTCACTGTTGTCTTCTAAAGAAGGATTCGAAATATGTGTTCGTCCACAAACTATTTCTTCGATACAGCAAGGTCACACATGGAGGTCTTACCCACATTAAGTTTAAATTCGATTTTGAATTATGACAATAGTTTTGGAAGCAATTTCGAGTATACACTTCAATCTCTGTTTGCATACTGACCACAACCTTTATACAATCTTGCAAGAATATCTTATCATACGTCCATTTATGTCTACACGAGTAAGGACAACTCCTAGATGAATATTTGTCCACGCAAAAATTTAGCAAACACACAACTTCTTCTCTAGAGGTCATTCAGTAACTTAGAGCGTAAAATGATGAACCGATTAATATTCTAAGCACTTTACAAGATTATCAATGTGTTTAAAAATCTAGCCTTCTTTATCACCACAGTCATCGTAATTCACATTTGTATAGCCTCGGTCCATCACTACTGTTGATTGTGAGTAGAACCGAAAATGACTGACGTTACACAATGTATACTGTAGCAGATTCCGCTACATCTCTACTAATGTTCGGTGCAGATGAGGTGATTGTACAAAGTTGCAAACCACAAAGCAACCGCTGAAAGAGAAAAGCATAAAACCGGTCCGGTTGTCACCACTGCGGCATAACCACTCTCTTTTGTTTGCACAACATGGTTTAAATGTCTCACTGCGAAGGCCTTGGTATATCATAGCAAACGCTTGATTCAAGTAAAGAGCTAAACAGTAAGTGACTTTGATGAGTCAATCACACCGAGTCATCAGGTAATCCCAGGTTGACGATGACGTTGGCTTTTTCCTGGTGTTTTCTGTCACGATGCTGGTTTTGTGTAACCGTTAGTTGAATCCATTTTGGGTAAGTGTTCAACAACACTGGTGCGAACTTGGAGTCACTTCTGCTAACACTGATGACTCCGCATCCGCATTTGTAATCACTGGTTACTTTTGGTTTTGTGAACTGTGATGTCTGTTGCCTCACATGGGCTGTTGAGAATTGAAATGTTCTGTACAATAGCACCGGCATCGCGACAAGGAACAAGCGGACACCAGCTGACTCGAAACGACATTCAATTGATGCACACACCACGTCGAAATGAATGACAGCTGTATAATTGTTAGTTCTATGGAACTGTGAATTGCAATTCACCAATACACATTACTCGTGTTGAATTTTCTCATAAATCCTTCCGAATAGCCTTTGCCCAGTGAAGGCTGCACTAGCTGAAAAAGGTCACCGTTTAAGAAAATCATTAGTGTAGGGCCGTCTTGCCGGTCAAACAGCGCGTACACTTTTTCTCGAATGTTCTACTGGGGCAAAACTGTTCAGGTGTATGTTCTCACCGGTTCAAGTGTTTTGACGATAGATATCACGCTGAACGTGTTCATTAATTCTCTCATTTATGCATATATCTAGAAAGTGAAACCCGTTATCCGTCTAATTTTCTAAAGTACAACGAACGTTTAGGTGTAAACAGTTCATTCACTCTAACAAAACCGTTGACTGGATCTGAGCATTCGTGACTCAGTCTGTCATCAAGGTACCTCGATTCACGTTCTGTTCTCCACTCGAATCAAACGAGGCCATTTCGTTTAAATGCTGCCACCCCATGTTGTGGATACAGTTGGAACTGGTTGTGACGTTGATGCATCCGTGATGACAACGCGACCGGTTGTACGTTATTCTCTTGTGGTAGTTGTTTTGTGGGTCAGAATTTTGTATATTCAACTCATCCGCATTAAACACTAATAGATAGGCAAAGAAATCCGCTCGAATGTGAATAGTGCAAAGTTGGTATTTTGCCTGTTCTATTCATATTTACAACAGAGAATGTGTGTTTTGTATTTCTGAGATTGTTGTGGAACTCATATCTATAGTTCAAAGTTTTGAGCGCACAGTTTTTTTCTAACTATTTGCCGTGGGTAGTGAAATACGCTCCCTCGGAAAATGCATTTCCCGGAAATGTTTACTTTGGACTCGGGTGTCTAGGTAACTAATGAGGAGGAAAGATGGTGAAACGGATAAAAAGCCACACATCAAGAACTTGTAGGGCCGCAAGATTACACAACCTGTTACGAAATATTGATCTCAGTCTGGTACAACTCACTGCTGCTACATATTCATAGATGACTGTTAGTTGAACAGTATTGGCTGGTAATATAGAAAAAAGTTGGCTAATAGGGCAATTTAAAATCCTGGATTCTCTGGAAATGTTGCAATCTCCTGGACTCTTTGTTCAGAACCTTTCGAGAAGAACATTATACTCGAGTTTCTCTTTTGTTAGATCTCGCCAATAGCACACATCTATGTCAAGGCCAGCGCTGCCACACAGGACCCGCTTTATTAAGAAAGCCGTGTTGATCTACGCGCCGTTGGCCTCACACTAGGCGCAACGAAAATTTCACATTGGAACGCCCAACACCTTTCGTTTGTGAATATTTCCAAGATAGCTGGTTTATCTGGAATAAAAAAGCAAGTGTGTTGTTGATTCAAACTCCACTGACGGAATCAGTAAACTTGCTAAGCAATATTTCCATTATTAGCAGGAAGTAGAGAATTTGAGTTGATGTAGCTTGAGACGATAAGATAACCTAGACATTATACATATAAGACTGTGTCTGAACGGTTGCTTGTGATAGTTCAAACGTTCTTAATGTGAGGTCAAAGGCATAATAGCCAAGAGGGTTGCATTACAAATTTATGGATAGAATTCTATGTCCGTCAATGCCATGGACGTGTACTACTGACGAGCGTTTATAGGTGTGAGATTTCAGCATGGTATTTTGATTTAAGGAAACTGGTTGAAGAATGGATGGGCGAGAAAACTTGCTACTCATTATGAATAATCCCAGCCGGAAAACTATTATTTACCGGGAAATAATTAGACAAACCTGCATGATAACTTCCTGTATAATCTGAGTCAAACGGGGACAGGACAGAGTGCTTTTCAATTAGGCTTCCTCTGTTTCACAGAAAAGAACCGAGCCATATTCACTTAAATTTAGAAATCCTCGACCTAATAAACAGCGCTGCAAAGGATGAACAACAGAACTAAGAATACTGATGAGTACTCGGGGATTTGGTCAATTTCAAGTTACTACTTTTTGAATTTTCTCAAAATCAGTCGTTTTCACATAGAGGAACCAAAGTTTCTGTCTATATTTTTCGTGGACATTGTTAATGATCAACTGAGACTAAGCTTCTTTGAAAATTTGGAAACACGTGCATGTGAATCCGTTGTCTGTATTGCTTGTATGGAAGAATTACATCGAAATCCATTTAATAGGCGCTGTGTGTTATATACGTATGTGCATGTATACTCAGCTCAGCTGTAGTTCATAATGAATCGACTGCTGTACTGACAGTTTTGGCAATACTGTTCTCCAGAATTGCGCTAATCGATGGGTGCCTTCTGGGTCTGGTCAGCCAGCCGCACACGCACAAGCCCATATGTCGTCTCCGGTGTACGCAAAGATGAATGCGCACTCATGTCATATGTACGTACATACGCACATACACACGAAGGAAGGTGTGTGATCGACAAAACTGTGATTGATTATATGAAGAATGTTTCACAATCTCACGGATTGTGTTGTCAGTTGTACTCAGACAGTTTCCATGCGCCAGACCACAATTTACGGCAGTTTTCGTGTCAAGAACAGTTAATTCCCATCAGAGTACACAAGACCCAGTTCACCTATGTGCGAATTTTTCGCATTTCTCGGTCTGTTCAACAACAGTTTGCCACTGCTCATGAACAGAATGTCCGTGGTTCAAGTCCCGACAGTGGCGATTATATGCGCCACTGACGAGCTCCAATGAGAGCGAAACTCGAGTCTAATGCTTCTTTTCGAAAGGGGCCGACTGGAAAGTCTATAGGAATGCGTCAGCTGCGATCAATTGTGAGTGATGTTCAATCTATATGAAAATCAAAATCCCTACTACTCATCAGTAAACAAAAGTTTAATTCCTTCTTAACCTACAGCCTAATTCATCTTCATTCAGGTAACAAATATTCACAATTTCAGTGATAGTTTTGTAGGGAAAACAGCTATATTACTAATAAGTAGTGTGGCAGATTTATGAATTTAGATGAGACCCAACTGTGAAAAGTCAGGGCTTCGGCTGGATTCGAACCAACGACAGACACACCATGCCTCAACGCGGCAAGGGCTCTACCAGCTGAGCTACGAAGCCACGCCAGGAGCTCGGAAATTTCACATTTGGACTCGGTTACCCACCCGTCCCACTGTCTCATATGGAATCCACCAAATGATCCAGGGGATCGACTGCCCCGGCAGGATTTCTCAAACAGTTCACGCTTGAATCCACCAACGCCACTGATGAGCATAGAATTTGAATTTCCGAGCTCCTGGCGTGGCTTCGTAGCTCAGCTGGTAGAGCCCTTGCCGCGTTGAGGCATGGTGTGTCTGTCGCTGGTTCGAATCCAGCCGAAGCCCTGAATTTTCACAGTTGGGTCTCATCTAAAAACAGCTATAAATACCTGTAGTCTCAAGAATCATTTAAATCTTCAAATTAATGGAACCATCCACCAATACAAAACCTCGATTTACAGTTTGGAAATGGTTCTTGATGTCATAAGGTCTCAAACAGAAAGACCCTCCCCTGCTTGAATAAACGGCTTACCGGTGAGTTATTAGGTGGCCTAGTTAGTTCACATTTTTACCATCAATAAACGAAATATCCCTCAACAAGTTAATGAGTTCTGTTATTTCAAGTTGGAGAGAAGTCCTGGTCGAGGAGTGGTAGATTGGAGTTAACAGTCAGTAACTGTATCCACTCGAGGCGATTGGACAACCTGACCAATACTCCCAAGCAAGAGTGGTTGAGTGTTCACATATGATAATTCGGTCGTGCCTAATGCGAGGTCAATGGTGCAGCTGTAAACAGCGTGGTCGGAGTTCTAGTCCTGGCAATGGCGAGGATATGCACTACTGACGAGCTGTAACGGGAGCAAAACCTAAGTCAAGTGCCTCTTTTCGGAAGGGGCCGGCTGGAAAATCCATCTGAATGCGAAGGCTTCGGTCAAACGTGACTGATAACCAACTCAAAATTAACCAACTCCTCGACTACTCATCAGTCATATTTGATGTGTCAAACTGATTGTTACCGTCAGCAGATAAAAACTAAAGAGTCTGTTAAACTCACATATCTCTTTCTACAAATTCGATATTTAGGAGACACTGAATACTTGAGCAAGAACTAAAAGGGCAACGAATTTGCTTGATTTGCTTGCAGCTGTATAGAAGGTCCACATGTAGAAGTGATAGATCAGCATATTACTTTTTTGCTGAAAAGCTATGGTGCTCATTAGAACTGTCTGACGGCGAGTCGGTGATGTTCGAAAACATTTCTTCTAGCCAGAGAAGGTAATGACGCTGAGACAGGTCTCACTGAAGTAAATACATTGGAAAGAAGATGGAGTCTTTATCATAAAATCCCAAGCAACTCATTTCATCCTTCAACAAGCTTTTCATCCCTTATCATAGACGACCTACCACAACAACCTTTTCTAAAACAGGAATCACAAATGTGCTGGCAACTATGCGGATCAGCCTCTTTCTACTTCCAATCATCTCATACGGGAACCCGTTGCTCAGCCGTTTTTATATTGATTTAGTGGATTTAAAGTTCGGTTCGAAAGAGTCAACTCGTCAGCCAGAATTCACAGATCATCAAATGTGCGTATCTGTCAAAATACTGTTGCCTGATTTTAATTGTTCCACACAGATGTTTAGGTGCATCATCCATCGTATCCACATTTCATGCTATACATATTCACTCCGTTTACATTCTTTTGTCTAGAGGGTGCAACGCATTCTACAGCCTGCATGATGGTAGAAAACCATAGCCGGATAACTTTGCTCCTCTGAAGTGAACGTATATGTGTTCGAATAAACATCGAATTACAGGGTTTACTTGTGCCCACATTTTGAAACCATCTCACGAAAACCAGAAAAACAACGCACGCTTCTTTCCCTGATAAACAGGTCTGAAATCAATACGCACGAGTGTCACTCACTTTCGACCTCACCTGAAGAAAACTCTGTTGACGGATGTGTTCGACTAGGTCCGGCGTGCCTTGGGGGCAGTAAGACTATATGATGAGCAGAAGTGATGAACACAGCCAAAGCACGGCAAAATTATGTTGACAAATTCTTATCTTCATGTGGTTTCTATGCTACTTATATTTCAATAGTCATCATGATAACCAGGTTGAGAACAGAAGTGCTTTCTGTGAAAAATTAGACATAAAGTAATCATACCATTTAACCACTTGAAAAATCTAGGACAAATTAAACTAATAAAAATGATCGTCTAATGCCACTCTTTGTCCTTGAAGTAGGTCAATAAGAAAAGAGAACATTGACATCTTTGTCGTAAAGTTTCTTATGTACTCACACCCGATTATTAGCGGATACGAAATACATGCCCTTAAATATCGTCACGGTTATCGGCTCAATCAGTGAGAAATCTCTGTACATACATGGTTATCGCTGAATGAGTATGATATATCACGAATTATATAACAGAACAGCGAATCGTCCGCATATTACATGTGATTTTCACGTTGAAATTACGGATGCGGTTGTATTATTTCTGAGTCTTCAACGTAGTTGACAATAATGGGAATGTGCAGATGCATGAATCTTTACAAGGCACTTCAAAGTTAAATGAAGCATTTCACTGAACTCATCGACATGAACTGGTGTGAGTGCGTTGCAGTAATGTACAAGTTCTTCTCGTGGGTGGTTGAACTTCCACTCAAACACTTGTCAGCAATCCCACATATGTGGGCCCGGATACAAAATGCGTAATCCAAACAAAATGGTTTGTCTAAATGAACAACGCTCGTAGCCGAGTCTAGTTGACGAACGGTTCCAACATACAGCTGTAACCACTGGCAAAATAACTGGCACAAAAATGTACGCTCATTTCGGGTCAAGTCACTCCAGTTTCCTGGTCACAGCGGTCCATGATCGATAACATCCGGCTGTCCATAAACCTCTCTGTAAGCGTTTCATCGTGTGAAAAGTAGCATTGCGTTGGAACCCACTATGAGTCGATGAGTACAAATGAATAAAGTGAAAATACGACACTGCTCCAACGGATTGTTCTGCCGAGATAATTTCTCCACCAGACGATGCAAAATAAGAGCCGCGTTCGTGAACTAAATGAATTTACAAATTACTGAAAGAGTGGTCATTAACTGACAATCTTCCCAAGGAATCTGGGACATGTAATGTGTTTTAGGGTTGTTACGTCATTTGTTGACTTTGCCATGATAATCTATAGTCACGCTGCCAATATGCTCAGGTCTTAATAGTAGTTCTTAGATTTATGGCTTTGTTAGTAGGCAAAAACGACTTCATGTCAGTATATCTTTTTAGCCATAAGTTGGTTTCATGTTTAACGCAACGTGCTGTGCTATCGAGATCGGCATGGATGGCTCGCTCAGAAGTATAGCTCAGATTGACGTGCTTTGCCTTCTGGAAACTTGGTTAGCCTTAAATAACGTCGTATACAATTTGAGCTGGACAAAATATCATGTTGGAATTAGATGACACTGGTGGGGCGCGACTAAAAGGATAATGTTTGGTTATAGGGGAAGCAGCTACCGACACTGCGACTCCTTTTGCAATCAACAGATGAACAGTGCGCAACATGTGGATAGTAACGGATACTATTGACCTGGTACACGTATCCCCCCGATTCCATACAAAGATGTTTTCCTGCTGTTTGCATAGAATATAGTTACGAAGCGGGGCAACACCTACTCTGAAGTATTCCACTATACATTAAAGACAGCATAATCTCGGTGTGGCAACACTCTACCGTGCAGTTGCACAGATCACTCACATCCCTCGGAGCTGATTGGACGAGCACAGTGAACGAACCTTCCAGTTACTACTTGGAATCTGCTGGCCTATCGGCAGCTCTATTATATCGTGGTTCAAAGATGAGAAGAGGTACCATTAGTATATAGAGCACACACTCACATTGGATGCTCAAGGTGCTGCTCGTGGTTTCACCCACCCAGAATCATTTTCCTCAGACGTGATGACAGCACGCGTCATTTATTGAACCACCCGCCTACCTACGTTTCTCCTTCTTTAGCTGTGTTGCTATATTACATTATAATTGTTTTGTTTATTTTCGGTCCTATTTCCAATTTTCGGTTTTCTTAGTGATGTAAACTGCAAAAATATATACTCTCATATTTTAATACCTTCTTCCCCAGCTTTGATCATGCTGTTGGAGTTACCCATGTTCTCCCGACAGATATTGGGTTTATTTCCATTCCAGCATACAAATATACCTAACCAGCATTGACCGGTTGTACCCTAAAAGCCTCTGCTCACAAGCTTTCTGATCTTATTCATGCAGGTTCACAATGGATACTTAGTCCAACTACCTGAAGTAGAAGATAGATTATTGTTAGGCCTATGTTCCTAAATATTCATCGTTGGATTGAACTACCGACAGCAACCCGTCAGGCTGACGTCTCTATTTTAAATGAGCTGACACATAAATGTAAATCATAACATCGTTGACTACACAAATGAACTTCAGTCAGCTTGATTATTTATTGATTCTTTTAATTGCCCTGTCAATTCGCAGGTGACATTTTTATCCCTTATTTAATCAGTTATTAGTTTGTCCCAATTAGTTCATCAAACTTGAGGCAGTCGCTTGTTTATTCCAATTCTGTGAGCATTTTTTTCTAATTGATCAATGCTTTGTTTCTTTAAGCTACAATTTTGCGTGGAAATGAATAAATGGCAATTAAAATTGTAGAACTAAAGCAGATCATACTGAACCAATACGAAGTTCACAATCCCAGGTCGCTGTACTTTTAAGTACGTGCATTCAATTTGCAGAATATATCACTTATTTTAAGATCTTTGTCGACCATTTTACACAGGGAGTTGGAACCGTGTTGAGTCGGATGTACTAACTGGTGGCATGTGCTTCGACTAGTGGGATATGAAGATTAAACTGGCAACCGACATTCATCGAACGTCACGTGGACTAGTTAACTTTAGGCAGTCTTATGTGCAAAATAAGTTGCGAAGCGTCGAGATCGTTATGTGGGATGCATGTGCAAGCAACATTTTCTTCGCTGTTTTCACCTAAATAAGGAAAGTTAAACCAAAGTGCATGCGGACGAACAGTTGAAGAGAAACGAATCAGCCACATGGCCGAATAATCAAGATTGACAAAATTACACAGAGATAAAATGGTTAAAATAAGAGAACGAGTTCGGCTTCCACGTACTTGCGATGTAGCGCAGTTTTCAGTCTTCATCTAATCGATAGTGCCAAATCGTCCTCTATGTGATGTATAAACGTGAACACCGGTTTCCACTGCATCATTACAGTGACTGGTTGTAATTTGGAGGTATCCGTAGGTGGTGGTAAAGTTCTTCTGAAATATCTATAATTGCAAGGATTTGACGAATACCATAACACGTTCACTGCGCGATTTTCCTTTTTCAACTTAAGATTGACACTTCAATAAATAAAAGTGATTGTGCTGTTCACTCTGAGTGACAACATATTGCATCAGAGCAAATAGTGCACACACGATGCATCAAATCTGAGTTATTAAAATAATTTTTGTGCGCATCCGATCTGTGCGAATTGATGACAGGTTTTGATTGCAACGTGAATTTTCTGTGTCTCGGTCTGGACTCTGGTGAGAGGTTCTTTATATACATGTGTCGTTTACTTTTCAATAATAAGAGCCATTCACTCAGTAGCAGCTAGGTCTATATTTTATGATGTGCAGTCTTCTAATATAGTGTCCACATCTGGAAGTTGATGCTAGAGAGTTTCCATAAATTTCAGTGCGATTGTCCTTTGGCAACGTAAATCAATCTATTTTTCGACTGGAGGGGCGAAATAGGTATTTTCGAAGATGTATGGAAAAGAACATCTTTCGGAGAATCACGGATATTTTTTGTTTTCCGCATCGGAAAGCACGGCAACGATATTTCTTTTTCAACTCAGCTGTGAATGTCATTGTTTGTTGGTTTGTGAGGTGCTCCAACCCACTGATTAGACATGCTTAGGGACGCATGAGTCTGGTGCGCATTGAACTGACTTTCGAGTGGGAAATTAATGAGAGGATAAATTTTCACACTCTTGAGCATCCACCGGCACAAGAACGAAATGCCAGTCCAGCTACATGTGTTCCGGCTTCTTCTAACACCTCTATCGGCACACGTTGTTTTCTGTTCATTTTGACTGTCTGTCTAACTGAATAAATTCAATAAATGGATTGAGAATAACACAACGTTACGAGCAAGTTGTAATACTCTACGTTTCAACCACCTCGGGTGGCCTTCCTCAGGAGTGTTGTAATCGAAATCACATTAACAAAGGAACAGAGGTCATGGGATTTGTCGTGGTTAGGTCATTCTGTATTGCGTCAGATAGGGGTTTGCTATCATTGCGGTTAATACAGGCGTGTTGTGTGTAAATCGTGAGGGCTTCAGCACAGCATCGCTCCGCATGGGAAGGTAGACCTTTGTGAATCACTCGGGCTTGATCAAAACATACGTTGTGATTCTCGGACAGTGCATGAAGTGCGATGGCCGAATCGTTCTCCAGTTTGCGAAGTTGAAGTGCATGAATAAATTCAATCTTCAGAAACATTCCAAAAAGATAATATTTTCGAAGATGAGTGAAATTAGAATATACTTCCGCGAGTTTGCACAGCATACACATATATATACATACACATACATATATATATGAGGTGGAAACACTTAAAAAACGCACCCATCAAGTTATGGAGTCTAGTTGTAATGTTTCAACTCCACACTGGGATCTGTTATCAAACAAATGTATGTCAGATTTAGATTGTTCTGCCGCTTACCGTGTATATAGGAAGCGGTGTCATTTGGAAGTTTAATTAAATATGTAGATTTCTTAAGTTGGATGAGAACACGTCTCGGTCCGTGGGAATTAGGTGGGTTTGCACAGAAAAACTATCCTGACATGCACAAAACCTGATGAACGTTGAACTTCAAACATTGATCAAAAACGTTATCATTTAGTTTTCTGTCAGGTTTCTACACGTATTTATATCGCGAAAGTTTCGATTCTGTCTACTTTGGCCATTTTTGTTGATACAATGGAATATTTCTCAGAAGGGAGCAGCTTGGATTGCTTCTGTTGAAACGTTTAATTACGTTCATAACTATACTGAGCCCAGCAAATTTGCAGGAAAGTATAACCAACTACATTTAACCCAACCATATAACCTCAAGACTTTGTTGGCGCTGTTCATTCTAAACGTGGTTTACTCGCCCTGGCGTTTATAACTGATTTCAACTGATGCCATTCGTCTCAGAATTATGAGATTGCGTTCTACACAATGAGAAGAGAAAGAGATAATCCGTAATTATTTTATTTGTTGCAGAAAAACCCATCCAAAAGTTCCCTCAAGCTGGTTCAGTTCGTGGCGGGATTTGGACAGATATTCAAGCACAACATCTGGTTAGGCGGAGAGGCCACACAGTCTTTGCCCATGTGATCACATATATCATGAAATCAATGTTAAGGGACACCCAGTGGTTTCAATGTTGTGGATTTTTTCTTTTGCAGAATGGTGCAGATATGTCAATACATAAACAAAAGTCAACTATATCCAATGCCTGAAATATGTTCAGAAATAATCATTAAATATGTTATGTTTGCGATAAAAAGACATGAGAACAAGCTAATACACGTACGCACGCCGATGATGTATCACTATGAACTTTTAGCGATTCTTGTCCTTTCCGGTCAATCTGAGTTGCGCGTAAATTCAGCAACAGCTGCTCATAGAACACGCTTCAGAAAAAGAACTAAGGGATGTTGTTGATACTGAAACTGGTAGAAAGTAGCAGGTGATAGACATTTTAAGTCACATCAGCTAAACTAGGAGTGAGTTGAAAACTGAGTAACAACAGACATAGTGGAAAGGTGAAAACCGCAACTTCCAACCGTAACTTTGAAGGCGAAGTATAGGAGCGGTCGGCAATCCAACTTCATCATTTTGTTCGCCAATATACTTGCAGATTACTGTCAGATAAACAACGAGAATGTGATGGCACAAGAGGATGCAATGAACCGAACAACAGCACTGACTATACTACGTTGACAGCGCACTTGTTGAAACATGGGTATTGAGATGGGTAAAATGTGATCCGTCCTATGTGCAATATATGCGGTGCAAAATAAGCAACTGCTCAAAATGATAACCAATTTAATGTACAGATCCCTCCAGAAAAGAAAATAAATTACTCCAGAACTGTTTGGGATAGACCTGGCCAGATATGTGTCACTCGTGGTAGAGAAACCTAGATTTTCCTCCAGAGCAGTCGAACGGTAATAATTACAAAATATATTTATATGTATTACAACAACGAAACGAGTCGTAATCACTTCTGAATTTGGGTCCCGGTTTAGTTCCAATGATCCTTCGGTCATACGGTTGGAAGGAAAAGTTGGGCAATAGAACCATGCTTGTGTACGTTGCATTGTATAGCTTACACACAAACCAAGGTTGATCTTTAACGCTTAGCTGTCTCCCGTGTTATATCATCATACACAATACTGACGTCCTTCAAAGCAAACCGAGTGACGCGAATTATATAATTATAAAAATCACCCTCTGATTTTGGCTACCATGTGTTCGTCTCCAATGCTTTTAGATGAATGGTTAATTTGTAACGTGGTGTTGCTCTCCGTGTTGCGGGTGTCCATAGGTTTTATTCGTGTGTACGACGCGGACATGTTTGAAAACAAGAAGATGATATGGGCTGAATATTTACACAAATTCCCATCTGACTTTGGTGCCGTATATGCGTATCTTATGCGTTCAAATCTAGCGCTGTTCTTCAAGTTGTAAAGTTTAATTACGTCGAGCAAAAGAGTGACGTGGACTGTATACTTATAAGAAAATTGATATTATACTTGCACCACTGAAAAAGTTGTTTCAACAGTCTTTGCGATCGTGATCTGTTCTATGTAAATTGAGTTATTCAGGATCGTGAATCTGTGCACTCGCTCACTGTGAATTTTGTGTTATTCAAAAGTTTGTACTTTTTCTTTTGGCTCTCCTGGCCATTTTTCTTGTTCAATTCCCATCAGCAAACATTACTCTTAAGCAATAAATATTCTTTGAGGACATTTTCATCAGTCTCCAAAGTCATCATTCATCGTCGTATGCTATCAGATCATCCCGAGTTTATTCCCTGGTTGTTATAACCAATGTTGCTCAGTGTATTTGATGATAAGCGATCGAATTGCCGTCATCATTTTAGCATTGGTTACTTCCGATTAATTTTCGTCTGTCAACTAGAGAAAACGCAGCCGGTTGATCACTCGAGTATTATTTTAACGTTCCTGATTACAATGAATATTTCAGCTTAACCTTTGTTGTTGTTTTCCTCGATATCGGTCAGTCGTAAATCATCATTTTGCGATTGTATGTGCAATTGCAAGGTAGACTTGTGTGCTAGCTAAAAACCGTCAAGGTTTGCTAGTCATGAGGGGTACTAGCAGATAGTCTGAGTTTACTTAATAACCATTTGAAGTATGCAACGCAAGGTGGTGTCAATTGAGCAAATGAACAAGCGTCCAGCTACTAGTCAGTTGAGGAGTGAACGTCCCTGGAATAGTTGCTTTTAAGCCTATAGAAGAGTAGCTTCGTGTGTAAAAGCTGCATACAGGAGGTGATTGACCACCATTTTTCTACCCCTTGGACACTTTCCAGTAGATTGGTTATTTATGGACGGTTCCGTTTCAACTGAATGTAATAACCCTACAATTTCTCCATTCCACTACTTTGCTAAGTTTAGCAATGTTAGATCAATCTGCGTTACGTGGCGAAGGGTCTAATTCAGGTTTGCGAGTAACCAAGTCTGTAGTCTTATAGGAGTCGATGAAATAAAACATACTTTTGGAAAAGCTCTCTTTGATTGTCCGTTCGATCGTATCCACTGCTATTTGCATAGTGTACAGATCACATCGAATATGTTCTGCCCATTACAAGGGTACACTTCACAAAATCATCCCGTCTCCAATCATTATTAGAGCGGTACTATTTCGCACAAATCACAGAGTCAGTTAAAAACAGGGAATGTTTTATGAAATGATATATGAAAAACATTACTTACGAATGTGTTCAGATGTTCTGAGACGGCCACACAAAGATTAGTGGTTGCAGTTCAAACGACTTTCTGGTAGACCTTAACAGAAACAAGGTTGCCACGAGATATCTACTCAGGCAAGCATGGAACAGGTCAAAATTGGTAGAGAAACGGTAAATGTCTCGATAAATATGGCTTGTATGGTTCGGATACGTACTAAACAGAGACATTCATAGTGCTACCGCGCGCAACATTGACTTCCATTTCATCTGCCTCTAGCTTTGTCTCAGACGTTCCGTAACATATTAACTACACATGCTATTCGCGAACTGGAATTATCCGGAACAGGCGATAAATGAATTACAGAGGAAATTCCAGGGCGGAGTGTTCGACGAACAATCAATATCGTGGCTATCACAAAATAACAACACCGCTTAACACGAAGAAAATAAATCACCGATATAAAACTACCTGAGAAAACAAAATATTTTGCAACTAATTATCAACGGGTATCGAAAGCTGGGCAGAAAGCTCAAACGAAATTATAAGACACAAAAAACATTTGACAAGAACATAAAAAGGGGAGTATCCTATAGTGATAATGAAAAAGATGCTGACAATTGGGAAGATAGAGCTTCACTACGTCACTAATAAACTCTTATGGTACACGCATCATAGTCCACTACGTGGCACTCAAACTGTTACCACTGCTCTCAAAATTATACAATCCATGTCATACGTTTTGCATTAATTGTTGCCAACAGGTCAAGCGATAAAACGAAACTTATGCGTTCACTCGGTTTCCACAATACTTATTGCTACGACAGTCTGGCTCATGTGTAGAACTCATGAGGAGACGTGAAGACTGTAGTAGCCAGAAACCTTCGAAGAATATGGAGGCAAATGGTGAGGCAGCAAATCAAAAATCATAGTAGAATTATTCCATTCCGAATACAATCGTAAGCTTATCCTTCCCGAAGTAACAAAAGTACCTGATAGCATTTCCATACTCAAAAGAATATGATGTATTATCCATGAACCAAGAAACGTCACAAAAATATCGACCAAACAATCCGTCTATGGCAAACCAATGTCAAAGTAACTTGGTTAAACAAAATTTGCACATACATCGCAACGGCTTGTGACCAATACTGGAATCTCCATTGCAATAAAAATACCGTATATTTACGTCAATAACGTTGTTGTTTCGAAATTTCAGATCCACAGTGATTGTCAAGCCACGTCGTTTTGCTTAGATTCTGTGAATCTATAGATGAATGATGAAGCTTTAAAATATTTCAGTACAGCCATTCTAAGCAGTTAAACTTGCGTTCAAAATTAACTGAACCGATGCATTTTGCAAGACAGGAGCTCACATTACCCCCACATTAAACGACTTTATGATTTGCTAAGCTGTATTGATATGAAAACAACCATTTCTTAGTAGGTTTGGTATTTGACCGTTGGAGCGCCCAACACTCAAATAATTTCAAAATACAGAACTTTGTTCAGTTCAGACTCATGCTTAACTGTATCGTAGCATATAGGATAATAGAAAAAGCAGACGGGAACAGTTCCACCATTGGACAGACACGGAGATGGATGCACTTTGATATCGCCTCAACAAAAAACGTGAACAATCAAGCATGTATGAATCATGGCGTTTAATGTTTAGTGATGACGTGAAAAACTGTGTAATACAAAACTAGTGGGTCAGTTCATTTGGAATGTAAAATCGTGGTTAACTTGGGGAAATGACATTAATTTTCTTGCTCACATGATCGGGGGTGACAGCCACAAAGCACATCACACTTGCCGCAAATATGTTTCATCTGAAGTGACCGAATATTTCAGTTTGTTGATGTCCATACGCAAAACGTATGAGCGAAAAATTAAGAAAGAATGCAACAAACGACAAAATCTACCGTCCAGTAAACTGATCTTAACATAATAGAAAATATGTGGAATACTGATATCGGAATAATCGAAAAAATTGTGAAATTCCACAAGCTGTTGCGCTTGAGATCAGTACCGCTGAATATTCGAAAACACGTTAGGTGAGGGCATACCGCAAAAATTTACCACGAACGTGCAATGAACAACCAGTGCAGGAATCCATCCCAAACTTGGACAAGGTGATCATTGCTAGAATAAAATGATATCACTGCCATTTTCAGATCACCTATGTATTGAGTGCTGTTGTCCATCCACATTAATCCGTTTGTTATAGTTGCCGTAGGAGACACAGTCAAGTAAAGTGGTGTGAGATCTGTAGGAGATTGTGAAAACTAATGGTTCGGATGTCAAATAGTCTTCAGTACCGGTTACCCTGAGATTTACCGTGGATATGCTGGTGCATGTATTCAAACGTGCTGCGGTTAGAAAGTCAGTTGATGTGGTGGCTGATTAAACGTAAATCAGAGTGTTATTTACCGTCATTTACTCCGTTATCCAGCTATAGTTTTTGTAATGCAGGCCAAAACAATGGTGTACACGGAAAACAACCGAACTACTCAAGTGACAGGTGTACCACAATTGTTTATTAAAACGTTTATGTAAAGAGTATAAGAGCCAACGTCATATCTTAAGTAATTTATGCAGATGGTGGACAAAGTTTCATTTTTTCTAAGGAAGTACTTATTTACTGAACGGACAGGGCATCAAAACGACTAGCCGTTGATAAGTTGAAGAGTGGTAACTTTAGAGAGTTGGCTGCTTTAGAGACGTTCGAAAAACTACCAAATAGTTTGTTGTTTGTACCAATCTAAAATGAAAACTGTGGTTACTGCTGTGCTCGTAATTTCGATATTGAGTGGGTGTCAATCAGCATTATATTTTCTTTTGTTATTCGGTCTTGTAGGTTAACCTGTGGTAAATGTCGGACGTGAAACCATTTGGAAATCAATTCTGAAATATTCTTCAAAGCATTTATTTGCAACCTAGCGGTGAATAACCCACTTTGAAAAACGGTTTCGCTATTTTTACATCTCCTGTTCGGTTTGTGTTTGCTTGTCATCACTGATGCATCTAGCGGTGTTGTCTAGGACATGTAATCATGTTACAGGAAGTGAAAACCTATGTGCGATTACGTAGACTCCCTGTTACCGGCGGGAAAATTTAAACATACAGGAATTTTCACTTGAGAAAGCCGTCTAATGTTGCCGCCTGCTTGGACGGAATCATCCTGTTATGACGGGAAGTTAGAGCAAATCAGCCATGGTCAGGATATAGAGAATAAATCTTCATCTTACGCCGCCACTTGCAACCGGAATGCCTCTTGATTGATGTTGTCTGATGAGTCCACTTGGACAAATATTTCACAGGCCAACGAAATTCCGTCAATCATTGGCACAACCTCTCATCAAACGTAGTTTTATGTACTATCTCAGCAGATTTCATTGTCCTTACCACCAACAGTAGAGAAAGGACACTATAAATTTTCATTTATGCAGTTTCAAATGATTCGGATATGATTCACCGTAGAGGGGTCAGGTGTCAGACCGTGACGGTGTAGTCCTATCAGGAACGCTGATTTGTTAATTAGCTCCCTTGTCCATGCCCTCGGATTCACTTCACAGATTACGTCGATAGTTGTGAGACCTCTGTTGCTGAATCATGTCAGTGTATTGCTAGTAGCAGCAATGAAAATTTCCAACTTCCGTAGTGCAAGATGCTGGAATCGTGATACTCTGCTAGCGGGTCTTTGTCATCTGTCTTCATTCCTGCTCATCATCACGTTTCCCTTGATAAGCGTGAAGGTGCAGCAAATAATGGACGTTATTTCCCTGATATCATTCCAATTTATACCGTTATCACTCTAGCTACCGCTTTGCACGGGTGCGGATGCAGTTGCGCATTCTCCAGAGAACGATGAATGCTGATAATATTCAGTTAAATATCTTTCGGAGGACGATTGTTTTAAGCCATGTTGTGTCTAACTCAGAGTTATCTTGATAACTTACTTAAATTACTGGTTCACTATTCCACATGTTATGCTATCAATAACTGCGAAACCCCCACACGACTTTATATTTCGGTTATGGTTGATAAGACGTTGTGGTCTGAGAAGCTGCAATGCTCTTGGGACAACGGACTGCCAGTGATTATTAGCTTTGTGGTGGCAAACTATTAATATAGAAATCTGAGTCTGCCCTAGTTGGGTGTTATAGAATACCCAGATGTATGACTCTAGGTGCACTGAGAAGTGAAAAAACTGTTACGCACTTACTGCGGTGCAAACACTATTGCTTCTGATGTTTGAGCACTCATATCGCTTTCATGTTTATTTTGTATAGGTTCACAATTTTTATTTTATGAAATGGTTGAATAATTCAACCAAAAACAAACGACAGATTTTAATCAAAACAACTCTTTCTCTTAAGTCATCAACTATTTCTGGTGGTCGTTTACCGTTTCCATCGCTTGCAAGTATCGTTCATATCGTTGATGTGCACTGTGTGATCCGTTGAGTGACGGAAGAAATTGATGTTTAATTTGAAAACCGGAATTCCTTTTGTTTATTGAAGCGATTAACGGTTCGAACAAGGAGGCTGCAGATGATAAATAGTTGGTCATTGTAGGGGTAACCCAACTGATGGTTGTCGGACAAAGCAAAGTGAGACCTTGGATATGAAGTTGGAGATACTGTGCATAAGGATATTATGATACCTACTGTTAAACGAACAGGCATCGAAATTTATACCAAGAAACGCTCCAGAATTGATGTTGATATTCAACTTGATGAACGTTGTCGTCAGTCCTACTCTCTAACTGATATATATTGACTGACGTTTTGACAAGTGTTTAACTCTGAGTACTGGTGCATATGTATGGTCTTCAATAATTTCAGGCGTAAACAAAAAGGACGTCTTACAATGATTTGCTTTAACTCAGTAAATGCTGTTCTGATGGCGCCACCTTGGTGTTTTGTTTATACTTTGTAAAACAAATTCGTGGAGCTACTACAGAGACTAGCTTATGCATTGTTGGTTACTTTCTGATCACTGTAACCATATAGTTTTAAAGAACAGCATGCGTTCTGTTTTATTTCTGAGTACGAAGTGCGTTCGTACTTTGGAAATTCCTTCTTTAACTATTTTATTAACACAGGGAAAAGTCCATCCTGCCAACTCTTAAACATTTCTGCGAAAGACATACACTATGAAAAAATATATTCTTTCACGAAGTTGTTAACATGACAAATTTCAGCAATCGCCTCTCAATTAAAGTTTAGTTATTTATATGCATATTTTGAATTTGAGTGTGAAAACCCTGATCGAAATGTTTGCAAACAGATTCTGTGTTGTGCATGCACGTCAAGAAACCTATTAGCATGCGTGGTTTGTTAGACGGATGACAGATATAGGTTTCCCCAATTTAGGGTCATAATAGATTAGGCACATGAACAGGCCACATGTTTCTGTTTAACTAGTAGTATAGTCTTACATGTTCCACTCTGACCTTTTCACGACTTGGACGCCACCAATGAACTATTCCCCGAGGTTCAGGTTAACATACTTTTTCCGGTTATTTGTCAATCCGTAAAAGTTGGCGCATTTAATAGAGGTTTACATGCGTAAAATCACTAGTTAATTCTCACGCAGGCTTCGAGTGGTTAGCACCCCATAGTTAATTACTGGGTTTATCTTGATTCATGTTTCTCGAGGACCAAATAAAAGATCAATGAGTGTTACGTTTGCCATCGAACGAATGTATGCTCCAGGTCTTCCATGAATGAAATCAACATATTTCGCGTACTTCATTTCTCAAGACAAAACATGATTCTCCAAATGTTTTCTCCGTTGACCAGAGGGGAAATAGTTTTTGGAGTTCCGGTTTACATTCACTGATTTAAAATACTTCATCGTTTTGGTAAAACCCATTCCTTGTATTGCCTAACACTAATCAGTTTCATCCTCCCAAGCAAATTCAATTAGACTGTGGACGAAATGTATGCTTAATTCCAAAGTGAAGATTGTAATATCAATTTGGCGGGATGAAACTCATTTGTGCATCCAGTTTTTATCTGTCGTGGGACAAGTGAGAACTGATGAAGTGACTGAAGACGCATGGAGTGATTTCAGATTAATTCTGATGAACCTGTCAGTCTTCACTTCAAGATTATATAATCGTTTCATCGCTTCGCGTTTTTCATAAATACACAGAAATATTTACTTCCAATTGAGAAATCATCAACAGTGTTATTGATTTAGAGAATTTGTAATTCAGCGGGTGAAAATGACCGATAATGTAACACGGACCCTATAACAATGAAGACATTCTCCAAACATTACATTTAGATCACTTGAAATAATGAAACTTAAAAGGATTCGAGGGTTCTGATCTCATTCACTTTATGCTAGATTTACACTTGGGAATATTTTCATCATTCATTGAGGTAATTGGTCAGAGAAGTTTTATTACGATTGGCTTGTGAAATTTATTAACCGTACCCTTAATAACAGTATTGTTATTTTTTATAGATTGTGTGTTTTCATTATGGATCAGTTTGATGACTAAGTGGTTCAAACATATGGCTGACAAGAACGTGCAATAAACAAAACATTCAAACATCTCATTTTCACAGAAAAGCATTCGAGAGTGAGATTCCAACACATATCCAACTGAGCCCACCTTGAATTTCATACAGGCAGCGTCACCTTTTGGTATGTACAAGATATGAATGTTCTATAATTCTGGCCAACTGGCTTCTAAGTCACAACCAATCAAAACAAGTTTGATAGTTATTTGAACAAATCAAATAGAATTCGAAAACCAGTTCAAAAAGTTCTAACGGACTTAACTGTATTCATCCATTGTGCCACTAAAACGTGAACCCTGAGTTAACTAATTAGAAGAGTTGAATATACAAGCGCAGCCGCATGAAACTCATTGAACTTGGTCAACGTTTGTTTACAATCACAATAACAAGTCTGCTCTAAACTTCATCTAAACAGACAAACGGGTTTCTCTATTTCACTGAGGTTGTGTGAACCTTCAAACTCAGACCATTAATGTGTTTACGACCTGCTTTGGTGGACTTTGACTTGTTACGGAAATTACAAATTTTGAACAACTTCAGCTGATTACAGAATTCAAATTACCAAGCTGGTAAAGACTCGTCTCTGTCTTCTATGCTCCAACAGCGTGACAAGAGAATATCATATTATTCAACTTCACTCCTCCACATATCGTCTATTCTCAGTATTGTTGACTCACTTTCAGTTTACAAAGTGAGGCGTCCTGTCTCATTGATGCGATTATTGTTCAAGATGTCTCTTCCACATAAGGCAAAAGTAAAACGTAAATTGCTCGGACGTCTTTCGTCTAACTACCGGTAGCATTTAAAGTTATATGAGTGTTAGTTGCTGTCATTTTGGACGTAACCTGTTCAAATTGCATACACCAGATACATCGTATCTATACAAATTGTTGGCGTGTGTATGTGAATAGGTTCCACAGCAAACGTGCTAGACATTACAAGCGATATTTGTATAGTTGATGAGAGAGCATATACTAGATTCAGTGAAAATCCTGATGGGTGCTTGTTCATTATGTGGGGTCAGGCTATTTACTGCTGAGAAGTTCACGTAAAGAAGACCACATCTTAATTTGTCAGTTTGAAAGTAAGCCTCATGGAACAGTTCAGTATGAACTGCTTAACAACATCTGTGCAACTGTCACGACGGAATAATCAGAATTGTATAAACTACATTGAGCTTTATGTCTAATTATGAGGTACGCGATTGTGATTATCTAATGATTGTTGAATATGTGATCATTTACGAAGGGGAATTGGTATATGGTTGAACGCTAACTTACTTTCACACCATTTATGCTTATGCGTTGATCCCACTAATCACCGTACCGGTTTTGCTAACTAGCAAGTTCAAAGTAAGTTAGCATAAATCAGTGTCAATTGATGTATTATCCATCGATAAAAACTTAGAGAAAATCTCGATTTTTTATAACTCCCAAGAGCGTACTCAGTGCCCAAACCGTATTAACAATTAGCCACACTAATGTATTTCGGGAGCACACTGTACACAAAATCTGGGCGCAAATGGTATAAAACACTAAGCTCGTTCAACTCTAATAAGCTTCTAAGTTGAACCACTTTTAGTTAAAATTGTTCCATAGCTATGTGTTTCCGTTAAGGACATCTTCACCCAACCTGAATAATTCGGCAGAACAGCTATTCATTAGGTTTTGTATGATATTTGATGCTACTGTTGTGAACTCTTGTATATTCTCATCAGTCATGGTACTCTCATTTGCGACCGATAGTTCCCCGCCCTACCCATCACAATTCATTGAGTATGACATGCTGTTTTTAAAGGAAAATAAACGGTAATCGATCGGTTGTTGAAGACAGCCTATTGAATTATAGTTTAGCCACAAAAATGGCACGGGTGTGCAAATTTACGGGGAGCACATGCACGCGATTGTTCCCACAACATGTACACGGCAGCTACCCGGACAACTGTTAACTATGCGTTAGTTTTCCTAATTGTACTGTTACCCATTTAAGCCATAGGTATCTAAAACTAGAAAGTTTAATCCAATAACCCTCTCTCCAGGAAGACGGAATGCCTCCGGTTAAGAAAGTATCGACCCACCGTTGTATATTTCCACACGCTTACTATGAATTGCATATCCTGGCGCACTGCCTCACTGATTTATAACTGAACAGTGCCCCGTCGTGATTAATTTGACTGAATGAGTTTGCGAACTAAAAAAACGTTTTACCTTCAAAATTAGCATTATCGTAAGCATGAAATCGTGTGAAGCCAAAGTTCATCGAGGAGCCCACTAACAACATGCACACAGAAGTTTGTGTAATAATATGGATTTCAGCTATACCATCAAAATATCTGTGTAATGTCAAAAACGACCCTTTCATGGACAACTTCACCAGGATTGCTCTCTTAATTCTGTAGAACTCTGCATGATGTTTGAAATAGAATGCCTTATCTTGCCTGAATGGCATTAGTACGCAATAAGATGTACGATAAGTAGAGTCAACTTTACGCATTTTTTATAGGCTATAAAATCAAAGATACCTTCACAGATGTACTCCAAATATTTGGTTGTCCACTCCACTTGGACTATTCTATATTGAAATCTCACTTTCGTTTTTCATAGTAGATTTTTGTAATTGACCTTCGCACAAAGACTTTCCCTCAACTGACCACAGGTCTTCCACTTTCGAATATCTAATAGATGCAAACCGTGGTAAAAAGCTCACAAACGCCGTTACTCAAACCAAGTGTGTTAGCGTATATAAGCAGGCGTATTTTTGCTTTCGTCACTGTGGTAAGTGTATTCTGGAATGAATACTACCAAAACTGGGTTTCTTAGATATTGATCTACAAATTTCACTAAAACAACGTCTTTTTTGAGCGATTGTGAGGCAGAAAAGTAAACACACGAAATGTCTTGTACAAGAAAATCTTTTGTGTTCCCCTTAGCTACTATTTTGGCATTTATATATGCTACATCTAGCGAATAGATTACGCAACATGAAGCAAAATCAACATGCTTGATAGCATCATCGTAAAACCGTGACTAGATTACATTCAATCACCAACACGAAATAAAAGACAATACGTTCAGCTCAAATGTTAACAGATGGGGGCTCATGTCAGTTGTCACGTGAAAACACACCCTGGAAATCGCGTATCTGTGGAAAAAGCAACGCCATGATAGATTTCACGTAGGACAAGACCTCATCAACTCAGTCACCAGAATAGTCTGTGAATTTAACACCGGTCGCAATTCAAGGAACCTGAGAAAATTCAACATTGGGCACAATGCCATACATTGAATAAAAGCGGGACAAAATTTCCATGTGGCTACCAAATTCCAAATGTTTTGTCACAATAACTTCTGACAGACTTTGGAGATTGCGGATGCGGTGTCACTTCGCTGGACATCTCCTGATCTTCAAGAAAAAATTACTTCCTGTTGTTGCTCCTGTAACTTTACCTTAAGTTCGTTGTATTATTTTTCATTCTTATTCAAATTTAAATATGACATACATGCAGGCTAATCCATAATTTGATTAATGAATTTGTTGTCCAAATTCTCATTACACCTGTCATTCTTGACAAAAACTTTGGCATGCAATGTTCGACTTGTTTTTCCCAACGGTTTTTTACTCATTCCACCGCTGTTATTAATAAGAGGCAATTGTGCCATAACAGGCATTGTCATTGATTTGACATTGAGGAACACGCTGTGTCCTTCGTTTCAGTATCAAAATATCCGTAGAATTGATTCTTATCGTACATATTTTGAACCAGTTTGCCCAGATCAGTACTGCTCCTCCCATAGACTGGGATATACGTGTTGAAGCCGTTATCGACAGGTGCCTACAGCAAACCTGAAAACGCTTCTGCGTCCTCAGAGCAGTCACATCAAGAAATAATACGCGCAACCAAATATTGTCTAGAGTCGATACGAACGTGTGAACAACATGAGGGAATTACCAAAGTGGATATCGCCAAATTCAGACGATTTTGTGGGGATTGACTGAAAAGTAAACTAGAATCGAAAACCATGATGCGTCATGGACAATGAGGAAGGTGAAGCAAAGTTGAATTAACAGAAACCTTACAGACAATCTGTTCATTGTAATTATGTACGCTAATATTTTGAGACAGTCGCATCCGGTTTATGATTTGTTAACGTTTTGCGTGTATGCGGAAACATCTATCAACTATTGTGAATTTATTACACTTCAATGGCCGTATTAACACTATACCCTAATCGAAAGTTTTGCAATGATAGTGACAGAGTTAGTTAGAATTTTGCATGATCAACACTTAGATGAAATTGCAGATAAAAACATGTTGCGACGCTCAGTACGTATCAGCCCGACAGGCAAATTTAACATAAACGCTACTTCCCATGATAAAGACAGTTGCAGTTTTGCAGACGTACACTAGTTGAATAGTCACTCTCTCAGAACGAATCAAACAGTTCGCCGTTGTCAGGAAACCACCCACGATATTCGTTCGTCTGAATTCTGATGAATATCTGCCGTTAGTTCAACAACCTCTATCTCTCGTCTCTATATGATATCTCCGTCATCGTCCTCATGTCACCCAACAACAAAACAGTAGAACTTCTGTATTTGGGTTATTTTTCCTGTCGTAACTTTTTTTAAATCCAACAGTCAAACGTGGTATCAAGGAAGGCCAATACACCATTTCCAGCTTAACAGATAGTACTGCACATATAGCCAGAACAGCCATGAGATGGAATCTTAGAAAAGCACACCTAATTCTTAAGTTGGACCTCAAATATCTGTGTTACTTCTGCATTTCTGTCGATCGCCGACTGTTTCGGTGTTTGTCGGTGAGCACACAAAGTTCAATACAATTGTGTTGAGTCAGATAACCGAATGAAAACCGCAAGTATGCTTGAATGAAGAATACTGACTGAATGGATGACCGATATTCTGCAGAGCCCACGTGAACGTTATCTATTCATACTTAGTTTATACTAACTTATTTGTGCGATTGTATATTTAATTAGTGTTATGTCGATTGCAAGACGTTCATGTAATCATCCAAGTCTGCCATTCTCCACATTCTCCGTTTATTGGCAAAATAATTTCTGGCGCTGCATTGGAATATTTCAATATATATACCCCTTATTACTTACAAGCTCCATGCCTCCGCTAACTACATCTAACATAATAACTAGTCCTCTCGGTCTCAAGAACCGTCAAAGTCAAAGGATCTTACTCAACAGTGAATGTAGTCTTCTGAAGCTTATAAAGCATTTTACAACATATTTTCTTCCCTCTCCACTCCAATAAACATTTGAACTTAGGGCACAACTTTCATTCTATTATGACCGGACGTCAATACATGACTATTCGGTTGCGTCTAATGTGAGGGCAGTAATACACTGTTAAACAAAATCTTCCCCTAGGAACGTGAACTGGCTTTAAAACAAGTGCAAAACTCGAGTCTAATTTTTGGTATCTAAAATGTTGATCTTAACGAGAAGATTGCGACCAAATTTGACAGGTGTACAATTTATGTCAATTAGGTTTTATTTCAAGTACCAATAGATACAACCGATATTTCATTCAACTGTGACGAAGTTTCGATTGCCCTAGTCGGTTAACATTGATTCTGTCCACATTTCTGGAATATGCGATGTAATGCCCACCTAATACACTCGCTCACAGCCTCACACTCTTTCATGGGTATTAGAAGGAGCAAAGGTTGAAGCACAAATTGCACAGCGTAGATGCATTCAATCAAAATTGGGAACCGAGTCAAAAACACCACACTATGAATTCTTTCATAATTTCCAGTCTATTGAAAAACGTGAATTTTAGATGGGAATTGGTGTTATGTAACTCGACCGCACTAACTTGTTGACCGCGGGGGTACACTTCAAATTACCATCTAAAGTGAGGCGAACGAGGTAGAAAATATGTATGATGGAAATGGACATAATTAGTCTGTAGCCGGATGACAAGCATTAGCGAGTAAACCAACGAAAACCGAAGGTTATGTGATTTTTTTCTTATATACACTGTACAAATTTTAATCAGTTTACCATTAAAAATGCGGAAAAGAGACTACGAATCATGTGCCTTCGTCAAATGAGTTACGGTCAAAACGACGAAGTTGAGGGTTTACCGTTGATGGTCACTAACACGTTGGGTTGTGCCATTGGGTTATAAGCCAACCATTTTTGAGACTATCAACATATTGGTTTTGCCAGTTCAGCTTTGCATGTAACTGATAGTTAACTTGTGAACCTAAGGTTGGCTGCGCTGTTTTGAACCAAGGGTGAATTAGAGCATGCGTTAAACTAGATTCTTTTAAATCGGCGGTTTATTGGATATGTTCTGAAAATGATCAATCGGTTGGATAATGGAGCACATCATCTCGTCATTTCCAACCAGTGCATTCTCATTCGTTGAGAATGACGGCTTACTGAACAAAACGGTTACCCCGTCTTTTCGGGTGCTGTTTTAAACCAGAAAATAACTGTGCGAACAGTCCATGATGTGTAGAAGCGCAGAGCTCTTCTGGACACATGTCAGTGTTGTATGCTTATCTTTCAGAGATGTAAATTTACTGAAAGGCTATTTTGACAATTTTAGAAATGCATATGCATTATAAACATGTCAAAACAGTTATGGTTGACAATTTATGTAAACACCTGACTAGCATTATGAAAACAATTCCTCACAGAGATTTACTGCCTGAGAGGTCAACCATACCTAACTTCGCCACAGTCCTCGAATTACATAAATGTTTTCGTTAAATCACCATGCTGAAACCCAGAATATTAGCATGAATCCAAAACGCTTTCCATTCAAACATTTAACACAAATATTCATCAACGATGTGCATGTGTATTCGTTCATGTACTTAAGGCCTTTGCACCCTTTGGTTATATAGATCTCATGTCTTATTTTCCCTCTACGTTAAACGGAACACAGTTTACTCGGCTGTCAAAAACAGTTTGTAGACCAATGTCGGTCAGCACTGAAGACAGTTTACTACGGCTGTTCAAATCTGAAACATTGCACATGCGAAGGCTAACCAAGCGGTTTAATAAAAGAGTTGTCAAGATGTAACTTACTTCGACGAAATATAATCAGTCATCCGCGCATGCAGGATCCACTGCTCGCGACGTACCAAAGACAGATAAAACGTCTGCAAACAGTGCTGACATATATGCACTTTTACAATCGGGTTTGATGGATACAGTTGAATTGAATTCACAACCATCAATCAAGAACAGAGCAAACGACGTTCAAAATGTAGCGAATTACTCAGATAACAAACGCATTTGTGCAAACAAAACAACCATCTGGCCGATTTCGAGAATAGCTCAACTTTGTTGGATTAATTGGGAAATTGTATTTCATAGCACACAATAACTTGTCATTACATGAATGTTCGCTACATTTGTTATGTAATCATCCTCGTGAGCATGTATTCATTTCGTCGATCACATGCAATTCGGTATTTTTCAAGGTTTTAACCCCGTAAAAATGAATAAGCAATTTCAGGATTTAAGACACTAATGATAATCAATTCAATCTTGTACAATGATGGTTCCGTCACCGCTGAAATTTTTATTTTAATTCAAAAACGTTTTAAGGCAGATGTCGTCCTGAGATGTAATTAGGCATCAAGGAAATTTTGCAATAAACACTGGATGAATGATGTCAGGGAATTGGGGTTGTGACTGGAGGTGGTCATATACTTCCAAATTTTGTTGAACTCGGGTGGTGATCTTTTTGCTGTCCATCATGCGTCGTGAAAATCACTATCATTCAAAGTAGTTAGGTTTGTTAATTTTCACAGTGACACTTACCCAGAAGTTGCATCCTTGCTTACATTGATCACAAAGCACTAGTCTAAATGAAGTCTGAGCATAAACCGTCCCACGTTTCAAGCGAATATTGAGTGCATAGTGCTGGGCATTTGAATGAAGCCCAACTGCAGGAATGCACAGGCAGCTGTTTAAGGGTTTCGGTGAACGTAATGAGTGATTCAGATCTTGTGTCCAGTGGACAGAATTTCAAGTACTTTTGAAATTTTCTTACAATTTTCTTTTCGTATCTAACTAGAGGTGCATCTGCATACGGATTTAAGCATTTCTCGTCTAAATTTGCCTTGTTGCCAAACTCGCTATCTCTGGTACATTTATCAGGTAGAACGTTCATCAGGGAATTTAATGTGTACCGCTTACATCTCATACCGTATACTGACGTTATAAGTTCATGTGGAATGGATATGAACAAATGGAGTTCAAAGTAGTTAAACTTCCGTTCCTAATTCAATCTAAATCAACCAATCAGCCAGACCATATTTGTATTCAAAACCGCTGGTCGCGGTTTAATCACCAGAACAGCTGTGAGAGCGGAAATCGTGGTTCGTTGCATGTGGTGTGATTAGCACAGTCGATTGATAGTTGTACATAGCGGTAATAGTTTAGTCAGTCCAGTTGCAAAAAAAACAGCCTAATAACGAAACAGCTGGAAGCACATCAATTTAACTTTGAATCACTAAAGAAATAGGCAGGTATAAAATAACATGAGGAATCAAAATCGTATGCTTGGGACAGAGTCGAAGGGAAAACTTTTCGACAGTGTCGACAAACTTGGTCTGAATGTACAAATAGCTGCCGCGAATCAAACTGCCGTATTATGGTGTACTTGTCTGATACATTATTCGAACTTTCATGGAAGATTCCGTATGTTGTGAGAAGATTGCAGTACACGACAGCGCGAAGTTCGTAACACTGAATGCAGTTTATTGATTAGTTGGGCATTACTTCTTGGTTGACAACTAAACACATTACACCTTGTCTGCGTCACACGTATATGTGTATTATGTAAACGCTGACGTAACGCTAATACTCCCGAAGGCTGCAATTTCAAGAAAACTTCGATGGCTCCACCGAAATTCAATGTTGTACACTCCGTGGATGACTCAGTAGCTGAACTTCTGTACAATTTACGTTCATAAGTTCACACGAAGCCTGAAACCATTAGTTCGACAATTAGAAGTGCGTTTATTTTGTGCTCTTTTGTATTAACCTGTACACCCAGTTCACTGCGCATCTAGTGATTTCTTCTCAACGTTTTATGACGGTATCTACTAGTTACGTAAGAAAGAACAATTTATTGATACTCATTTTCCCAAGCAGTATACAACTTGTCTGAAAGTAAAACTGAACATTTAATTTCAGTAATCTCACTAAATTTTTCCAGAAGATATAGTTTAGATCGATTTAAATATTTGCACCTTTGGCCAAAGTTGAGGCTATGTCTTATTTTTGCTCGTTACAAAAAATGTGTCCACAAGACAAACCAGAACGAGTGGAAGGAGACAGAAATAGTGAAGCAAAGTTCATCAATGAATCAGACATGGCGCGATTCAGGTTACCAAAGCAGACTTCAACAAATATAAGACGAATGGGAAAAGAAAATAACATTTAGCCCGAGATATGGTTATTGAGCCGACCATTGCAAATGGAAGTGTACAAATCATGCGCCGTGCTCCAGCTTGCTTACTGAATTTTGCGCACTTTTGTAACATGCAAACTGGCCGTCTTCATTTTAGTTGTCCGTTACGGTTGTGTATCAACTTTAGGGCAACGTGGAGACACCGGGGGACAGTGTTCTTACAAATTAGGGGTTCCAACAACATGAGCCAAAGGCCCAGTAAGCCACGCACACGACTTACACAAAGGAGAACTAAAACGGCGTCAACAACACAGCTGCAAGCCCTGTTACACAATTCCAACTCAACCCGTGCGCGCTTGCTGGTTTCGACCGCACGTTACACTTTGGAAACCGAGATCTTGTTAATATTTGAAGTAATATTTTTTGGAAGATTATTGGGGTTGTGACTCAATAGTTTTTCCAACCCTGCTCTATTTGACCATTAAATAGTGATTGTGGTAAATTTGTTCGGTGAAAATTAGTGACAAAGTGTACTTCACTGAAATATTTTTCCAAAAGAGGAACTATGGTTTAGTCGACCGTTTCTGTTCATAAGAGCATCCATATTCCGGTAGACCCAAATAAGTACAACAACCAAGTTGATGTGCACCATATATTAACTCCTTCCGTTGGATCCTAATTGATTTTATCCATCTGAGATAGTAACAAATGCTGATATAAACAACAGAATTTTATCGCATACTCACTGGGTTTGGTTATTGCAGGTCTAATTGTATTTGCCTCCATGTACATACTTGCTCCGTAATTTTCAACTCAAACCTGCTTCAAGTACCAGTGTACACTTGCTCATCGTGAATATCAGAAATATGGACCACACGATTATTGTACTTGCGATATAGAAGCTGATTTTGGACAGCAAGTGTGTCGGTTAGTCTGTGACCGTGAATGTTTTATTTGAGTTAGAATATATGACAGTACTGCTGTTGCATCACAACAATGTTTATTTTTACAAAGTGAACAGCAAGTGACGGATAGCTGATGAGTAGTAGGGGATTTTGATTTTCATATAGATTGAACATCACCCACATTTGATCGCAGCTGTCGCATTCCTATAGACTTTCCAGTCGGCCCCTTTCGAAAAGAAGCATTAGACTCTAGTTTCGCTTTGATTAGAGCTCGTCAGTGGTGCATATCATCGCCACTGCCGGGACTTGAACCACGGACACCTAATGTGAGGTCAATGGCGCAGTGGTAAACACGGTTGCCTCATGAACAGCGTGTCCGTGGTTCAAGTCCCGGCAGTGGCGAGTCTAGTGCTTCTTGTCGAAAGGGGCCGACTGGATAGTCTATGGGAATGCGACAGCTGCGATCAATTGTGGGTGATGTTCAATCTATATGATGGATAGTTCTTCACTCGAATCAATTTACGGAATGGCTTAATAAAGTCAGAACCGTTTCATTAAGATGAACGGATTTGCAGCTATTCTGTGCAAGTAGTTTTGCGAAGCGTCCCATAGCGCGCTTTTTGTGAGTTGAAGACACGTGATTGCAAAAACTGTTTTCAGAACATTCCGTCACGTTTGCACTTTCAGGCTAAATTGTGGTGTGCGTTCAGTCCATTTCACGCAACGCATGTAGAAATAATCCACTCCTTATGTTTCCATTCAATGTGACACGGAGTCTAATTAGTCACAGTGTAGTGTTGGGTATCACTGACGCCTGGCATTCATCACTGCTCAACTGCACAACAATGAATTGTGTATTGTCTAATGTTTATACCGGAACACAACAATGATTCAACAACGTTACAACGCAGTATACGACGACACATTGATAGTTCATGCTGGATTCCACCAAACTAGATCCATCGTAATTTGGAAGAAGTTTCCTTTTGAAGGTGAGAAAACTCCCCACAAACTCGGTTTCTTAAATTCGCCGAAATGAATGTTGTCAAGGTTAGACCACGATAGCAACAACCACAAGAAGGCAAAATGTGAGCAGCCTGGGGAAGAGATGTTATATTGTTTCAGACAATTGGCAGGTAGTCTATATGTGCAATAAAAAGAATCGGCATGAAATTAGGGCTGAAGGAGAGTGTAAAATTTACAGCATTTACAACCGTTAAAAATGTAATCGGTTCTGCAACGAATCACTTGAATTATAAGCGTTTCTGGCAAGTCACGCTCCATGTGACTGGCTGGGAATTTGAAAGACTTTACAGTATCTGTTGCCTTGCTTATATTAGCCATAATTTAGACAAGTGGATCTGCGTTGCTGAAAGTGCCAGTGACAGATGATGCGCATGTAATAAATAACTTAGCAGAAACATTACAAAGCCTGCTAATTTACGGTTATCAATTACTAGTATTGTCAAACTTGTTCTCGTGGTCTCTTTTACATTCTCCTAAATTTCATCAACAAAGCCAACAACTTGTACCCAACAGGCAATTTCGGTGGTTCCCAGTTGCTTATCATTGCAAATCATCTCATATTTTATTTGTTTGTCATGGAATGTGATTGAACAATTATAGGTGTCTTTTATTAGGCTGTTCAGTGGATATCGAGCCAGACGATGTGGTTCAAAGCCTAAAGAGAAAAGTATGTTTCTAACTAGAAAATGGAGTTGAAATATCTGAAAAGAGAAGTTTTCTACGCAACATCACACGGTGTACATGCAGCTAGTTATGTTTCAAGTTGCGCATACTAAATCCGACGAAAGTTAGTAATCAGTTTCAGCTGAATACTTTACCACTCCTTCTCGTTTGCAAAAAATTGAGTCTTGCAGCATAACAAGATGATAGGATATATAACCTATCAATTTGACTAAATCTGCGAATAGTCCCAACATTTATAACGAACAAGGTAAACTCACTGGTTTGTCCCGAAATGCGACGAAATCTCTATGGAAATAATCTGTTCCGTTTTAGAATCCGGCATCGCTGAATCGGAACTCACAAAATCCCAACTGAAATATCAGTTTCTGGAACCACCGTCAATAACACATCACAGATTGCCATCCGACAGGGAAAAAACTACGAGTCACACGGCATTCACAACGAAAATGTCGAAGTTATAATAGATAAATCGGGGCGTGGCTAGTAAGTTACAATAATATATAATGGTTCTTGCGTTCGCCTGGGCAAGTGTTTTATTCTGATTCTTGACATCTTTATTATGCCTGAACATGTCTGGCGCTGGCATATTTGTGTAAGTGATCATTCAGTTTGATAACATCGTCATAACTCCCTGTCAAAATAACTGTAAATGAACGCCTTTTGTTTCCTCCGTGAAAGCTCAACATGGTCTAATTCGATTTTCAAGGACTTCACAGGGCTTCAATCTACTAAGTGAGTCCACGATAAGACCTAAATGATCCGCAACTTTCAATTTGCAAAGTTACATTCAATCATATGCTTCCATTTAATTTTGAGAATGTGAAAGAACAAACATTCTTATGTATATGTGACGAAATATTTTTCGTTTCTATGTTTCCACGTTTATGCCGGTTCCCGATACTTCTTGTGGCATACGTACGGAGCCAGAAATGTGGCGCAACTCATCGAGTCTGAAAGGATGGCACCGTCTAAAATTTATCTGTCATCAGTTTCCCTCCTCCTACCGAACTACCATTTAGCTTCTGGCAATCACCATGCCATTTCTAAAGTTTAAACTCAGACACAGAGGCACTCATCGAAATTCTGTCTTCCAAGCTTGGGAATTTCGTCTTGAGTAGATTGGAAGACCGAATGCCTTCCATAACATTGGCTTCTTGCATAAGTTCTTCACAGTCAGGAAAAAAGGAAATTCAGGAGCGCGGAATCAGGCAAATAATTTGTGTCCAATCCCTTATTGAGACCATTCTTTTCAACACCACTAAAGTTTTCTTGGAAACATATTTTATTATATATAACGAACGCCGCGTTATGAATTTCTCCTAAACGCTTTATGAAGGCAGATTTTCACTTCAACGGAAGGTTAACAGCTGTCATCTTCTAGGCTGTCTTCCTTTGAGAGTGGTGCCCTGCGGCATGATTAAAAGTTGTACACGTGTAATCGTTGCATCACCAATGGCAAAACTTTCTTGATTTACTCTTATCAAGAGAACGGCTCAAATTTTCAAGGATTTTGGCAGTGCATGGTTTTTGATTGTCAGATCGGACACGAGTGTTCCGGCAATTCTGTTGCTAGGAGTAAATAAACAACGCAAAATTATTTCCGCGTCCACGACATTTAAGTCCACCAAGCCATGGAACTGGCGGTAAGTGATTATTTGTTCACTCAATAACGAAACTTAATGGCGACCACGGTCCACTAGTCAGTGCCAGTTTTAGGGAAATCGTTTACAGAAAACGTACTAGACATCGGAATGTCAAGTCTTGAATTTTAGTATCCACAGGGACACAGACGCCTTATCAAGAACTTGATCATCGGTGCGTTAGAAATTATTCATTGTCAAAATATTAGCAGCCATGTGTCAGCTGTTCAATTTGCCGGATGTTGTTGCGATACACAGGTAGTGTGAGTTGGTATTCTCATTCCATTTGAAAGGAGAAAAACAATTCTCTAAAACAATGATAAAATATTTAGCTCTAGCAAAAAATATTAGCCGCTTACATAAGATATTGGGAAACTGAGGCAAACGAGTACTTTATCTCCCCAAATATATGTCAAAAGCAGCAAAATTCGCCAGTTTTTATGAAGCTTATGAAACAAACTAGTTACTTGCTAATAGACAGTTGATTCACTCAATAGCATGTCTAAAATGAATTAGTTTACAATCTTCTCTAATGATCTAATCTACTAACCGTTCCCGACCTTTTGACTGTCGTGTCATCATTATGCTCATTCACTTGATATTTTTATCCTTCCACATTTGACCACGCCAGTGTAACGCTGAGGGTATCAGTTGTATACGTGTCTCACTCTCTGCTAACTAACGAGTTGTATTCAGCTACCGTAATTTTTTGTGCGGATTAAAGAGGAAATGTCCTAGTTATCCTTCGCCATTCTGTGTAAGCAAATCTAGCTGCTACTGCCGAACTGTTATGCAGGCGATGCCACATATGAGCTACGCCAGTGAAACTCAAAATAGTTAACCCACCAACTGATATATATTTGTATTTCGGCAATTATTTTATTTTATTTAAAACGTTAAACAGTTGACAGCGCGATGCTCGAACATTTCTTCCCCACAGCTATAATGGTTGAGTTCATGGCACGTTTATACTGGTCATCCGAAAGTGACTGAGCAGAAACCTGGTGAAAAGCTTTTGATAAGACAAAAATAAAGACCTGCAGATGTCATCACATCATATTCGAAGATTAATCAGGAGGCCACTGACAAACTTGAGTAACAAACATGAATTTTGTAGGAGAGTGCTGAAAGAAAGGAGATGAGGGAAGAAGGTAGGTGGGCAATTTCTTCAGGTTACCGTAACAGTGCAGGGTTCACCACGAATCGCGCAGAGAGAATATGCTATGTGGGATTTTTATCGTAACTGCTTCAGAAAGTTTAATTCTTTCAAGCAACCATAAAATCTTACTCAGTATGGACGTAGTGGCTCCAATACCTAATTATGACTGACAACACTGCCGAGTCCGTTTGGCAAGTCATTCTGCCATGCATTTCTTGATACGCATAACAAAATTTGTTCTACTCAACCGACTTACGTTTATCCACGTACACAGATGAAGCGAGATCTGGCAATCGCACCACTTGCTCTTATCTCATCGGATCTGAAAATCAAACGGCCTGCTTCATTTAGCCAAATCTAAAACCGATTTTTTTAGCTGAGCATTGTAACGCAGCTTCTCCTAATCGCTTTGCTTACAACCCAGCAAATGCTGAGTTGGGAGATGAGGGCAGATCGTTCCGCGACAGTGTAAACAAAAGTGAACTTTTGCTTACGTAGTATATCAGTGTTATATCAGGCAATGTTGACTTTTTCGAGGTTGAAGAAGGATTTTGCGAGACGTTTTCGATCTTTGCAACCAGGGACAAGTGATCGAAATTGCCGTGCCTACGGCTTCGCAATAGCAGGTCTTCCCAAAATTATCTTGAAAAGACGACCATATTACAAATGACATAAGTATAAAACTATAATCCGTGTTAACTCGCAACATAATCCACAATTGAATTGCGGTTGCTATTCGCAGTTGGGAGTGCTGCCGAAAACGCTAACAAACTCGACCTATCCGAATGCTCTGAATCACACGCAAATTATCGGTATGTTACGGTAGAAAGGCTCAATAGGTAAGACACCGAATGACTGGCCATGTAACTAAGTTTAAAGCGTTGAGTTCCTTTTGGCCATTCGAATAAAATAATCAGTTTTTCGCGGATTCTAGCAAATTCAGGCTTGCAAACGAACCAAACAATGTTTTGTTGGTAGAGAACCAGACAGCCCGTGATTTATAGACACTTTGATTGTATGGTTTCATCAGTGAACTACAATATCGCATGTTAAAACCGATAAGTATCAAGACCCCACAACTGTATCGTTTGTCTAAAACCCACAAATCAGGTATTCCCATGCGGCCCATTTTGGCAATGAACGATTTTCCTTACCATGAGCTAGCAAAATGGCTGGTTGATATTTAAAACATCTTCGACAGAAACTATGTGTGCATACTTTGAAAGACACTTTTGAATCGATACCATTATTGAAAACCTGAAAATTGCCAGTGATTTTGTTTTATCCAACTCTACTTGTCTTTCATTTCCTGTTGACTGTTTGAAGCGTTTACTTTTACTATGCGTGAAAAATGTGATATTCTGTTTTTCGGGTACGGGCTTTCAACATATAGATGGCGTAGCCATGCGGAGCCCAGTCAGTCTTGTTTTAGCTTATGTTTTCATGGCCAAAGTTGAACAGTCACTACTTCCAGTTATCTGTGGACTGAAACTCTACAAACGATATGTCGACGACATTTTCTTGATTAGACAAGACAAGAAACAAGTGGAAAGAACGTTTCATGTTTTTAATTCAGTCCACCCGAATATCTCAGTCACACTTGAGTACAAAGGTGAAAACAGTTCGGATGGAGTTATCGAACGTTCAGTGTACCGTAAACCAACGTGGACGGGACGATACATGGACTTCATGGGTTTTGCTCCCGTTGCATATAAAAGGTCACTAGTAGGTACACTGTTTTACAGAACGTCAAGAATATACTCCCAATTTAGTTTACAAGCCGAACAAACAGTGTTGTATGAACCGCTTCTTGCCAACAATTTCCCGGAACGTTTCATTCGGAAGTGGAGCAAATTTACTTCCACGAAAAATGAAACTGTGGAAGTACCTAAAATGTTGACATCAAACTCCCCTTCAAAGGTGATAATTTGATGAACACCTTTGAAAATATGAATAGTGCCGCTTTAAAACGGGTGTATAATGCAGCAAAGCTTAACCTGTTTTAACAAACCACTAGGTTACATTCACCCCTAGTCAAAAATCAAATCCCGATGTTTTCTATCAGCCACTGTATCTATCAGTTTTCTTGCAGTTGCGGAAACGCTTAACTTGGTAGAACACAAAGGTTGCTTATGACCAGGGCCAAGGAGCACATCAAAAATTGGTTGAGAGTTGTACTGACTGACCCACCAATGAGTGATACTCAACGTGGACGAAACGCCGCTTTATCCATTGCAAGGCAATTATCGACTACAAGTCACAGTGTCAATATTGCATCCTCGTTTAAGCTCTTTATGTACGCTCATAGCTCACAAATTCTCAGGTATATTGAAGTCTCGTTGATCAGCCGTCGACAGCCAGTCTTATGCGCACAAAAACAACTAACTGTCGACCTTTGTTTACCGTGAGTTCAGCCGTGAGTATCAGTCACGAACGAACCCGATTTGTAATTTTAATCTATTGAGTTAAGTCTTGTTGATTTTTTTTCACGCTAGTCACACGTTTACGACTGATGAGAGTGTGTGAAATGAGTTCATATTGTCATTTGTGTCTTCTGTTTGTTCTATTCACATATACCTAAGTGGTTGGTGCGCGCAATGACACAACAGATAATAGCAACCGAACCATTAAGCCAAGATTCCACTTCATGCAAGGAGGTCATGTTGTTGACCCCACAAACTCGTTTGATGCAATGTTGTCTAGTGGGAATCCAAAATTCCTTGTGTATACCGAGACAGTGTTAATGATTACATGCAATCCGACCCAGTGACTGCAAATACTTTTGAGTGAGGCAGCTTGTCTTCCGTGGAACTGGTAACAGTTCTTTCACGTAGAAAGCCCGATCGTTATCCGCATGTTCTGTGTATTACTGGTTTACGTTCGTAACTAAGTACTGTAAACGAAATGTTAGCATTTCTTGATGTGTTACGTCTTCCTATATTTGTGAACTGGATCAGAGAGCACCAGACTTTTAATCAGTCTGAGAAAGTGGGCTTATTGTGTAACCCACTGTAAACGAGTTGTCTACGTATCCGCTCCAGTTGTGCTCGCTACAAGTGATTCATAAACATAATAGCTAGCATGTGACCAAGTGGACACTCAATTACGGCCACGTCAACCTGTTGTTACTGTGTGCATGTGAGACGAACAGAGACAATATTTTACAAAGGCAACTTAATTTCATCAAATGATGTAAGTGATGTTCGAAATCAAAGTCCCGAATTTATTTGCTAGATGTAGTCCGCAGCTTCAACCTAAAAGAAAATTTCTTGGTCATTGAATTGTCGTTCAGCGTGCATAGCGCGTCTCTGTTTTCTCACACTGTGACACAATCAGACAACTCGCGCACTATTCGCACACGTTTACTAACAGCACAAACATGAAAGCTGGAGTGCGGCTTCTGTTGCAGGCAAGGATTTACATTATTAAGGAGCTCCAACAGTAGAGGTACCAGAATCAAATGTTTTTTTTTAAATTAGGTTAATTGTAAAATGTATCTGAATGTGAAGGGCGCGATTAGTGTGGGTTGTGTTCAACTTGAAAAGATAAATAGCTCACCGGAACTCTCATGAACAACAGCTATACAACCTTTCTTGTTTTTATGTTGTCAAATACGTCTTGTAGATTGTGTATTGATAAGTTTTCCTCTATCTTTCTGACATTGCACACAAGCAATTTATCATGGTCATGTCACCTATATTTAATCACAAACTAAAATGGTTTTTGTAGTGTACCGCTTGTCTGACCCAGACAGCCATACCTTTTGGAAGTTAGAGAGCATTCTGTTCAGAATCAAAAGCAAATATGCTCGTACATCATAGTAAATCTTTCATCGACTAACTAATGTCGCCTTCATTACTGACGACCATGTCCTCATGTAGTTAACAGTCAGTGTGACAAAGGAAAAGTCTGAGGTTCGACTGGATTCCATGGGTTTATTGTTTAACTCACATGTTGGAATTCAGCCGGAGTAGACGATACTCCCTTCCGGTTCTCTCCCGAATTTCTTCATTTATCCGACAATATTCAGAATATCTTTAGGTACACTTGTCAATATTTATTGCCGGAAATATTACCTTAGTTTTCGTGTTGCAGTATCAGCAGGCGTATTTGCACAAGGTGTTCATAGATAAGGGCGCACAGCGGGCACACATTACAAATTCAACATTTGTGGACGAAATCAATTAGTATGGATTTGAACCATCACAACTAACGTATACAAATTGATTTCAGTGGTTTCAGCTGATAATAAATAAGGTCGGTCGACTTTTCATATCCAATGCCTCAAGCTGCCAAGGAGTAATGCGAGAATTCGACTGGATAAAGTGTCATTTTGACCAACAGTTTGACTGCGCACTTGCAGAAGTCCCTGGTGTAATAAAGACAGTGCATAATCGAATCATGCATCGCCTGACGTATCTGTTTTCGCTAAAAGGTTCTCATTTCTGTTTACAGTATTTTTCAGTAGTTAATATTGTTGCATAACAACTAACCGAGTATATCTGACTGGGCAATAATCATTTTGCTACCGACCGAGATGGTTACATCTACAATAATTCTGAACATTCTCTCATACGTGGATGGAATCACCCACCGCAAGAATGTATTGGACATGTAAACCCGTTTGTAAGTCATTTTGGGATCTTCCCCATTAAATCGCAGTATAATCGTCATAGAAACAGACACCATCTGCTAATTAATATCCTGCTACATTTAGGAATTATAATTCCAAAAAGGTAAACTCGACATTTTTGACAAACATGTTACAAGCGCTTCTGAAAAGCACTCTTTTGCAAACAGCTTTGTTAAGCCAATAATACATTCTAACCATTTACAGACTTGGTTGTGGGGATGCATTCATTCCAAACTTTTGCCTAACCGTCAACGTTTAAAACAGTTTGATGGTTTATTCTGTGTCCCAAGTTGTCGCTTGAATCAAGCGTTCAACTTTGTTAGGTACATTCACCGCAACTGACAATCCGAAACTGATAATATTCCTCTACTTCTATTTCGTTGGCAACAGTTTTGATCCAACGAACTGCTTCGATTTCTTCACGCAATGCATTCGTGATGCGGCATGTTTGTGGTACTTTGTTTGGTTGGCCAATTTCTTTCCATGGTCATTGTCTGGCAATTCATGTCAGCCTCTTGCAGTGAATTAGTCAGGGCGTTCTACACACAATCAGATACGAACTCAAGACGAGCGATTGCTTGTTTCTGTGAAACAAATGGTTATCATTGTGGAACGTAAAGAGCGATTTCCCAACCTTGATTTGCGGCCCTCACTCTACAACCAGCACAGCGAAAATGCTCCACAGTCTGGTCCAGCTGTCAATCATCCGGCGATTGAGAGTTAGTCTACGAATATACTGAAGAGCACATTTTGAATGAATATAATTGAAAAATCGCATCTCCGTTTGGCAGAATTTCCGAGATGTCTTATGATTGACAAGTTGCGCCCTGGATATTGTAAATATAATTCGTGTTACCCAGTTTGATTTGGACCTACATTGCTAATGTTTTCTTAAGTTGTAGAGGAGAGAAGGTCCTGAATTTTGTTCAACAAAATATTTATTCCACATACGGTCGACCAACTCAAAGTTGTAAGTAGTTAGACTTTGGTTATTAAATTAATCTGAATAAAACAACAGGAGATTTTGTACGTTATCGAAAAGTGTTATACAGCATAACAATGAGAAAAGAGTTGAAAAGTTGGCCAGAAATTGAAGTTTATTCACTCTTAGAGTCTATTTATGGTCACAACCCCGGTAAAATTAATTTCAAGGGCAACAAGTTTGGTGTATGCACAGCTAGTTTGTGAACCCTCTCATCCGGTTATCAGGTGACTCACAGATGACGAACCTGTAACAACACGGATACGCTGTCTGTAATGGTTCTGGCTAACAGCACCGTGACATAAGCATTGAGTGTTCTGTTTTACCGATTTTGCGGTCACGCTGTTTGTTTGAACAAGCGGACTGATACAACCATCACCGAACATTACTGTTCTAATCCATTTAACTTGAAATTATGAATACAGCTGTTCGCTTTAAAGTACCCAACCTCGTTTGCAACTTACGTTCACAGAAGACCTCGTGCATATGTGAACCAGTAGATCATTGAAGATGGTCGATGGAACCTGTGTGAAATTTATACACTTATCTTTGCTTGAAAAGTATGACAGATTTGCAGAGTATAATAATATGTTTGATAATGGAGCATTTCGCGCAACCAACAACTTCAGAAATGCGTATGCGAGGCCGATTACCATGTGCTATCAAAATCGTATCATCTAATTTACCAGAGCGTACACTTCAAGTTTAATCAGCCTGATTTAATTGTAGATAGACCATCAAGAATATTTCGCGTCAAAAACTTAACTTTCTAAGAAAAACACACAATCTCTAAACTTGGCAAAATTGCATTGGCTACTTATTAATTTATCTATCCCTAATTCTCATAAGTATGTATTTCTGTCACTTAGTTAAACTAGATCAGCACTTTGCACCATGTGCTCTATTCAAGCCTTATAGTTCACTTGCTTCAAAAACGTCACAAGTCAGATATCAAGCAACATTTCCAAAGTGAAAAAGGCTAACTGCACTCATCTGAGATGAACAAAATGCTCGACATGCATGGCGTAATAGATACACTGAGTATTATGCAAGTAAATTGTATTTTCATTAATTATTTCGAACGAACACTAGCAGAAGATAAAGTGAAACATTAGTTGCGGTCCGGCACACATTTTGGATATCAAAGATTACTAACTGGATACCAGGACTTACCAGACAAAAATGATTCATGAATCTACTCAGTTAACGCAGTTTATGCACTCTTTGTAATGATGTTGGTCACAAACAACCACATTAGTAGGTAAGTAATGTTTGCCTTGTGTCATTTGTCTTGGTGTCATTTGTCGGTTACTGCGAAGGGAAGCACCAGTGAAATGTGTTTGAATATTGTACAAAAGGCTGAATTGATTTCAAATATAAAGATGACAATATTTTCTTTGCTTTAATCATAGCCTCAAATCCCGGTTATTAAAACGAGATCCCCCAATCACCCATCGCTTTGACATGATCCTTCGAGATTTTACATTGATTCTCACAAATCGGGCAAGTCTATTTTCTGAATCCCCTCTGAGTGGATTCTACCCATATTCGCTATTCTCAATAGCAACATATAATCCTTTTGATAATCGAGGCGATTATAGAATACTTTCGGTGTACGCAGAAGGGTACAAACAACTAATATCATTTGACGCACGAATAGACACACAAAAAGTTAACTGTCATCGTGTATGATTGCATGCCCGCTTGAAAATTGGACGCCACCGGATTATAGTAACTAAACCGCTGGGTATTCTGACGAGGAAAATTACTGAGAGCACACTGTAGTGCTAACGTAAGTCTGCACTTAATTGTGGAAGCTGAAGAAATTTTACGCAGGAATCTGATCGTCTACCTATCTGTATGTAATATTGATAATATATGCCAGCCGGGTATACATGTTTGAAAATGCCTGTATATGCGCGACCAGAGTGGGTTCGATCAAACGGTTGTTGCATCAGACCTGTAACAATTCAACAAATTAGAGAATGTGATGGCCCGCAACGTGACTGACCTTTTGTAAATTAGGACCAGTTTTGAATGCACAGATGTAAACGGATTTTTTGTGCCAGATAAAAGTGTAAATACCTTCCGTTGAAAAAAGGCTTCCAAGCAATGAATTTAAATTAGGAGAGGAGTCATTGATAAGTTCATAAACAAAGCTCAAATACTAATGAACGTTGCGGAAATGTTACATGAAATGGCAGCAAATTAATTAGTCAACGATGAGGGGACTTATTGTGCCAACAAAAATTATTTGATTATTTTGTTCGTGAGTATTGTCTCAATAAGTACCCGGTTTCGAATACCATTTGAAATGAACGGATAAGGACATTGTATATTATTTCAGCCAATGCAGTTTTTTCTTCATTAATGTCTGGCTTTTCGTAGCCCTTGCACATTATTTGCCAAGTTACAAAAGCATAGTGTGTTTATAGATTTCTTTTTGATATCAGATGTAAAGCATACAGCGCCATTCAGAGAAAATATTGTTTAGTAAGAAAGAGCAAACGGTTGGTGATAATGATCAAAGTAACAATACGCCAGTCACCACGCAAGATGAATCTTCGTAGATGACAGGTGTAAGGTGGACTAATGTTTGCAAATAACTTTCTATGTTTGCTTCGAAACAATATCCTAACAGACGGCAGAATATGACAGCCCCATCAGAAAAAATTGGAAATCAGAACAGTTAATTGATGAAAATGAATGAATGAATTGATGAAAATTCGCACATTTATTTATTTGTGTTGACGGAGTTTGTGATTAGTGAGTTCTAACTCTGATAGAATCAATTATTCTCTTTCACTCAGAACCTCTGCGACTGTCCATTTTGAGTTGACATTGTACATAACTAAAATCAAGTGATTATCAAAACCTTGCTGAAAAAAAGTTATGCGAAACAGATCACTTATGCCTAAAAGAAGTTTACCTACCGTACTACCTGTAGTTATTAATACGAATAAAACTTTCATGGATCAATTATTCAGGTTTTTATATTAACTATTGATTCTGAATGACAACGAAGGACTTGAGTAACTTTCCACATTGGCTAGAATTTTGTTATTGGTGTGAACTCCGTCTTTTGGTCTGGCCTGTGATTTGCTGGTTATCTGGCTTGCATGAATGGTATGGGAACAAGGATTCGCGGTGCGTCAACATGCAACACATCGGCCAGCATCCGACCAGTTGAGGTAGAGACTTGAGGGTTACCAAGAAAACAATGTGATCTGTTTCTAGGATAAAAATAGCTCTCAACACCATTATGAAGTAGACTAAATTCGGTATCATACTAATGGAAAAGTGAACTATGGAGCCGAATTGTTTGAGATAGTAATGTATTATTAGTAGTGTTTGTAGAAAACGGTTGCACAATTGAGTTGTTGCGTTTCAGTTTCCAAATCGGTTGGTTAATGACAAACAAAAAGCTACTTCCTTTTCACAGTACATTCGCGCTTTCACAAACATATAGGGATATAGGTTACACTTCATTCTGGTCTGTCTCAGGCATGGGCTGTATGTAGCTGCAAAACATACGAAATAGAAAGTCTTTTACTGCATGGTGTTATCACGCAGTCAGATGTAAAATAGAAGTGAAAAGACTGTCAATTTCCTTGTATACTGATTAATGAACTTGAGGTTATTTTACATCCTGATGTTAGGGAAAATCTCTGGAGCACTGAACAACTGAATCAGTCGGCAGTCACAATAATTGAGAAGACCACAGCAAACTTCTGCCCCAACATACCAAGATCGTTTATTGGGACGGCGGTAATCATTAAACTAATAGCAAAGTTGGGGTGAGTGTTTCTCAGTTTGATTAGGTTTTAGTAATGTATAAAAAGTGTGAGGCAATATGAGACGAGCTATCATAAATTAAATATACGGTAACAATCTCACTACCCGTAAGGTATGTCTCTAGCGATTAAGAAACATATTAGCATATTTTTCGAAAGTTGTTGACCAAAATTAACTATCTTAGACCATTGAATGCAGGTTTTACTAAAAACTTTGTGTTGAGTACTACCTCTGCCAGAAATTTCATGAAAGTGATGATTAACAAATGCGCAAATTGATCACAAGACGGAGGACTAATTAACAAAAACCCTAGGATTAACGGGAGCTCAAAACTATTAAGCAGCCAGGTGTCCGAGAATTTTATAGTCAACGGAATATAAAGTGATATTATTCTACAAGTTAGATCAAATTTTCAGGCGAAAATATAATTTATTGTATAGCTCATTGTTTTCACGTTCATAGATGTGAGAAAATAGGTTGACCGTGAGGAACATCGGAATGGAACTAACGCGGAATTCATATTTAAGTACATTATAAATGTACTTTGATAGTTACAAACCCGTAGACGGAGATATGGTCAAGGTAAGAAACCAATACTGACAGCTGTACACTGCTGGTGATGTGTAAAAGTATGTTAGGCAGGTAACTAGTGAAACTGTAACACCGACCGAATACAGGTATTAAGTTAGCCGGGTCACCGTGATATTGTCCTCCACTACTTTAATCTTGACTTACTTATGGGATCCTTACTGGGAAAACGTCAGCAATGAACCGCATAACTATCTCAATGCCTTATCTATGAAATCTACCAGAAAGTCATATCCTTTGTTCATAAGTAGGTGACATGCCTCTACGGTTGTTGCCGTGTGATGGCTCCAGATTGAGCTACACAATGCTCAGAGGACTTCAGAATGAATTCTAAACACAAGCTCTCCGCGGAATTTAGTGACGTTTGTGTTTAGTTTATCATCACTGCCTTTGTTACGGTTGTGAATTTGACGGTGCGTCAAACTGAAAGAGTGAGGATACTCATCGGGTGAATTGACCATAAAACTGTATATGGACAATAAGGAAAGAATGAATTATGTTGTTGACATAATTATGTTCAGTGAAGCGGAATGGTTGTTAACAACTTAACTTCTTCTACAGTCAAAGCCCCAAACTGATTTCGTTTGACTGCACTCAATCAAGAACGTTGTGTCATACAAACTCTCACGTTTGTGTCCAAGTGTATTTTCTAATTTGCATCTCGATTTCCGTAAGACGGAAAGGAAAGTTTTTGGTTTAGCGTCGCTCAGAAATATCAAATCAGGTAGTTATTAAACACTCCGATTTGCATTTGACCAAATACGGTGTGGTTATCGGAATTCTTGTCTGTTGGAATCAGTTTGTAACGCATGCATTCAACTCTGTAAAATATAATCTAATAACTTTCGGAACATAAGCACTGGACATTATCACAATGTCATGTGTGAAAGAAAAGATTTTTTTGGACGTGAACATTCGTTTTGAAGCTAAAAATTCATAAGGCGTCAGCGTCTTCTGTGTCTTCGTAACTCAAACGTAATCGGTGCAATATAATTTACGAAGGAATACTTACGAAAGAACTAATAGGTTTGGCCCGAAGAATCATTGTATATTAACAGCAGATGGACGTATATATTCAGGACAACTGTTTGTTACATAACAACTAAAAGACATGTGAGAAACAGACTCACTGCCAGTTATTATTCCATACCACTTTAATTCACATACGCAATCAGTCCTTGACTTTCACACGCAAACATATCGCCTTTCCGAATATCATCAGGTATTTTATGGGAAGTGAAGTATAGTCAGAGGTTAAGTCACACGGTGGAATGAAAACAAGAAAATTCTCTGATTACTCATCGTCGATTGAAAGAAGATCCAACGCGCACATCTAGCCTACCACATATTTTGGACCTCTTTAATCCCCGAGGCATTCATTTTTCTCGCAATGCAGCCAAATGCCTACACCGAAGTAACCTTTACCCGTATATCATACACCATATAACTGCCATCAACTTCTAGTCAATGTTTATTATTATTCGGAATGCTGTAGCATATTTGTGTAATACTTACCCATTGACTGATGATGTACATCACAACAAAGCCAAAAAGATCATGTCGCCAAGTTGGTATATTTGGCCGAATATATTGCCATGAGTTCGCTTATATGCTTTAGCAGCTAAAGACAATGAAGTATAATACTATTTTCTGTAGTAACAGAAGTGCGGCGCAGTTTTCCAGACTTTTGGAAAGGCTTGATACTCATAAAAATGTTGACGTTTGATGTGGAAGAAATTCATATATGAAGTCTGTCGTTCAGAAGACGACCTGCTGGAAACTAAGGTCTATCGACTGCTAACAGCGTAATTTCGAAGTTAACCACTTATCATTCAGCGTTTCGCATAGAAGCTGAGTGCACACATATTTGCGTCAGATTAAGTCGGTCTGAATAAGGAGATCTCTCCACCATCATTGAGTAACATGAGACCTTCCTCAAACTCGCTATCAAAAATAAGCGAGAGCTCGTTACACTAAAACAGAGGGTGGTGAAACATTCCAAGTAATCGGGGCATATCTGAGGTTGTTCGAGGTTTTATCCAATCGATGGAACTCTTCAAGATTTGAATCCAAAATGACTGCCCCGTTTTGGCTTAATGAACATCAAGTACTTTGTCCAACATAGTTAACTATTAATCAGAGGGAAGAACGTTTGTCACCATGCTTTCATCAACAAAACTAGTAGTAAGTCAAACGGACTCGAACAACACTCAGCAGTTGAGTCAATTAAAGTGTATCACTCGTGTGAATTTGGTAGAAGTAGGGGGGGGGTTGGATGGGTCTGCTGGTTTTATATCTTCTGTACTGCAAGAATTATTTAATGCAATACGTGGGCATAAGAACCATAGTTGTTGACATTGATAGTAGCAAAAGTGACGACAAAAACGGTAACTACTTGCGCAACAGACACAAAAATCATGAAAGACTTATTTCGGGTTCCAGTGTGTGTTGAAAACGTATAGTTAGTAGTGAAGAAGTATCTCCATACAAATGAACTCTTTCTTCTGTAATAATTTTCACTAGCTCAGATAAAAGGACATGTGGGGTTTGCAAATGATCTCTATATATTGGGGTGGAAGGCGGATACATGCTCATTTGCCAAGAGGGTATCATTTCATGGATAAATAAACAATTTTCGCCATAGCTGTAGCAATGGGAAAATACCTTTTTTGACGTACAACAATAAAACGGTGATTCCATGCATCACTTTTGTCATGAGAGTTGAAGGAACGATGGCGAAAATAAATGCATCGTTCTACATATTTGAACTGAGAAGTGTGTACTCATATGAACTTAACAAAAAATGCTTTCCAATATTAGTCAGCTGCCCATCAGGCCATCAGACTTCTATCAAACACTGATTGTCAACACAGCACATATAAACCCAGAGTAAATCTGGTTGACTTGTAAGAGTGTACTCATCCATGCTTCAATCTGCCTTAACCGTTAACTCCGTGGTCTGGAAGACAAATAGTTTTGGTGAGAGACAGGTAAACCAAAACTAGGAATCTGTTCAGCACAGAGTATAGTTACAACAGAACCGTCATAGTCATTTCCTGTATAATATCCCTTTAAGACATTAAAATCACAACACTGTTATTAAAATGTACCTTGTTGATAATAAAAAACATCGATTCAGTCGAACGAACTATCATCATACAATGTTTCACTGTTAGTGTTAGAAGCCGTTATCAACGCTTTTTCAAAGAACGTAACGTAAAAGCTGAAGCGTCACATAAAACAACCATTTGAAAACCCACATTCAAGTAAGGTTTGTTCAACATTGTGTAATAGTTAACTTTACTGAAAATGCAACATTCTTGAGAATATTCACTGCTTCTGACAGTTGACTCTTAATTTCCATTTTCCGAACTTCAGGTAAATCAAAATGAACGGTGTGCAAATAAAGTTAAACAATTTGTTACTAACAATACGTTTCAAAAACAGGCGGTCATAAGTTGATTTCAACTGAATGACCGTGAAAGTGTTTGGTTAGCCTCTTTTGTTTACAAAATCTCTGACGATGATGTCGTAAAACATTCTGATTTGCACCATAGTTTACTCCATTAATCTCAACGATTAGTTTATCAAAGTGGTTATCTTCAGTGTGTTACTTTCTAGATTCACACGCACTTCTCCAATTACTGTGGACACAAAATGTCAATAATGGTTATCTGGTCAATGCACACATAGGGATTTCAGGTTTCTCTTCGCTCTACTTAAGAATCAATCATCCTTCGGACACAGCATGACACAGGACTTTTACTGAGACTCATCAAGTTATAATTAATAGCCGCTGAAATTGATATGGAATTTATTTATTTGTAGAAATCTTGGCCACACGAGTCATTGTTTTGATGAGCACTCGAAGTTTCAAACTGAAAATGCGGATTTTTATGGGTTTTGACGAACCAAATGAATTTAACGCCTTTACTAGTAGCCATGAGTTTTACGTAACCGTGTATCATTTAAAAGTGGAACAATAGCTGTATCAACGAAAAACTAGCAAACTTCCGTTGAACTATTGAAAGGGGAACACCATCGATTGAACACAAGTTGTCAAGTGAGGTGGCTGTCAAAAATCGTCTGTCACCTAGCAATCTCGACTTGATAAAAACGAAATGTGCAGAAAAGTAGTATTGAAATCGAAGTCTGCTTGGTTAATCTGTAGAACTGCCGTTCTAATGATATTCCGTATCATTACGATGATTCTCTGTCTAATCCTCGAACTTATTCAGTGTTATTGATCAAGTTGAACTCACTTTATATGCCTACTGTAATCAACCGCGGTAGAAGTTGTACCGAGAGAATCGATGGGCGCTCATATGTTACGATAAACGAACATTTTCTAACTGGGATTCAGAACGTGTCAGCATGACCGAAATTAGTCATCCGAAGTTCGTTTATACGTTCAGCTACCTAGATCGTCAGACACATATTGCCTGCTGGTTATCAGTCATTGTAAATTTATTTTCATGAGAATAGTAGACTACACAAATCCACGCCTTCACTCGTCATGGATATATCCGTGTTTTCAGCGCGTGTGTATATAACCATGTATAATTTTTGGACTGGCATTTGTTTACTAACTTAGGGCGTATGCCCTTCGTCATTCTTAGCTCCTATTGTTGTTAACCTGCTTGGTTAGCCCCATGTGTACTGCGTTTATTGACTTGATTTTCTACTGGGAAATTGATACAGTTTTCTTTAGCTGATTTTTATCTTCAAATATACGGAAAAATTAATCGCCTCAGATCTCCCTTTTTGTTTCTTTTGGTTTTAGTAGGAATCGAGTTCACTGAAATTTTGCTGATATTACTACAAGCAGCTAGACTGTTTGTGTAACCTTCTAATATATACAACCTACCTGTACGAAATCCTGAGTCCAGCCGTGTGAAGCATTAGAATTCACATGAACTTTTTCTGAACTTCGGAGGCAGGGTTACTCAACCTGAAAATACTGACCTGATAAAGGATCAGCACATCCTAAGCTTTGAGCGATTTTTAAGCAATCGCAAAATTAGGCGAAATTTATTTTTTATTATGACTCACATACAATCGTGGTCTCCGTGATTGTTTTCTGTCTATCAGAAATATAACAGAAATTTTGAATAAACTTTTCCATTTCAATATTGACTAGTAATCATGACCATCAGTACCAACATGTTTACCCAGTAGCGCAGCGGATCATTTGATTGTAAAAAGCAATCACGATTTTCTTGTAAATTTGTTAGTAATAAGGTACGCACACAATTCTGGGACTAGCCATTCCATTCATAACGTACTGACTGACTTGTTGGCGTCAATCTAAAAACATTAACAAGGAACACCGTGATGGTTTACAGTTACCCCTTGAGTGAACGGGAAGTACACTTCAGATGCGTTCTTCCAAGAAACCGGATTATATGGAATGCAAGTGAATGTTATGCAACAAATAAGCACACAAATTTTCGACAAATATTCGATCCAGTTAAGATGGTGGTGATAAGAATTTCTGCTTAACAGGCAGGAAAGTCTGAAGTCGCACACAGGTAGGCATTGTTATGTGCTTCATGGAATTGTTGGTCAGGTTTGTATTTTTTCCGTTTTGCTAATGAGGTGTTTTCAAAAGATTGTTCTACTTGTTGAACAGCGTCCGTAGTATGCTGTGTAATACAGATAGCTTGAGTAAAAATCACCATGCACCATCGATGAGAATTCTTACTTGAAACTTCCCATTGAAATCGAACTACTGTGTTCACGGTACATTTCCACAAATGCAGTAATTATTGTCCTCCGTTGGTTCATATTTCATTGGTATAGTGTAATGGAGCATTGGAATATTTTGTTGCCCTCTGGTATTTCACACATTAACCGATCAAATAAAACCCTTTAGCTACCGGTTTACTGCGCTTCCACCTGCAATGAACACTGTTTAAATGTCACCAATCTTGTGCTAATTGCACTCATAAGTGGTCCAGGTAAAACCCACTTCAACAAAGTTGGGAGGGTCTCAATGGCATACACGAGAACAGTTAAATCCTAAGGGAGCCACAATACTAAACAGGTATCCAAAGAAATCTAGTGATTATCACAATGGACAGGAAGACAGATTAATTGCGCGGTCACACTTTAGAAATACAAAAATTTCAGTTTATCTGAAGATCGGAGGAGCTCAACTAATTAGAAATATTTGTCACATGATGAATCCAAAATTGAAACTCACGTATCAGTTTTCAGGATGCAGGCAGATGTAATCTACCAGAACGGGTACTCGTCATACTCGATTGCAAACCACACTTAATCGTTCTGCCTTTCACGTTACTTACCAGTTTATCTACGGCTGCGATGAAAATTGCATGAACTAAACAGCACAACAGAGTGAATTCGAAATGTGGTGCACCACAGTAAACATTGAACTCAGTGACATGAAATCTAATTCTACGGGTGCAGTGAAAACCCACAATTTCTAACATTCGGCGAAGCGATGCACTGAAAACCCCGCCAGCCCATATTACATATATACGAGGTGGTACTAAATACCGACTTGCTGTTCCACCGATCACATAAGTATTAGTCGATTTTCACGAAATGTGCCTCTATCTACCAGCTTACTTTTCCTTGATTCATATAGTTGTTTTGCGTATTTTGACTAAGCGACCGATGAAAGTGAAGTAAATGCAAGTAGTTCGCAATGGCTTCAATTCGCTTTGGGGAATGCCATTTTATGTTATTTAGCCTCGTCTCAGGTGCAAGAAACACCAAATCACAGTTGAGAAAACTGGTTAGACACATGAGAAAATTGTGCGTGGAAGGCAGAATTTGTAAAATCTGAAATAGAAATCCTGCTTTGGAAATGAAAACTCCGATTAGTAGGATCTGCATGAAGAACGACACAAAAGCATAGATCAATAACAACCTGTCTCAGTCAAGCCAGTGTACACACTTATGTACTGCACAATTTTAAGTGCGTTCATTGTTAGCAGGGCATGCTTACTTTCAATACATAGCAACGACCTTAATGACAGCATCACCCACATTTTATTGTTGTCTCCGTCGGACATTATTGCATTATCGATAGTTTTCTACAAGCGCAAATGTTTACTAACAAGTAGCTTTTGAATGGAATTTTACAATGAACCATCGTTGCGACTAATATGTGAAACAGAAAATAACTGTTTGACCCAAAATTGCTTTTTCTACGCGCATTCCTAGTTGTCCACCCTCGTGGTGCTCAACACATTCGATAATCTTTCCGTCATGTCTAGACTTACGGAGTACAACCCAAAAGTGAGAGTGATTGGTGAGAATCTCGAGCGACATTTCTTCTATGCACTATGCGATCAGTCATCTGGTGCAGTAATTATAAAACTTCCTCCTGATCATTCAAATAAACGGCATTAAAATATAGAAGCAGGAGCAACTTGAGTGGTCTATTTGAACCAGGAATTTTCTACTGTTTCAAGAAAATGCTGTTTGCGTCTTTGTCCAGGGTGAATAATTTTGAACACAATTAGCATTTCTAACTGATTACCATTTAAATCAGTCAGCTGTATGAGGCCCTGAGGAGCAGGAATTGTAAATTGTTTATACAACATCAGAAGACGATTTTACTTGCAAGAATTTTGTATGTTAGTTACGCGTATTTCCTATATGCACGAACAATACCAAACTTAGTTAAAAACCAAACACTTACACAGATTTAAACAAGTTATGGAATGAAAAAATGCAGACAATACTAGGTGACCAGACTAAATTCGAGAAGGTGGAGAATGAGAAGGACAAAACCCCTCAAATAGAGAAGGCTTTGTCGAAAATACTACGTTCTATGAAACAAAACGGGACAATTGACTCTCCAACTTTCGAACGTATTCGACCCATTGGAACCACAATTCC
>JTDE01000138.1:7739-49575 GCA_014338405.1 Paragonimus skrjabini miyazakii
GAAGTCGTTTTCACCGCATGGTGTTTTCACCTGATAGTATGAACCGTTTTGTACCGCGCTCAGACACAATAAACAGGCCCATCACCGCCGTACATTAATTCTTTTGATCAGCTAAACCACGCTTGATGATTTGCGAGCACTTTAAGGAGTGTGCAGGTCCGTACAAACTGCTGGTCACACAAAAAACCTTATGGAATGAAACTGCAGGAGTTTCATAAGTTCCTCTCTTGACTACTGCTCTATACATAAAGCTTAAAAGAATTTATGATTAGGATCAGGATTATTCTTTGGGATTTTGTTTCGTCCGCCTTGACCATCGTTTCTTACTATGAAATCAAATTGTTGGGCCAGGGCAACCGTCAGATTCCGCCTCCATAACTTGAGTTTATTAAGCGTCTTAGCCCGTTCAAACCGTATGTTGACGCATAGCCCCTACGCAGTCTGTTTTAATATATATGAAAGAGTAAAACAAGCATCAAAGTCTGTCCATTTGAGGGCAGTACTCATACTGCCTGTCAGTTTTGTTCGGAAAAATTCGAGCTTCCCTGAATAGCCCCTCAGTCCGAGATCTGACAGCGTGGTAAAGCTGTCCAGACACATTATACGGTACCTCGTTTACGCCACTGATTTCTGATAACTACGTAATCTTCAATTGTTTTGTAAACTGCTCGCTAGTGAAGAATTAATAGTAGAGTACTTGCTGTTTGTAGACTGTGGCTCCAACTCCAGTCTAATACTGAATTTCCAATAGTTTACCCTATCACTTCTGCGATTGCTGTGGAATTAATCAAAGATGCCTTATTCCGGGTTCTTTTCAAAGTTCTGTTGGAGGCTTACAGGCCTACTGAGAGCAGAACAAAGTTGACCATGGGATTCGGCCGAATCCTGCATAACAATAAACTTGTGGAAATCTGCGATTCGACTACTGGTCTTTTTTGGCGTTTTCTTTGTTTCACTTCGACTGACCTAATTTCAGAATTCTCAGTATGTAACCTGTACCATTTTAGCCGTTCTGTGGCCTCTGTGGTAGTCCCGTCGAATTCACTCTCACTGCCAAAGTAGTTTCTCTTTAACTTAGCGATTATATGGGCTTACTGACTATCCATATTACAAGTTGAACATCACTCACAATTGACCGCAGCTGTCGCATCCTCATAGACTTTCCAGTCGGCCCCTTTCGAAAAGAAGTACTAGACTCGAGTTTCGCTCTCATTAGAGCTCGTCAGTAGTGCATATCCTCGCTACTGCCGGGACTAGAACCACGGCCACGCTGTTTATGAGGCAACCGTGTTTACCGCTGCGCCACTGACCTCACGTTAGGCACGACCGAATTATCATATGTGAACGCTCAATCACTTTCGCCTGTGAGTAATGGAAAGTCTATGGGGATGCGACAGCTGCGATCAATTGTGGGTGATGTTTAACTTGCAATTAACCAAATCCCCGACTACTCATCAGTTATCCATATTACCTTAATCACTTGCACAGCTTTTACGAGATATGGAATCATCTGAGCCATTGCAAACATCTACTTTATGAAGGTACGGGGTTTAGTTCTCAACTGACATTTCCTTTGGAACCCTTTAGCGTTCAGGTATTCTATAAACTCTTGGCCGAAACTCAAGCCCCAGTCTCAACAAGTACTGGAATTGGTTTATCACACAGATCAAATGTGAAAACTTGCTTTCACCATTGTGATACTTTTATAAACTTCTTTTGTCGTTGATCCTCCTTGGCTCACGAAGTTGTTCTGCATAAATTGCCGAGCCACTTAAGAATGAACGATGTAAATTTTAAAGTGCATACGAATATTCTGAAAGTCGGCTACACTGATATTACTAACAACTGTTCAAACACCTCTCCTTGCCGACTCCAACTCGGGCAAGTTTCTCTTCTCATTGTTTAACTATGTACCTATATAAGTATTGAACGCGCCAAAATGAGTAAAACATTGCTAAGTCCACCATACGCAAATTTTGGGTGATTATTTTTGGTGACATTCATAATGTGGCCGTACGCTCCAACAATCTCCAACTTAGTTGATTCCATTTGCGTTTCTTGATTAATTGTACGGAATATGCTATCTACGAATTTGATTGTCCGGAAAAAAACATGGGCAGAATGTACGAACGCAATTCAAGAATAGAGTGTACCTCACACGAAGAACATAACGTTGCCGCGAAAAAATGACAGTATTCAACCTAGACATACTGAAACATGTCTCTATGTAATGTTTGTAAATCAGGACGGAACATAATATGCTGTTGTTGTTTTATTGTGTCACGAACGGCTCGAGACAAAATGATCTCAGTTGGGACGCTCATCACGGCGCTCACCGAAAGGTCAAAGGCCTCCAGACAAGACATGCGTGAACCGAACAACAACCCTGAAACATGTCATGAGGTGACCAACACAGTCGTCGGTCAAGGCCAATGCCAAGCTACTGAAGCCAAGCCAGTGAAGCCAGTTGCTGTATTGATTTCATATATAGTGCCGTATCGACAATATACGAAAAACTTTTGTCGTGCCTCATTGCTTAGTCGTTTCCAGTCAGTCGGGATAGTTTAAGGTCGTATTAACCAGCCTTACAACATATTGCATAAATAATTGTATTGTACAGATACATTACGATTTCATTGGCTAACATGCTGCGTTATTAGAACTACGTAGAAACTAACTCTGGATTTGAGCTAAGTACATTTCCCATTACTATTACGTATTTCCACTTATCGCAATTGGCGTCGCGGTCAGTATATTTCTTACGATGAACGTTTGCAATATGGAATGTGTGAAAGTCAACTCAAGTTCACAGGAAATCGAAGGTTACACGGAACGCTTTGAAATTTGGTGTATTACTCATAACAATATGAGACAGGAGAAGAAATCGCTGCATTTCCTCACGGTCATTGGCAAAGATACATATGCATTGATTAAAAATCTGGCGTTTCCTATTTCACTTCCGTACGATTCTTTAAAACACCTGCTAATGAGGCAAGTTCAGTCCGTCAACTTTTAAGCTGCGAAAAGAGCGAAATTCCATAGTTGAATCAGAAAAGCAACTCAAGAGGTCCGTGCGTTTATTCTTCTGCTTCAAACCCAAGCAGCAAGGTGTAATTTCGGTGATCAGTTACAGAACCAGCTAAGAGATCGATCGATTGCAGGAATTAATTTCCCAAGTCTACAACAAAAGTTGTTACTACTGAAGGAGGCTCCTTTCCAATCGGTCAGAGCTGTCTGTGAACAATTTCAGGATGGAAAGGGCGCGGTGAATGAAGAACATAACGCTAACACTGCTGGGAAGCAGGCGAACCAACAGCAGCGGCAGTTCGAAAAAGTGAAGTGTCAGAGAAGTAAGGCAGTCGAACCACATCATTTGAATCCGAATTCTGTCCAACATTGGGATAACTGTTAGTCATGTAGTCATAAGCATTATCGACTTACGTGTCCATTTCACAATTCCAAATGATATAAATGTGGCGAGATCGGTCACATTCAAGCCGTCTGTCATTGTTCGAAGGCGTGTTTTGTCCTGACTTTTTTAGATTAGCAAAGTTTTGCATCTGACTTTCAGTCCATTGCTCTTACTGTGACTACTAATTCTCTTGGTTCTACGCACCGCATAATACAATCTTCTATTTTTAACGGTGGTCTCAAACATTTTTTCATTGTTGTCACAGGTAGTGTTAACTCTTCTATTTTTGTCGCTTGCGTGAAGCTGCTGGAACCTTCTGTTATTTTGAAACCTGACAATATGTATGCTAAGGGTATTACTGGACATGTGTTACTCATTCCTGGTGAATGTGGACTTTCACTCACAGATGTACAGTCCGTCATTTAGACATGTTCATTTTTGTTATTAATTCTGACCCAACTGTTATCGGTCTCAAATGCATGAAGATTCTGTAGGTCTCTCTTTTGTCGTCCGTTGAATCTTCCGAGACTGAAAATTCCGTTTCTGAGCCTGGTTCCGATTTGAATTCAGTTACTGAATGAGTACCTGCAATGGAGGTGGCGCAAACAAGAACTCCTGCAAGTGTGAAGAAGAAACATGGTAACCATTACTACCTGGATGTTCACTTGAACTGTGGCGGGTGTGATAATTATAAATGATGACGGAACATAATATGCTATTGTTGTTTTATTACACGAATAATTACATTGTACAGATACATTAAGATTTCGTTGGCCAACGTGCTGCGTTATTACAACTGCGTAGAAACTGACTCTGGGTTTGAGCTAAGTACATTTCGCATTATTATTACGTATTCCCAACCATCGCAATTTGACATCAATATGAAACCTTAGTGTAAAATGTCCGCTTAAGAATATTTTAAAAAATGAAATACCAAAACATTCAATATAAATCATGCACTAGAAATGTCAGGGCTAAACTCAAGGTTAGGTGTATCATCCAAAACAATAAAAAACAATATTCCACTCAAGAGCATTAAAAATGGTGTCAAAAGTAGAAAAAAGGTACTTCAATAAGATCTACGATAGACTAAACCTCATCACCACAAACACCAACCCCTTGTGAGAAAAACACCACAACCTCCTACGTAGTATCCAAATCCAGGTCACAATTGCTGAAAATGTTGAATTCAAGTTACTTTTTTCACGGTACATTTTTTCAACTTGCGAACTGCAGAAACAATTCGACAAGATATAACGGACTGAGTTTACCTACAAAAATAATCAACCGCTGATCAAATAACTGCATTTTCTAACACGACTTGGCTAACAGGGGAGTGAACACCGACAGTTTTTATGCCAGGTTTTTGGTTTCCGGCTTGCTCCACTGGAAGGGGTGATACTACAATGTGATCCCCGTGTGGGACATTGCATGTCAAGATTGTAATAAACAAGAGATTACCTGGAATATGACAGAACAAGATATGGTAACGGAATCAGAATTATTCTAGTCTTTTGTCGACCCTGAAATCACCATTTGCTTTAACTGAAAGAACAGAAATGTATTAAGTTATACTCAGATTTTAAAGGAATGAGTGTATTGGGAAGTCATATTAAGGATGATGTACCACAAAACGCAATGCGGAAAACGCATTTACTCTGTAAGACGTAACTATCAACTCACGTCAATTTTACGCCATTCACATCCTACTTAAATGGTTGAATTAAGTAAGCCATTGAAGAGGTCAAACGAAATGTCGACATTCCACAGCACAGTTCTTATGTCTGTTCTGATGACATAAAGAGTTGCTTGCACTTGTGCATCAGCTGCAAAGTTACTCCTATCTTGTTTTTAATTCTGCCAAAAAGTTAAACAGTTATTGATTATTTTCTCAAATAAGTTTGCATGTTTTGACTCCCATGAGAGTGTTTCGCAATCGTTTCCTCATAAGCCCCTATCTGCCCTTATTAAGAATGCGTCTCATTCAAACATGATGGGTGTGATGCATCACGACAGACATCAGTGTCTGTGTACTTTGAAGTCTGTTAGACCAGCAGAGCGTCGCTATGCTTCTACCCAAAAAAGGTATTTATTGTTAACTGAACTGTTGCAGATGAAGTCTCCAAAAACCTTGCTTGCCAATAAAAACTGACCCGTATATTTCACCTCTTCTCTACTGGCCTTCCTATGGCAGAACGTTTTAGTATACACCGCTGTCCATCGAGACTACTTTCCGACGATCAAGCCGTGACAACAGATCAACTTCACAGGAAGGTAATTATGTCAGTCCTTCTCCCAGGTGTACTTACTATAGGGTAACCGAAATACGCGTAGGCTTACTTACGGAAATCTCCAGTTCGATACATTTCACCTAATTTGGAGCGTTTCGTATAAAACGCTCATCAGCAGTCTGCGTAAAAGCATCCCGCGTACAGTTATTTTAATGAGTCCTAGAGAAGTGTTGAAGAGTTGGAAATCCAGATATTGCGTTTTGTGGTCACAACAATTGGCGCCGTCAAAAACTGTTTTTTATAAGGCCTTTCATACCCATATTCCTCAAAGTCCATTCCAACGGCGACATTCGTTTAACTGTCTTTGCCTTCACTGATTAGAAAGCACCGTTGTTCAGTACATGACTACCTGCGGACCTGTTTCTCATTACGTGATCGACTGGCCATGTTACAATGGTGCAACGTTAGTAACAACAACCAGTCACACGTAAGCGTTCACGTTCTGGGGGGAAATCTCTGAAACAGAGTAAACGAAGGTGTTGATAACTTTTATTATGTTTGAGGTGTTTAATTTCCCAAATCATGGCGCTGAGAGGGTTTAAATGAGTTTAAGTAAATTAAGTCACATTCTAAACATACTTATCATACAGAACTGGAAGCATTGGATATCGTGAAGTTAATTGGGATTGGATATTACTTACATACATTCGAAGTTTTCAGCTAACCCATTTCCAAAAGCAGCACTACATTCCAGTCTAGGTCTTGTTATAGTTTGTCCGCCCCTTCAACCCACTCAACACAACACTGACTTTCTGAAACCTTCTCCGTTTGTGAACATAACGATGATAAAGTCGCGTTTGTGTTTTATTCAATTGTTTCGCCTACATTCTATTTTTGATCAGCAACTCCCCTTATTGTTAATTAATTTGAAATATAATTCTACTACTTGTCAGTAGTTTGGCAAATATGGTTGAGAAATTTAAAACACTGCGTTCCCATGATCCAATTCACCAATAACGATAGAAGACATACGTCGCGAGATGTTAACATTTCGTTTACTCTCTTCAGTCACGAACGTAAAACATTGGAATATATAGGACATGCGGATAGCAACAACAATACTCGCCGTCCGGTCCTGTGTGTGCATAAACTGTTGACTCATGCAGTGTGTCTGCTCTGGAACTGATAACAGTACTTGTTTTGTGTAAACCCAATTGTTGATTGTTTCTATTGTTGTTGCTATCCGCATGTCCTATATATTCCAATGTTTTACGTTCGTGACTGAAGACAGTAAACGAAATGTTAACATCTCGCGACGTATGTCTTCTATCGTTATTGGTGAAATATGGTTGATTTAAATGAGGCCCAATTGTGAAAAATCCGGAATTTGACTGCATTTGAACCAGCGGCAGAAACAGCCCGCTCAAAAGTGGCAAACACTCTACCAGCTGAGTTAAGAAGCCACACTAGGAGCTCAAAAATGTCAAATCTACGCTCCGTTACTCACCCGTCCCAGTACCTGATATGGAATCTACTAAATGATCCAGGAGATGGACTGCCACGGCAGGGTTTCTCAAACGGTTCACGATAGAATCCATCATCGTCAATTGTGAGCTTAGAGAATGTATTACTAATCGGTTAAGTTAACCATCCTGTAAAATTACTTATTAGCAATACAAAATCTTTAATCAAAATTGACGTTCATGGGAATTTGATTATTTGTAGTCACTTGGAGCCAAATTTCACTGAACCGAAAATAATATAATAACTGCTTTTATCCCCATTACACCACATAAAAGATGTTAAATTCAAAATAGTTGACCGTAGTTGATCAACAAGAAGTTTGTAGCCCTACCAATTTGAGTGAGGGAGCAGTTTTTCGGAGGAATTGCTTTCACATGAAAGTGGGTTACTCATAAAGACAGACGAAGATATTTTAGCAGAATTGTCAGAAAACAAATATCACTGTGCGAATTCATTCCGTGTAACTTCGTCACTCATAAACGACTAACTAGCAGTATGTCAGAAATTAAACTCACAAAACTTGAATGAAATGGTTGAAACTGCAGATGAATCTGGATCGTGAGTGGTAATTACTACTGAACCCATGGCAAGTGAAGGCTGACAGTCAGCTGTCAGTTAACGTATGGTACCCGCTGTTGACGGCTGATCGACAAGGCTTCTTTATACATGAGTATGTATGAGTAGTGTTTTTTTAACTGAACCGTAAACGATAACGTCGTGCCAAAGTTTTCACCTGCGACTGATAAGTATAAACTGAATTGATACCTTGAATTTTATCTTTCCGTACAAACTGCTCACCGAATTTTCTCACTTTCAGTCAAACCTTTTGAAGGATTGCATCATAAGATTGGTAAGCTAACAAAGCTAAGAAAGGACAAGGGTAAATAATCATTTGAATACGCACCACTGTTTCCGCCGATGCAACTTAACTCGATGAAGTGTTACGGAGGACAACAAGGCTAGCTGGAGTTTTTCGTTTGTATATTTTTTTGTTATAGTTACACGGTGATTTGATGTTAAACTGCTGTCAGCTGATTGTCTGGTAATACAGCGCGTAGTGTGTCAGATGATTTTGACTGATCAGTCGACAGGCATAAAAAAACACTGTAGTGAAAGAATATGAATTTAACAGCGAGGATCATGTATCCAGCATGGGATTTGTTTGCCACTACGTGACCAGCACTTACAATTGACCGCATCTTTTGCTGTCACAGATTTTTCAGCCAGCTGCTCGTGTCTAGTTATATATGCCGAATGCAGCATACGTGACTGCATTGCCAACGGCATTATCTGTCAGCTTTGGTAGGCAACTGCATAAAGTATAATTTCCAGACCCATAGATCAAAGCGCGTTGCCCAAAGGCACCAGAAGTGACCCCCAAATCGTGTCTTAATTTCGTTGCTTCACAACTGCATGGGGATATACTGCACGATCATTACTACTGTTACTGATCACTTTTATCGTGAATGCCTGTCCCGTCATTTACAATTAATTCATATCTCGGTTTCCGATAGTTTTGTCAGGGGTGCAGCCTTTTGTTCAATTAACGAAAGTCAGAAGGACCCAATGTAATACTAATCGATCCGAAAAGATGTCTAACCAAAGCATCACCCCAAAATTCGTTGAACACGTTGTATACAATAGCCAAGACAGGAATTTTGACTGGCTTACATGTTTTTGAGGTAATCGCGTTGGCCATTACACGACCGACTTTATCTAGGGCATGTCAGAACTATCACATCTGAACGCGGTAATCCTGATGTTCTGCCATCTAAACATTAAGCATGTTACCTGTCGTGTTACCACCATTAGGTTATCTGATGAAGTCAGATTCTTGTGCTTCATTTCCTGAGGGGCCAACTTAGTAGTTTAGCTGTTGCGATCAGGTGTACCTGATGCTCGGTCCGCTTCAGATCAAGTCCTTGATTTCGCACCAGTAACTAAGTACGATATTGTTGTAACGTTCTATTCAATCTGTACTCTTACTTGTAAGGCATTTGGAAATTAGCCGCACAGTGGTCAACCCATGTGTTCGTTATTGATTGCAAGTAATTATTAATGAATTCTTAGCTACTTTTGTTTCTCAGAGTACTTTGAACACTCACGCTGCATTGTTGTGCTTGCTGTATTCATTTCGGTCAGGAGCATCTGGGATTCTTTTTCGAAATCCTACTTTTGTGCCACTCATTGGAATATTCTCAGTGTTTGATTGTACCTAAGTAAACCTCATCTTATAGTAGCATTGTTTAAGTGAGGTGCCTGAAGTATATCACTATTTATTTCAAAGGCTTCAACAATGTGTTTCCCAGATGAGATTGTCCCCTAATCTGACACCTGATCTGGTCTTTCGAACAACGAAAGGTTTTGTATAACGTGTATATTTCTTCCCAAAAGCATGGTAAAGTTTTTGCAAGCAATGCACGTTCTCACATCGACGAGTTGAGTTTCCAGAGAGGAATATATAGATAAGTTGTACAGATAGGTCGGTCACACAAATGAAGTTTCTCATATTGGTAGAAAACACACAAGAAAGGCGTTTTCCGTTTTCAGTGTTTTATTTTTGCTTTACCACTTTTCAGCTGAACTGTCCTATTTCACAATCACTGGAGAAAATGCTTAGACTGGCAGATCTGTTCTTCTGACGAAAAGGATGCAGATAGCAGACCCTGGACAAAATTTGCTAACCGGGAGAAATTGACAGAATTGCATTTTTCCGTGCATTGTTTGACTAAAGTCCACAGGACTGCGGCAAGTTGAATAATATTTATACTTTAATGGTTTATAGTCTAATAAATGTTAAACAAGTAGTATATCAATTCGTTTCGTGAAAGTCTACTGCACAAGACTACATGCAGTGTTTGTAAAGCATACCTTAGAAGCAAACCGAATCATGATGGTTACCTGATCAATGACCTGAAGAACCGTAATCTGTTGCAATATATTAATTTTAGTGGTGTACAGTATCGTTAAAATAATCACAAGGACACATTTGCAGACGGGTGACTTAACAGCCTATTTTGAATATGTCGGAAAATTATTTGCAAGCGCTAGTACATTGATGGTTCCATTAGCACAACTTCCCATGATAATTTTCATGATATTCGAATTTCACTTAGAACTACAGAGTAAAATGTAAATAGACTACTGAATGCTGTTGAAATGCACCCGCAAGACTTACCAGTTGTTTCAGGAGTTACTGATACAAATTTCAGTAGGTGATTTTTTCCAAAAAAATGACAAAACTCTACCGCACTGTTTCTATCGCAGTGCGTTTCAAAGTCTTTTTAGTTACTGCATCACGTTTTCTATTCGACTGAAATCGGGTAGCTAGCCGTGGTTTACTCGAAACCTAACAAACTTTCACTACGGTTCGGAAGGGGTTAGGGAAGGCTAACCCCAGACAACTGGTTCCAGTGACAGTCTGATACGTGGGTATGAATACGACGACGCGTATCTGGAGCCGACCTGTAAGTGTGGGGTTCTAGGAAAGTCTATCTAAGAAAAGCAGCCCATAGGTCTTTCAGCAAACACAGTGATCACGACCCCGTGGTCCAGTTGAGGTTTGTACAGACCGTCATTCTGATTATCACACAGAAATGGTTTATACGATCCTTCGTTGTACTTGGTACACAGCTAAGACACTACTAGCGGAATACCAGACCAGTTACTCGTACCGTATACTGTAGAAAGCGGATGTAACCTCGATCGCTAAAAATTCAAACTAACGACCTGTTTGTCTTCGATTCTCGTTTTTCAATACTTTTCATCACGCCTCGAGACAAAATGTCAGGTTTTTTCCTTACTGCTCATTTCCCATTAATTATATTACACTTGCTCTTTTATGAAATTGCTTAGATGTGTTGCTATGTATCTCAACATATTTTACTGATAATCTGGTGATGTTTTCTTTAAAGTCAGCGCACAGTAAATAGTGACTATAAGTGCAGATTTGATTTCCAATATCTTTGGGTTGTAGGCAATTATTTGGCTTAACGAATCGTTGGCATGCTTTTGATTTTCTTTCCATCGTTCCAAAGATACTTGTATAGTTATTCATCTGGTAGTGTGATGTCATAATCATGTTGTTTCCATTTCCGATCGTGTTTTAGTCAACGGTGCAACAATTACTGTTAGGTATTAGTAACAAATTAAATTTATGTGGAAGCTCAACCAGACACAAATAATCTCTGCACTCAAACAAATATGATCAACCTGTTGCAGCCATATCATAGTGTGCATAAGAATTCCTCATTTAACTGCGACGTAGATTGCACAGGTAGAGCCGACAGAACTTTGAGCTCGAGAATACAGCATTGTAAATCCAAGTGGGTTCAAAAACAGATCTCATAATCAGAAGAAGTATTCACAAAAGTTGAGAAGCTATCCGTTCGGTAGGTTGGACTAGACACCCATCCAATTGTTTACAATGTGAAAGTGACCTAAGTCTTTACGATCGTAGTGCGTCATCAAAACAAATGGTGCTAGCAGTTTAGGCAGTAAACATTTTCATATTTACAGTATTTAAGATTAATTTCTATGTTCCAGTTTCAAATTCTTCCCGTATCGCAGACGACACATCGATGTTCACTCTGTCAATGAATAGTTGGTGTTGACGAATCAGCAGAAAACGTCAACGTCTGCTAATGTTCAAACGAACTTCGAATGGCTAAAAGGTTGCGTAATTGCGTAAACCGCACATACCGGAAAACTGAGGTGAGCAGTGTCTGCAAGAACCGATAGTACTAACACATCAAGCCAATTAAGTCACTGAACTCCCACACGACAGAACATGTTGTCTTGTGTACACTTTTGTGAAATGGTTTACTCACTCAAACGTAGCTAGCTGATACAGAGCAACAAATGATATCTTCTTGGTGAACGGTTATCGCAAAACAAAATTTCCTTCGTAGCAGCTGGTTGCAAGATACTTTGTAAAAGGACGCATATGATAAACATTTTGCCATTGTTATAGTGTTGAAGTATTAGCCTGCTAATAAACTTGCATGTTTGTCATTTTTCCAGAAAGAACAAATGTGCCCGTATTATTATAGGCGGCCGGTAGTGTATACAATATTCATTTAAACAATAAGTTTTGCCGTTTTCAAACAATATTTTCGAACTCACTCGACCGGATCGATGCATTCACTACGTGTATGCTATGGTTACCCATTCTTTCTTGTCACTGTTTTTCACTTGTCTGCACGTCCATGACATAGAAACTCCGTTCGTTTTACTGGAAACAACCGGTCGTTACTGCTTGGCTTGTAATGGATTGATTGAACAATCGATCGCGCTAGAAGAAAACATCTGCCGCTAAGGCCAAAAGTTTTTTACCCATACCACGTATTGGGCATTTAAACTTGACTGCAATTTTACTAGAGTAGGCTAAAATCAATTGTTTTATGCTGGTCGATATGACAAAGGTCATTCCTTGCAAAATGTACGACATGCGTCTTCTTGGTAGTTATTCAATATCTTGTGTGATTTTTAATTTGCGGAAGAATCACAGTGTAGTTAAAATTCACCTGTCTGTACATATTCAGATAGTTGCTGGCCTAACACCACTTCACAATTTGGTTTTTACTTGGTCTGGATTGACCAGAATTGGGAGGGGATTCAGGGTATTGATCGGAAGTGTGGTGTGCATCAAAATTCCCTCAGTGTAAGTTATAGAAGTATACTCGTCTGTTTTTATTGCTACCACCAAACACATCCTAATAAAACTTTTATTTTGAGGAAATATTTATTTCGTATAAGGAAATAAGATACTTTTCTAGTGTGCATAATTTATTAGATATTCACTTTTGCTAGGGTTACAGCCATTTTTCAAGGTAGCTTGTACAGCGTACCTGTGATAGAACAACGTCACGACGCATCCAAGCCTAATAATATTTAGTCAGTAATCAAGGAACTTCATTTTAGAAAATAGCTGCAGTCACTAATTGTTACAGGTCATTTTTTCCTCAGACTTATATCAACGTGTATTAAGGTACTGTTATTTTTGCAGTGGATCAAAACACAGGTACGGAACAATCAAACTCTCCAGTTTAATAATACAAACATCATAGTTTTCAGCAAAATTTAACGTAATACCATCTGCCTAAGCTCATAATCTGTGAGATAATTTTAAGATACAAGAAGTGCTAATTAGCTGGAATATATTTTATAGCAGACAGTAGATGACAACCCGGAGTAGGTCTAACTTTCATACGAAACATGAAACGCTAACCGCCATTGGGCCAAACATTCATATGACTCAATTCTCGAGCAATTTCCGTCGTAATTTCTCCCCAGTGATGTCGGGAAAGCAGCAGATTCTTTGTGGGACAGACCTATAAATCTCAGATGTAGAGACTCTAGTTCACATCTCGAAATACTTATCATTAACTTGCATCCTACTAACCCGTTGTTGATCGATAATGATACTCATTTTTAGAGTGATCCGCCTTGAGGCTAGGCGATTTCGGGAATGCACAGAATGTTTCGAAGATGTTTCACATTCACTCATTCTCGGTAACTGAGCTGTCTATGTAAAACATTGTCTCATCGTCGGTGCATTTATGTAACCGAAAGTGTCTTTCTGTCTTTCGAAAAGTCAGCTTCACATTTTACAAAGTCAGTCAACTTCTACGATCCGTCTAATGGCTACCGACTGAAAGCAGTAGTGGTTTGAAAGAGCGTCTAATTCGTAAAATAAACCTTTACCAAAACATCATACGCTTAGAATGCATAACCTGCTAGCATCCACAAAAGCAAGATAGGAGAGTAGGTCAACCCAAGAACCTAATTTGTTCGGGAGTTCCATATTTAGGCCCATCCTAAGACATTAAATATCACCTCGGCATTATCATGTGTTTGTCTAGTAATGTTATGCCGGCGTTGTCTGTAATGCGCCGAGGCAAAACTGAGGCACACTGCTTTTGTGCACGTTCCACCGTAAAGTGATGACAACGGGTAGATGTACTGCGGGCCGATGTATCTACTACCAACACCATTTTAAGTGTCACTCGCTGATGTTGAATGAAAATGAATCCAGTTCACAAGGTGGTTGCTGGAGCATGAAGTTCGTTTTTCAGAAGTTTCCGAATCTGTGTGGAATCTAACAGAACCAGAGTTGAATTATCCTTTCAGGGTAGATAGTCCACATTCGAGTGGACATTGTTCAGTGACCAATGTACCTCAACCTGTCTTGACAACAAGAAAGGTAATTCAAAAGAAATCCTTCAGTTTTTCAATATTTGTGTGTAAACCTTTATCTTAGTTTCATTTATGTATGCATTCATCCAATTTATACGTTAGACAGAATCAGTGCAAACTGTATAAAGCAGGAATCAGTAAATTCCTCTGCAGATTATCAATGAAGGAAGAAGACATATCACAGGAAGTAGTTCAGCAAGCAACAGATCTGTTTTTTTCTTGTGGCCCGCTTGAGGACAAAGAACATGGGACTCTTTATGTACCAATATCGGATTTGTCTAAAGTGCAGACAGCAAAATCGAGCGTTTTGGCCAACATAAATGTGAAAGATCTGGAGACTACTTTTCGTCTACTGGACGTGAATGGAGATGGAAAACTAACGCTTGAAGAGTTTATCGATGGATTTGGTAAGTATGGTTTTAACGGAACTCATGACATTCTAAATAGAACCATACGATAAGACAAACGGTATGTGCACCAGTACTTGCATATATAACCTAGCATTCGGATGGGGATTCAGGTCTAAAAGTATGAACGAAAATTCGTCGTTGCATCTGCACTAAACCTAGGGCGGAGTCCAACATGTACGCTCGGATGTCGTCGCAAATATTTTAGGGTTACCACTTTTTTAAGACTTTTAAACGTATTACAAAATATTGCTGTGTACTGTTATACAATGAACCTACACTCATACGCCAAGCGTAACTATCGTCAGACTGCGAAAAGCGCTCAGTAACCTGCGTGTTTAACATCCGTTTCATGAAGTGGACTGTAAGCCACACTGAAAAGTGTGTTGGTCACGTGTCGCCTACCATTATTTACTGGACTAATACACTAGCTCTGCTCAGCAGCACGTCCAATCCAAATCACCGCAGAATGAATTTAATTATGGTCTTTGGTTGTCATCTGTATTATCAACCAAATTAACTTATACACTGTTAGCAATCTAAACACCGCGGAAACAAACAAATTGAATAACTTTAAATAAAAGTGCAGTTTTTGAATAAAGCACGAAATAAAACTAGAGAAGACAATGTGTACTATGTTTATTGCAGAATAGTTGAAGGGTTTGGTCTATCAAAGTGTAGTCACAGCATTCACTTCACTATATAGAAGAAAGTAACCTTCTCGAGTATCTTTTGTTAAGTTGGGTTTTGTTAAGTTGGCTTTGGTCCTGGGAAACCGCGGTCGAATATTTGTGTAGAGTATTCTGGATAATGTTAGTAAAAGTCAAAAATCGGCAAACCCTCCGCATAAGCATTTGGACCGAAGTTCGTTTTCCGGTTGTGGTAAATATATACAATACCGATGAGTTCCAACATCAGCTAAAGTCGAATTCACTGGTACTTTTTATGAAAACAGACTGAATGTGCGTAAGCAACTATACTAGTTCATAGTGAAAGTATTCGATGATCATTTTAGCCAGATGGTTCTTCCGTTCTATTTCAAGACAATAGGAATTTAAATTGCTTTGCGAGGAACATTTTGAGATGATCGTCATTGTTGGCGCATAAATGATACACTTCTAACTGTAATATCCTTCAGGTCAGTTTCTTACAGATGCTCAGTGTACTCAGACGGCCAAAGTTATTCAAAAAAGACGATCACTTGAAGAAAAAGCCAAAAATCAGGAAATAATTGAAGAAGCTACGAGAGCACGTCAGAACAGCATCGTCTCTTTGGAGATCCTTCAGGAATTGCTGTCTAGGTAGGTTCAGCAGTTGTTTCGTAGACCCATGGGTATGAAACCTATAGAAAAGATACCCATTTTTTGACATAAACATTTATACTTTGATCAGTATAATAAAACCAGCATGACATACGTAATTAGAGCATACAGCAGTTGTTCTTTATATTTCCAAATAGTACAAAATGAGATATAAAATTATAAAGTAGTAACGTCCAAGTTCGGAATTGTCTGTCACAGTAAACCAGACTAAACGATGCGAGTATTTTTATCATCATAGGTGACATCCGCGGACAAATTGTGACTTCCTCCAAACAACCTTCCTCTTCCTGTGTAAATCTGAAGAAGCATGACCAAGGAGTTTGTGAATATTACAAGATTCTGCTAACCTGCTTCTACTTTGCCGGAGCATAGACGAGTGCGGCCAGGTTAGGTAGAATAGTACACCCTACAAAATTTAAGATTTTTGTTGTAATGAAATACACCTAACATCTCCAAAAATCTTGTACCTTCTGAAAATAACAGAAGTATCATTGAAAGTCTGAGCTCACACGACATTGTTTGTGGGTGTATTAATATCTTATCTGTCAATTACCGGTAGATAATTTTGCAGCCAAATTCATAAAAGAAAGATTCCGTTCAAAAAGTAGGATGGAAAAAAGGAATTGTCCAACTTGACATGAATCGTACTCTTATTGTAATTGATGCGATATATATTACTGGATTCATTTAACTGTCACGTCATAAACTTGCTCAGAACTCACTGCTGCTTGAGTTAAGTGACTCACTCTATCCCAATATACAAGACTGTTTACGTGATTGTCAAGAGACAAAGTGTATTGAACCCCTTCTAGACGACAGACAACAAGATATTAAAACTGGACGTTAAATACTGTAGTTGGAGGTGAACAGTTAACGGGCGGATATTTTCTGTCGGGTTTTAAAATGTGACTGTCATTACCAAAGCTGTTGATTGACGATGGCCACACGGTCGTAACTACAGAGACTGCCCTAAGGTACCAACGCTCTACTAGGTTCATTTTGAATGTAACTAAGCACTTGCTACCGCGAATTATAGTTTTAGTGTGCACGTTTGAATGAAACAGCCGTAATTCCCATAGGGTGTGGAGTACTATGTAACAACGGATGAGTGACTTTTCGTTGTATGGTTAAATCTAGGTGCTGATTTGAGTGCTCAATTTATGTGCCGCTACACCTGTAGAAATTCCATGTACTCTGGCGAGGTGTACCGTTAATAATCTTATCTCAAAATTTTGACGAATGAACATATGCTCTAGAATGATGAACTACATCCTTTTTCTTATTGTGTCCACTACGTGTATCATCCGTCTGCTAACTTGTTACAATCATCTCATTCGGTTTAGAATTTATCCTGCTTGTGGTTTTTAAACATAAAGTAACGTTGATTTTTTTGTAATACCTACATGTGCAACAAACTCTTTTCAAAGCTGTGTTCAAAGGGCAATTTGCAAACTCGAATGATTGAAGGTTATTTAGATGACATACTGCATCTGACCTATCCGAGTTCGGCGCCCAAGTTGGAAGGACTTGTGTGATATGCAGCATCATTCATTACACTGATCGACTAGGCTTTTGACTTCGAGATATCAGCGTTTTTCAATAAATCAAACATTGTGCTCAGCTGTTAAGTTTTTCCGCTGCTACTTTCATGTATCAACTGCAGACTGGCGATCAATTCAGTGAGTAGTACTATCTTGAAGAAGATTTGAGAAAATGAGTGATGTTTAGAAAGTGTACAGGCAGCAAGCGGTTACAACAAACGTTTCACATGACGATAATAGGTTGCTACATTTGTTCCAGGCGGACCAGTCACATCCACCATGAACGTCCACGTACCTTTTTAATGTTTTATATTCAGTAATGTATCTAAATGTCACTGTTCTGGATTAAGTGAATGCCTGATGCTTGTGTAGTAAAAGGCCTGTGCTTCGGGGCTTCGGAGGTTAATGGGGTAAGTACACCACGCCTAGAAAGCTAATGAAAGGATAAATCATAAATTACTGGAAACCACTACAACAGATAGAGACCCGCCGTTGTTGAGCTCATCAAACGGTGTTCCCCTGTTGCGCAGAAGAAAGTTGTCGAGTCTTGCTTTATAAGTTTGCTTAGTAACGATTTGCTTTGTTCATCGGAGAACATTAAAGGAACATGACTAACTTTTTGAACGAGAACTCCATGCGAATAAAATCGTTGGACGCAGTATTTGTGCGAACCTGGGTGTCGTGAGTCTATGAACCCACAAGCCTTTTTTACACTTCTCCGTCTGAGATCAGAACTAACTGACAATGTTACCGGTCTGTTTAGAACACTGCTTTGTTTAACAGGTGGGGGTGGACGGGAGACATGCGTTTCGCTTCTATTCTTGTCGGTTAACTGAAGTTGCTCATTACCTGTTAAAGTGTCACACGACTGTACTTTGTTAAAGAGGCAGTGCAATTTATAAAACCTTCAGAAATTTGCTGGTTAACTTATGCAAATGAATGACCATAGGAAATAGATTGCCAACCATGTAATCGTTCTTAGTAAGTAGAGATAACAAACTGTTTGCCAATAGAAATTTCGGATACTCAGCAGCGATGGATTGTTCGCTGGCTGATTTGGAACTAAGTTGGATCGACAGAAAACAAGGTAGATAATCTCGGATAGTGGAAGTAAGACCTAATGGACTTTTAGTTACACCATACGCTTGACTGGGAACAGTGTCTCTGAAATGACTTGTGCAATTGTCAGTCAACGATCTTCGACCTGCCTCGATTCTATCCCACATGTTTAACAGATTGGCTTCAACTGATCGGTCGGAGTGACGAGGTGGTTTGACGCGATCCGATGTGCGACGGCGATAGACGAGCAGAGTCTTATCGATCTTCGTATTAACCCCATAGGTTGGTGCTCCCGAATGCGTTTGGAGGAACGCATTGCTGCGCAGTCTTTATAGCTTGCATCAAGGAAACAAGCAAACACTCACGAGAGGTCAAAGGTCGGTTACTGACACCTGTAGAAATCATTCCAATTCACTTACACCTACCAATGTGTGCCCATAAACGGCTAGTCTAAACGTTGCACCTTTCATGGCCGTGCTCGCATACCCAGCATAGAATGACTGCACAGATGCGATGCTTCTTCCGCAAAATTCATATAACTCATGTAACCAATGTTATATAAATAGGACCCATCAATCAACCAGATAAATATTAGTGGTTTACCTCTGTCGCTCCAATAATATATTACCTATCAACCCCGTGGAACCCATACACAAGTTGTATTTAGCCTGATGATAAGACACTGAAAGCGAGCTTGATTACTACGCGTTTCTTCTCATGAATAACCCGGGCAACTTCAAGGTACTGTAATAACTTAGTCATTACTGGTTGGTCAAGTACATGTATTATTATTGTTGTTCGAACTCCAAGTGTATTGGATTTTCTGCCGGTATCAAGCCCAGCTTGAGGTCAAGAAAGTACTGTGGTGCACCATCACTTCAGTCAAAGAAGTGCATGCTGAGTATGCCGTGTGACTGGAGTCAAGTTGTGGTTCAATACTCCCTCCCGAGATAGCTGTAACCAAACACAAAATATGGTGCTCCCAATCGAAAAACCGCCGAACAACTGAAGCATCTTGTATCAAAACGCAGCCATTGAACAAAAGTGTCAACTTCAACATATTTGTTATAATCCATCAACTGCTGGTCATCGCAACTAGAGCTCAACACCTCAATTGTGGAGTTCAAGTCTAGAGACAATGGTGCAGGTTACTCTGGTTCACTGTCAATATAGTAAACGTCAAGTTCAGGCACGGGTATTGCAAACACTGGAAAATGTTTTCGGCATTTTACAGTCAATCAAAATATTGATATCCAACTCAACTCAAGTTCCATTCACTTATCTTATAGCTATACAGGTAGATGTGGGCGAAGATTTGTTATTATAAATGTTGGGCCGTTGTGAACAAGTTGTCTGTATCTGCAGTTCACAGTCGTGGTTTCCCTCTTTCCAGTAAAATGTTCCCGTATCCGCTTTCTTCTAGATCCCACATTTTGAGTAGTGATATTTTACGAGATCTATCGCCCGTCTGCAATCTTTAAAAATTAGACAAACACTGAACTTTCTGCTTTCGACGTTTTGCTCAAAGCAAATTTAGAATACGCCGTATAAGCTGACGATTCCAATAGACTAGGGATATGAGGGTTGGTTTCCACTCATCATCTCAAGACGCAACTGACTGCGTTCAACGGTAAAGGCTGAAATTTGAAGACTAGAAATCTGTGGACGATAATTGCGCCGGAGAATGAAGAAGACACAGGAAGTACAAGTCTCTTATAGTTTAAGATGGACAACTGACACTAGTGATAAGCTGAAACAGAAACGGGAACTGAATCGTTCGTTTCACTTTCATAAACAACCATCCAGATCCCCACTGGAGTGCGCAGACTTAGTGAGACTTGGCTTGTAACAAACTAGTTACAAGACTACTCACAAGCTGTCAATCCAACCTTTTCTTTTGAAATGCACTAATTCAAGTTGCCTTCACTGAACCCCAGCTGTAGGACAAGTAAAGTTTTGCTCACTTGTGAGTTCTTTGGGTTTGAATTCATAGGTAGTGAAAATGTTAGTTTTACACCCAGAGCTAATGTTCTATAAAGGTGATCAGATATCTGGCAAACTTTCCACATTTGAAAAGATGAGGTATTTATCGCGATCGAAATTGACTTCGAATGACATTTGAATGAAAAGACAAGAATGAGTTTGTTCAGGAAGCAGATTTTCATTGGTGCACTGTTAGTATGTCACGCCGCGAGACTGAGCTAAATAAACAGTGACAGTAAACATAAATTATACATTGATTTAGTTTTATCGGGAGTACCTTTATTTCTGGATCAGACGTCAGTAATCTGTATTCTGTGCATATTTTATGGGCATCAGCTGGTTACCCTAACTTTATTTAGTCTAACTCTGCAAGTTTGTATGTGATTGAAACTAATTCGTACGGTTCAGCTTTATTTTATAGCCAGCTGTTTGCTTCAACTCCCTATTTTTTACCTCAGAAGCTGCTGAATTGAGACAACACACTTTTTAAATCAGTTACTTGCTTCTAAGAGGTCCTGAGAATTTTTAGAGTATGTCAGTTTCTCTATCTCAACAGGACGGTTGGAAAATGGACACTAAACGATGCCTGCAGTTTGTATTGAGTCATCAGTAATAAACTGCAATGCTTTTGTGATTGCTGAAGCAAAAAACGTGCGTATCAATCACGGGCCGCCTTAGAGACGATCAAAATGTGTTGATAAAGCTCAGCGCAGTTAATGTTCTAAGAGCAAATGACCCGGACTCAACCTCCGAAAACGAAACTGATCGTGGATAGTGCTGACGAAATACGACTGGAAAATCTTCGATCGAGTCCAACTTTTTGCCTTAGGGTGGGATAGGTCCACTACTCAAGATGCTGGCATTTCTCCTTGGGACTAGACGATTGGTGCAATTATCTGGGCACCGGCTGTGTCATTTAACAGTTCGACCGTCTATCGTTTGTTCGCAATTAACCTTCCTCGTATTTATATAAGAATGTATATGCGCCATTTGACTTCATGCAGGAAGTTGCGTCTGAGAGTTCTTCAACATAACATATCATTGTTACTTGTGTCAATGCACCAAAGTCTGTAAACAGGGGTTCCAGTGTTTGATGCTTCGTTAGACACGTTAGTCTTCATCTTGTGTTCTGCCCACTGCTACGTGGAACGCTGCCTTCCTGTAGAATCCTCAAGCTTATTGGACAAAAATTTCGAACTTATCTATTCAGTATACATTACAATCTGAAACCAGTAAACATCTACCAATCAACCATCTTTGAACAGATCCAGACAGAAGGATTGTTGTTGGACATGTCTATCTGCAAATATGGTAAAAAATAACCGTGGTCATAGTGAACGCCATAAATTTTCACTCTTGAATTCCTGTACTGTGAGAATTTATATGCCTATTAAGTAAATGTGTAAAAGTATTGATTTACTAGGTGGCCGTCGTGGTGCAAAACTGAATAGTGCTTGAGGCACGAGGTGTATTCTGTCGTCGGGAATGTTCTGCTGCACAGCGATAAGAAAACCCTAACAGCCTGGTCTGCAGGACAATCCTCTAACTGACTGTACACGCTATCTGACAGTTCCGATAGACTTCGTGTTTCCAAACAGCTATGTGCGTTGAATGTAAATGCCAAATAAGTTGAGTTTACTTTTCAAGTGTGATAGATATGCCTCACTATTGGAATCAGGTGACCACCGAAACACACAAACGGCAACATGTTCATTCTTCAGGTGACGGGTTAGTAGAGGTAAAATGGCGGGAGTCAAGGTAACTCCACTGGACATTTGGCCGAAGGTACCATAGTGTGGATCACAAGACGGCTCAGGTGCTCAAACTTGGCAAAACCATACCCATCAGGCCTTCTTTCCGAATACTGACAAAACTTAATTCCATTCGAATTCTCTCTTCTAAGGACAAATTTTGACGGCTGTGAATAGCATTCAGTCTCACTAGGTTGAATTAGATCATACAGAAAATAGAAAAAGCAGACGTGAGCATTTGACCACATCTATCTTTTTGACTGGATTATCAACCACTTCCCATAATGTTCACACAAACAGGTTTTAATAATACCGACGCGTAATAATGCAGCGACCAACGTACTGCTTGATGAATGAGAAATAAACGAAGTCTATGTGTGCACAGAAGCTTTTATATGCTGTTGAAAACTTTGTCCAGTATATCGCTGGGAGTGAACTATGGTCGGTTAATTTCACACTTTGGTTGTTCAACTCAGTGCACATTGTTTATTATGGGTGTTTATGTGTATCACAAGGTCAACAACCACCTCAAAGATAGTCCCCTAATTTACAAACATAAAGTGCTTGCTATCGGTTTTCAAATATGTGACGTCAATCCCACACACCAGAATAAAACTTCTCAAGTTGTCTTGTCAAAATAATCGAGAAAAGTTGAGGGAACAACTGGGATAAATGTGTGGTAACAACCGTGCTGCTGCTACGTTGACTTTACTAGCACAATATACAGGCAGTTTGACCGAAGTCATTGTTAGAAAAAGCAATTTGCTTGTGACAGGCAAGGAACTTCTAGGAAATTACGTGTAACAGCTGACCGATCAGTAGTGCACAAAAGCGGTCATCTTGTGTTCAAGCAGAAGGATCCCATCAACTTACGAAGTCCATCGCCAGGGGAGTTTCGTAGTGACCGACCTTCAATTTTTAAGCAACTAAACTCGCCTTTCATTAGTCGGCAGAATGGATTCAGTCGCCCAAGTATTTTCCCACGTAGTTCATTTCTGTTATCCAGGCCATCGAGTTTACCGCATGCGAAACACGTTTGTTTATCTGAGAGTCAGGCATCGAAAAAATGCGAGCAAATTCAGTGCCGTCTAACGTGTAAATATCTAAAAGGAAGTATGCGATATTCGGTGACAAAGTAAGTCTACCGCGCACGTACTCCATGTAAGGATGTGCTACTGATGTGATTTTTAGAAACAGTGCCTAAGAGAAAAGTCTAAGGCCAGTAGTGAGCGATAAGCTGGGTATATTCAGTTCAAACGGCGTGAACAAACTGGCCACACTGAATGAATGACAAAACTCCAAGTAATATGCATGCATCTAAACAATTTCTGTTGTTCTTACAATGCGTGTGTCTGCGTGTGTCAAGTTTGAACAAAACGTTGACCCATTATATCTTTCCCGAGGTGCAAGAATGATGCTTTTGCTGCGTAGGTTACCTATGGTAAACTGGACATCCTATTATCCGCCTTCAAGCGTTACCAAAAAATCCAGCGTCTACATAAATAAACTAGCTGTGGCTCTGCAGCTGGGACACCGTGCCTAAAACATGTTATACTGTGATCGCAATTGTTCCTGTTTTCTCTGTCATGAATACGCTGAAGGGCGGCATGCTGGATCATAATGGGAACATGAAAGATAGTCCATAATACTTGTATCCGGAAAGAAACCTTTCAAGAGAGATGTATAATTCAAAAGCTAAGGATTTTTGATTCCCCGGAACGAATTTTTGAAAGTTAAAATGTAGTCCCATTTTATATGTGATATTCTCAAACATTTTCCTTACAGTTTGTGTGCCAGTTTTTAAAGAAATTTCAAAATTTGTAAAGTACAATGCGGTGGTAAATTTCTCTGCATGATGTACATTATTTGCTTACTCAATGGTTAAATGGATTTTGGTATTGGTATGTTCACCGACCTTGGCATTTAGGTTGCAAACGTCTCATCACCAAAAAAGAGATGACATCATTAGTGCGTAAGTATTTTGGCGCATACTTTTTGAACGCTGAAACACGTACGCATTGATGAGGTCATCTCGTTTGGTGATTAAACGTTGGGAACCTAAATGCCAAGTTCGACAAACATACCCATACTAACACCATCAACCTGAGCTACGAACAACACCATCAGTGTTCAAAACTTTCAGAAAGTTAGATGGATACTGCAAACGTGCATTCCTTGTGGAAGCAGACATTAGAGTGTTTTTCGTTGTACTGTTGAAATTACTCGTTTCCTTGCATTTTTAGCGACGACATTAAAAAAAGTCTGTCGTAGTCGAATCTGGCCAGCAATTCAGGATTATAGCATTTTTATCAAAGCCAACAACCGTTTTTTCAACTGTGCAACAATGCTGACGCCATACGATGATAGCAGTTGCACCGTTAAAACAAACTTAACTTCCGGGAAATCTGAAAATTGATTATGATTTTTCAGCCCCAAAATGTCGCTAGAATTTTACCTGGCCATGCTGTTGTTAGGTAGTGTTCAAGTTGAACAGACTTTTTGTCTAGAAAAGAGGGTATACATTTCTTCACGTTTTGGTATGTTGGCCAGAAAGTGAAGTAAACTAATACAGGCGTTTCCTACCATATTGCGCATACTCCTAAATTACCAGACGACAAACGAGTCTTCAATTATATTACAAAAACCTGTTGGTAAACAACCCAAGTTTGGCATAAATTAAAAATAATTAACGAGTAGCTGATCTGCCGTCTATCAATAAGTGCTTTTATGGAGCAACCTAACAATAATATACACCTACCGAATTTTCTTGTAAACTAGAAATATGGGAATGTTTCACACTTTTCAAGTGCACAGATAGAAAAATCTGAAAGAACTGTTTCCAATGTTTTAATTATCATTGTTAAACGCTGTAAGCATTATGATGGTGCATTTCTCAATGAAACAGAGTTAGAAATCTTGAAGAAAAATATCAGTATATTTTTGGTTCAATTTCTTCGTTATTTTCTCCAGCACATTCTACAACACTATTCAATCAATACTGCCTAAAACAGCTGTTGAGTTCGATGCTCTTATCAATCAGGCAAGCAAGGAGATTGAAGAAATTCAAAAGTCCATGCAACAGTTGCAGCAAAAATTAGAAAAGTACGTAAGTCAGAGCTGTCTATTTCATTTCCACTGAACATTTATACTGATGTTAGGCACAGTTTTGTATAAAATATTTATATTCTCTTCTGCAGTCAGCTGATTGTGAAATGACTGCTTCTGTTCCCTGCTGTTTACTGCCGGAATTTAAAAAATTCTTTTACAATATCTGGTTTTGTCTCAAAGGTAATCAAACCCAAAGCGAGATATATCAGACAAAATGCATTTTGTTTACTAATTTCCGGGGAAATCTTTGCATTTTTTCTTTCCGAAAACGCAACCGATTAAAGCACTAACTGGTGCAATAATTTATTTTTCATTTTTCGCTTTGTTAAGTTTCCTGTTAGAAAGGACCGATCTCTTTTAAAGACTGTATGTATCTTTTATTGCTCTGTCTCAAACAAACCCATCACTGTGTTCGACTTTGATCTGTCTCGGAATCTCAGAACACTGAAAGTCTGACTGAATTTGAATTGTCACCATTCAGGTTAGCCGCTGGACTGCGGCTACTTACGAAGCAGTGAAAGGTGATTTGAAACAAGAACAAAACTTTTCAGTGTGGCTTAGTAATTTGACAGTGTGCAATAAAAGACATTTCAATTTTTACTCCTAGCATAGTTCACAGTGTGAATGGGTCATTAGACTGACGGCACTGATCAGTTAACGAGGCATTTTCAAATAAAACTTCCCGTTTTTGGTCAGACTGATTTAGCGCGTCTTCGCACTTGTAAAATTAGCAGTGACAATCAAGCAGACTAAGCTCCACCATCCAACCAGTGAACTGAGAGAACGGAGATTATGAACAAACTGGGGCATTTTTACCACTTAAAAACATAGCAAAACGTGGCTTTCTACTGGGGCAAAATGAGAAAAATTCAATTCAATCGATACAGCTGAGTCGCGTAGTCTTGGTGCACTTGGCGATGAGAATAAATCGTCAGAAGTTACTGCACACAAAAATGTGGGCGGTCCTGATCAATAATAGTCGCCTTGAGTAACTTTATCAAATAGAGATTTTTGTCCCAAATTGAGGTATTGAAACGGCCTTTATGATTTGTAGGATGACCGGTCGCCAGTAGATTTTTGGATAGGTTCAGGTCTGAGTTCTTTTAGTCAGCTACACACATGCAACGTCGTTTTATTGAGCCACCTGGGTACATTTCCACTGATCGTTACGCCGAGTCTTCCATCGGCACTCCCCATACAACTGTCTCTGCAGTGAAATATAACGTTACCTATTCAATGAGACGTGTGCTGCTTAAGCATTGACACCTTTAAGAGAGGAGTGGATAGATATGATAAAAAAAACGACATAACGGAATTCCACTGCATTATACACCATTTAACAATACACCGATTCTTTCAAACATTATTTGCACTGGATGGTCGCACTGGAACGGCAGTTTCACATAAAAAACCTTTTGGGGAACCTCAGTCATTGGTTGTATCTGTAATACAAATATGATGCAGGAGAAAACTGTCTGGGATTGTAACAGAATTTAGTATTCCGCTTAGAAATCTACCTCTTCTTTTGACCATCGGAAAGCGTTGTAAAAATAGCGCATACAACCTGTGCCTCTTGAATTTATTCGTTAAATTTTCTAAGAAACTCGGTGTTTTAACATTTCATTACGATTATTCATTTGAGAAACTTCTAACGATGCCTAACAATTACAAGGCCAAACCAAAGTGGAACATTAACTTCCATTTGTGAACAATTGGACTGTGAATTAGGGCTTCATAAGTCTCAATATTTGCGACTTGCCGTAGCTTTCTCTTCAATACTGGCTATGACTTTAGGTATTCGTATAAGGTAGTCAGAAGTGGGATGTATTCACCCAGATTAACGGGTGTCAACAAATGGTACTCCAATAACCTGACAACTCTTCTGTATGAAAATTTCTCAGGAGCCAAGCGAATAACAGCACACTTCATAACACAAAAGTTGCCTGATGTAATCTCATTCAAGTCGTTACTTGCTGGATGAAACAGAAACGAAGATGCACACTAACCTTTTTGTACTGTCTGATCTCATAATATGCGAATAGTTCAAAAATTGTAAATTGCTTGTTCAAAAACGACGCGTCCTACCTAGTATTCATTGCATCGGAAAACATTTGGTTGCAATCAGTTATTTTTTGTAGTTAAATAACCTTAGCAAGATTACCAAATTGAACTTCGAATCTCATCAGAATTTGTTCGTATACAGCCCCTATAAGTACCTGTCTCCTTAATTTGACAGTAGTGTAACTCACATTACAGAAGTTTCAATATTCGGCCAGAATTTTATGAGCAAGGAAGACAGATTGTTGAACCCATTGGATCAACCGGCTTGATTGGCTATATAGGTACTATTGTTGTACGTCAACTGAATAGCATACTGTATACTTTCTACTAGTAGCTAGTGTTTGAGTGTCACATGGATATTTCTGGGCACTATTACTACTTACTTTTGCTCAGAGTAAGATCTACTAAAGGTTTCTGTGAATAGTGATTATATCCATTGGTGACTTCAGAAAGTTTGATGTTTACCATGCACAGATAAACTTGAACGTGTTCTTTTATACCCCTTCCCTTTCCGTAAAGTCACACGGAGAATTATCACCGATCCCTTGAGCAGGCCTACTCAGAATTGGATGAGAAGTTGGCCCAAGAAGAAGAGATCCTTAAACTACGAGTAAGCAAACTACATTTCCCTTAGCTATCGTTTACGGGAAACACGATTTAAACTGGCTGTCTATCGAACCCGGTGAACAATTTTTCTCTGTTATCTCTCCCTATTGTTTGTCTTCCAATCCGGATTGTCGGAATTTGGTCCGATCGTATATGAGACGTGTGGTTGAGGAAATAAAATGAAATTGAATTTTAGAACGCACTCAAAAACACCTGTCGGGTTATTCTATTCAAACTTAGTTCGTATCACACATCCGCTTAGCGTAAGATACCAAAATCAAACAGTAGAAGCAAGTCTAAAGGCTACACTCAATACTCTACCTACAGGTAGATGATTACTATACAACCTGTAGAGTATTGGACAAAAGATGTATATGCGCTTTTTTAACGTAAACCAAGAGCTCATAAAAAAAGAATAAAGAAATTACTTTTGATCTGATGGGAGTTGATAGACGCAGCAAATTCACGCTATCATGTCCTTCAACATACAAGCCTGATTATTCACCTAAGTGTGATGTTACATCTAGATGGGTTGGTAGCCTTTGCATCCCGATAAATCTTCCGCATTGTCTACTCAAAATGATATACGAGGCTCCAGTCTGACTCACAAATGGAGTTAAAAAGTAGATTTCTTCATCCAGAATAGGCTTGGGACTAAGGCCTTCACACTTGTGAAACAACCATCGTATCCAATACCTTGCTGATTTCACAGACATCAATCAACTTGTTTGAAAGCTGGGGTATAAGAGTTTTCGACCAGTAATCAGGCAATACGACAACACTTAAACAAAACCACATTAAAACTAAAGAATTCAATGCTCCCAGCAAAACTGAGTCACATGATAGGGTGCACACGAACACATGACGGAGAACGTAGCATAAAAATGTCGACATTTTAAAGCGCCATGTATGATTTTATTATACATCAAGCAGTTTGATCATACGGTATTCAGTGTAACCGGTTGTTAATCCACATCTTCCGAATCCGGCCTGAATTAGTGCGAAGTGAGAAGTTACCAAAGTTTCAAAAACTGAGTGCGTGCATACATTTGTAAAAAGTAATATGACTACTTTCTGGTGACCAGATAAAATCCTTCATTTTACAGTTTCAGATGAGACCCAATCGCAGAATCTGAGTCTTGGTCAGATTCGAATCATCGGTAGAAAATCCATGCCTTCAGTTGGCCGGCAGCTGGACTATGAAGACATTAGGGGAGGCCAGAAACCGCACTCTTGGTCTCAGTTGAGCACAAGTCATAGAATATGAAATTCACCAAACTGCCCAGAATTAAGTCCCGGCGAGACTACTCAGTCATCACAAGACGGAATCACCCACCCTATCATACTAAATCTATAGCAATCTAACGTAACCGTTCAGTAGTAACATTGTTGAACTCAAAACCGTGTCCAAATGTTCATGGGATAGCACTTTGTCCTCGAATATTTTGGTGAGATGAATAGGAAAAGAAGGGAAATGGCTGAGACTGTTGAACACGTAGCACGGCTTGTGGACTTAGATGCCGGAATGCATGCTGCCTACAGGGATGTGACTCATATTGGAGGTTGTAATTCTTTTGAACCCACAAAATGTTACGATACCACAATAACTTCTGCCATATTACCGATTAGTAAACAACCTCAGTTGGTCAAAGTCAGCTCAGATCAAGCCCTCCAAAAATACTGATTGCTGTAATATTTCTAGTAATGACAGTTTTCTTATGTACACCGTGGATGGTTAAAGTTTGCTGTAAAGTCTGCAGTAAATAAACAATCGCCTGAATTTTTACTTTGTCATCTGCTCAGTTAATGTAGATAATACTTACTGTTGAATTTATTTGATTCTATACTGCGCTGGTATTAATACCGAGATTCTCCGTTATATACACTCATCCCTTTCTAAAGGCTATCTGTTATCTCCCTTAAAAACAATACATTTCATCTGTCATTTATTCTAAATTTATTTTCCCTTCGATAAATTCTATATTGCGGTTTCATGGTATGATAAAAGCATCGGAACACAGGAGTAAATTTCGGTTCACTTTCAAAAAGAGAAGGTGAAATAGAAATTTTTCCGTGCTCCTCACTGCCTACCTTCCGCAGCTAATACACTCCGACACCTGAATGTTTCTTGATCATATTTTCTCTCGTTCAATTCTTTTTATCCGTCATCCGAAAAACTGATTCGTATATTTCCAAATGATTGTCCAGCGGAAAATACTTTATACTCGAGTCTCAATCACCCCCATGATTGTTTAGAGTATACTTACAAACGGCCGTAGAGTAGCGCCAAACATTTGCGCACACCGGTAAATTTAAAATATAAAGGTACTCCAGTTGCAGTCCAAATTTATGATTGTAAACAAGCATACAAACGATAGGTGGACCAAAACTTGGTTGGCGGCGCATTCTCATGTTCATTGCACCCGTCCTGAATGCGTTTCCAGCTGCCTATCCAGTGTGACACACCGCCGGTTTGTCAAGTCTGATTTGGGAATGTACTACGACCGACCGATGAAGAGACCCGTGTTTGCGCAATTATCACACAATGACCGCTATTTCGGACTAATGAGGTTGACAATAGTCAACCGTTTACAATGCGGAACCTGTTTGCCAGTTCATACGATGAGTACCCAGCTAATTCTGCGCCGATTTAGAGGGCACACTCCGACGCGTTTCATTTAACACCTGAATTATAGTTGTCAAAGATTCATTTGTGTACTGGGTTCGACAGAAGTATGGCATAAGCTGATGTACATCTGAGCTTTTATTGACTTGGGCGAAACATGGGAAATTGGGGATATTATATAAGGCTACAGACCCAGACTTAATAATCCAGTTTCACTAATAAGTAGTTTGACAGATGAGGCCCAATTGTGAGAAGCCAGCGCTTCGGCTGGATTCAAACCAGTGAAAGAAACAACATGCCTAAACACGGCAAGCGCCCTACCAGCTGAACTACGAAGCCACCCCAGGAGCTCGGAATTATTATTAATCATTATTATTAGTAGTACAATTTCTGTGCTCAACAATGGCGTTGGTGGATTCCATTATGAACTGTTCGAGAAATCGTGCCGGGGCAGTCGATATCCTGGATCATTTGGTCGATTCCATATAAGATAGTGGGGTGGGTGTGTAACCGAGTCCAAATGTGAAATTTCCGAGCTCCTGGCGTGGCATCGTAGCTCAGCTGGTAGAGTGCTTGCCGCGTTGAGGCATGGTGTTTCTGTCGCTGGTTCGAATCCAGCCGAAGCGCTGACTTTTCACAATTGGGTCTCATTTAAAATTCCAGTTTCAGGTTTGACAATTTAGGACTTCTCCTTTGAATTGATGCGACGCGCACGCACTATGAAGCTCTCCAACCTGCATAGGTTGCTTTAGTTTGCGCAATTCGTTGTCGCAAGAAGACCAGTAAATTAACCAGCCTAGTTGATCGTGGTCGGGAGCAACAACCTGGTGTGTCTATGGGAAAATTGTGATCAAAGGGCAAACAAAACGTTCGTTTATATTTCAGAATTTTATATCTTTTTCCCTCATTTGACAAAATTCATCACAGTATAGGATCGGTTTGACTTTCCGCATTGCACAACCGTATCTACCTTGAACGGCATCTCATGGACGGACATTCACAATCAATTGGTTTATAAAGATAGTGTTACTAAACAAATTCTGTTCATGTCACTTTGAACTAGTTGATTTTGATGACCATGGGTGTCAACGAAGTACAATGAAGACTTCTGGACCAGATATTGAAGTTATAATATGCACTCTATTCTGGTTTTCAATCAAGAATATCGTTTTTTGTGAAAACATATATACTAAGAATAGGCGGTGCTTAATGCAAACATTTTTTCCACATAAGGGTCATTATGGTGGTATCAATAAAAAAAATAGGGGTACTTGCGAAATAATCGTACCGCTCCAAAGGTTAGAAAGGTTAGTAAAGATTATGTTTCGTGTGGATATCTATTTCCCTAAAACGGTAGTCCCCATGATTCTGTCCTAAACTTTCTTTCATTTTTGTAAAGATGAACATTTCATACTAGTTTGTTTTAAAACTCTTTCGGTTTCAGTTTGATTATATCACGAATTTCTGTGGGTATATTTCATGATTGCTGCCATACTATCCACAGATCTTGATGTTAACAGTGGTGTTAGTTAACGTTGAAATCTGAAGACCACCATTATAAGGAGACGAAATACATGCATTGTAGCATTGTAAGCTCTAAGATGACATTTCTGTGAAGCAACTGAACGGTAGAAGGTCAATTTCATGCGGCTTAATATATGGAGCTTTTATGCACCGTAAAACTGGAAACCGACCTATATGCGTGAGTGGCAGTTGTCAAGCTGTTATGTTGGAATATTTTCGCTTATTTCATATGTCGCGGAGGAAAATAATGAGTCACCGAGACCGTCCGTTTATTTCATGTTTTATGGTGGAGCTATTGCAATGACTATTTCTAGTAACCTGATAGCCAACTCACTTCAGTTAGAGCTGTATACTTGAAACGATCAACAAAAATGTTGTTAGTGACTACTGCGAATGGTCCTACAGCGCAGAATACGGGATTTGTTTCATTATCTCTAATAACCTGTAACGTTGAAAAGCATTCGGTACAGTGTTCCAAGTCTCACCCTATCCGGTTATTTTTTCCATCCGTTGTCCTACACAGCGTTAAGTAACATGCATTATTTCCCTTAGGATACTTCGGACTTTATTGTGGGCTAATTTCTTTCCTTTTTCTAATAATTATATACTGTATGTCAAGGTTTAATGTACATTGTTAACCTACACAATTACCGGCTGCCGACAATAGTCAGTCTACATGGTCAACAGTAACCACCAAATCAGCTCGACTGACGAAATCCTTGAACGAAACAGTCGAATCACTGTTGGAAAACGCAAACGCCTGTAAAACTCGCAGACACCATACAATTATCTCTCATCGTTTCAGTGGTTAATCACTGCTGTTTTTCTAATGATGTTCGTAGAATGAGAGCAGAAATCAAACACTCTTTCTTGTATCCATTTATTTCCGTCGAAGTCAAGAAATCGGTACTTGAATGTCGCTGGGATATAACGATGCAAGAGTGACTTTAAAGCTACCGAGTAAAATAATCTACAGAAGTTACATTATGGAGTCGCACAACGGAATAAACCCAGTCTCAGCGTTTTTTTTATTTTCAACGTAACTTAGTTCCACTGACACCGCTAATTGATTTGCAATACATTTTCCGACACGAATGAAGACCTACTCAAACGAAACTTAGAAAGCGACGCTCCTCAACGATATTTTCCTCATTTTTGGCTGTCTGAAACCAAGCTATAGAGGTAGTTAAACTAGAGTAGTCATATAATTCATTATATTTATTGGTTAATCAAATGAAGTTGCAATTTTTCTACTTCGTTGTCCGAAACAACAGGCAATTTCCTTACATCCAATGGGTAAAAACGATTTCCTGAGAGATATGCAACCATCCTATCTGACAGGCAACCTGAAGTCGGACATCCTTCAATCATTTATAGCCTTGTTATTTATTAGAATTTTTCAGTAAAACGTTCGGTTCAATAATCTATTTTGTATAGCATGGTAGTTTTGGTGGCCCACAGTTTGATTAACATAATGCTGAAGTGAAAAAGTGAGTAGTTATCGTGTTTTACAAACATTTTCTATAATTACATTTGTCATATTTCACATGTTCAAGTATGTAAAATATTAAACACCAGTAAATTATAATTGCCGCGTTTTCGTAAATTTACTAATTAGTAATTATGGGAAATGCCCCGTAGGATGGATAAAACTATCTGGCGACAAAATTTCCAATGGTTATTCTTGTTGGAATTTGTGAAACAGATCGGTCTAGAATATATTCTAAAATAAATAAATGTTTATGCATACAACGATAATTTCACATGCAGATTGTTCACTTCGTAATTTACTACACTCCTTTTAAACAGGTTCACACAGATATTGTATCAAATACCTGACAACGATTCGTCGCACGTCCCTGCTACTAACCTTTACTTGTAATCCAACCTATCTAATCTCTTGAAATAATTACGTAGACTATTATTACAATGAAATAGTGGACTTTTATTTACTATACTACCCGTTGGTAACTTCCTAGTTATCTCAACTTTTGACTAAATACGTTAAATATTTGGAGAGAGGATAGATACTATTTCATGTGCACATAACATTTTCAATCAAACTTGACAAAGACACGCATGTTCCATGTTTTTGGTTGCGGCTAAAACTTACGTAAAACTTACGACAAACAAGTATTGACCATTCAACGTGCATTCCGCTAAATAAAGCTAACATTACTTTTTACCAGCCTAACCCTTCAGTAAACGGATTACCACACACAAACAACACTCAGATTCGCCCTTGTCAGAATGGCTTTCAACATAAACAAATCTTGCACGCCTGACCCCAGTTGGCATTTACAAAAACTGTCTAAGAATGCACGCGAAATCATTCCGTCATACACATGCACATATTTTGGTAACGCCTAGGAAGTGTGTTTGCTTACACATCAACTATTTCCTAAATAAACGTGAGGCGTATGCGGAATGGACACGGTGCATAAGACCACATTTTGAATTGATATGGCTAAAATCTTTTCTGCAACTCGTAGGGCAACAGATAAATCTCTCAAAATTAGTTCCCTTCTAAAAAAAGAGGACTTCGAAACAATTTGCTGTGACCCAACAAAAGAAAATCAGAGAAAATTAAGATTTTTGTGGACAGTAGGAAGTCATTTTGGTATTCGCAAAATAGATTAAAGCATAAACTCCCTGTGTAGTCCAAAATTAACTATTATCTATTTGTCTACCTGGAATATACTTGAAGAACTTTGAAGCCTATTTCAATCCTAGAAGGCAACTAATAATGTTACTGTTCTAATGGTCCTCTATCTGAAATTCTGTTACATTTACACTTTTGAATCACCCGCTTGATAGTGTTCGGTTTGACTGCAGTATGATGTCTCCATAGTTTGATAAAAAAAGGGAGATAATGTCAGTTGGTTGGACATATTCCTTCCGGTTTGAGAACATTAAGTTTGTCTTACCTAGATGTTGCACTTTCTTCTTATAGAAAAAAAATAATTCAAGCGTTTGTGGTTAGCTTACGGCCTGATGGGTACCCATCACAGTCAGAGAAGGGAGTTATGATTAGTTATTACAAATAGTTTGTAACAGTGGCCACCTGAATCTTAGCGGACCAATGCTGTCGTTTGGTTGGATTCAACAAACTTCACACAGTTCTAGAATTCTAACCAACAATCTGTGGACAAATGTCAGACCGGTAGTTTAGGGAGTTTCCGACAGTGGGGTTCCAAGAAGGTCTACAAAAGAGAGGTAGATCATATACCTCCACTCGACCTCAATGACCGTAACCTAGGTTACACAAGAATGTGGCTCAAACCATACCTCTGGCGTTCATTCAGAAGTTCTGAATTCTAGTTCCCAGCGGGCCCAGTTCAAAAACAGCTCTCCGCTGCTTCATTAGCTGTTATTGCCATCATACGCTTGTGAGATATAAAACGGATACAATTAAGAATGTTGGCGAGTTCACGGTTTGCCCAACCACTGCCGGTGGCCTTTAGATAAATGATGAAACGCTATTAATATAACTGTCAGTCTCGACAACCAACTTAACACAGAGACTGGAATGAGTAGTATCGCAAGCTAATGATTTGAATTACACCCAGTTGTGAGAAAATGCGGCTTCGACAGGAAACAAACTAACGAAGAAAACACATTCGCCTACGAGACCAACATTCTAACAGCTCGTTTATAAGGATTGAAAGGGAAATCAGATAGTTAATGCTTGAATTCACTTTTCACCTACCACGCAGTGTCAGGCAAGAAGTCTCAATTGACTCAAGGTCTGAACCGCCCTCAAGTTGGAGTAGTTGCGATCAGTGTTTTTAAACTTCGCTCTGGAGCTTCACAGTGGGATTACCAGCTGATGGTAACCAAAACCATTTGTGATCTTTCTGAGCTTCGTAGTTTGGCTTGCAGAAGCTGTGGCGCATGGACACGTGCATTTTCTCTCGCTGGCTGGAACTCAGCCGAGGTTAAAATTTTTCAAATTTCTGATTATTGTGGATTGTAAACTGCGAAATCCACTCACAGACTGCTTTCTCGGGTCTTCAAACCAACTCCAGAGGGATGTTCATCACTTCGCAAATGATCACTAATGGTGAACATTTGCGAACAATATAATTAAACCAACTGAAAATCGTGGCAGTTTTGGTACTCGGCGTTGTCACAATGGAAATAAAGTTTTCAAAAACTAAGTGTCAAACTCGTAGATTGACCCAGCACAACAAACGCATGCTGTTAAAGGCGGCTTGCTTAGAACAATTTCCATTTCTGTGTTTCAGCGATTTGAAAGATCTGCTTATATCCAAAAGATATGTGGCCACCGGAACATCGAAATCGGTTTTGGACCTTTCGCTCCATAATCCTCACCCGTTGTGTTTCAAACTGCTAAACGTTTCAGATTGCAAGTTTTCTTCTGAGGAATATTTACCGTCTAGTATGTTGGGATATTCAACACAAGAGGTTTTTACCCATTTAGCTGCGTGCTGTTCTAAAACTATGTAAAACCGCTTGACTGAACGACTTCAAACGACCACATTCTGCCGGTGCACGCCATCTTGCAAACTATCAACTCTCTTTGTGTCCTCTCAACTGGTAAAATATTTCGTGACAAGCTTCACTAAATAGAACTGGTATACTATCTCGTTTAGAATTATATTCAAAAGTTTATAAAATTAAGCGGCAAAAATACAAGGTGAAACTAGCTTTATTGGTTATTTTAAATTATTTATTAAGTTGGGGCTAATTTGTTAATGAAACTACAAGTGGGTTAATCGAACTTAATTTGAGAACAACAAGTTAAAAATATTCCATGGTCATAAACTATAGATAGCATTGACAAAACATTCAGAATAACACTTCCGGAAAAATTGGCACTGTCTTGTGACATGCAACATAATGAATTAATGTATTCAAATGGACTGTGTCAATCAAAATATAAACATACCTCGAATACTCATAAACTTTCCCAGTTTCTCGAAATATCCTAATTTTACTGCCTATTACTTTTAACGTTTCTAGTTTAAACTTTACCATTACACATTCTTCGAATTTTGAATAACTATTGAGTTTACTTCTTTAAAAGAAAGCATTACATCTGATATACTCTCCAATTGTTGTACATACATTATTTCAACTTGTTGATGTGGCGGTGTATTAACTACGGAACATCATTTAGAAGAAGGATACAAATTCTTCTTGCTGATAGCGCAAAACCTCTACATATTTCAGACAGATGATTTTAAAAAGCACATTCAACTTATTTTCTATATTCGAGTGTACTTCATTGTCTGAAAAATGCTGACTTTTCAGCTAGGACTTGGAGTTAGTAATCACATGAAATACAGACATAGCTAAGAGAAACTAATTAATTTACTGGACAAGTTGCCGGAATCCAAATTTACGAATGACAACCCTTAACGCATTACTCCAGCGAGTTGTACTTTTACTGTAAACTGTCAACTTATCGGCACTTAACATTCCTATGTAGTCTTAATTTGTGCAGTCACAACCATACAAGGGCAGAATCGCACAGAAGACACCTGTGACTGTTGGCGTGTGTATCACCCAGTCGGCTAACACCCCACTTCTAACGTAATTGAAAATAGTTGACATAACCTTGTTAATACCTACCTGAAGCATGAACTTATTCCACTGTTGCTAGCCACGGTGCTTCCATTGATTGGCCTTTTAGTTTATCTTCTTGGTTATGAAGATGAATCGATGTAATTCTTTTGGTACTTAACATTCACATGAAAATTCAGCAGTCTGACTGCTTCAGCTTGAAGTTTTTCTCTGAGCACTAGAATCGGTTTTACTCCATTTGTTTTGTCAAAGTCCCAGGCACCCAACGTGTACCTACTTTGAAAACCGTCAACTGCCAGTGAATGGCCCGATCTACTAACACTCCTAATGTTTGCTATCTCACACGCATACTCACTCACTGCCCCACTGTGATCACTTCTTTCCCGTGTTTGATTGTTTTGACAAAGTTTGCCATAAAAGAAAACATTGGAATTAGTTTATCTTCAATGACCCACGACCTTGGAGAAACTTGGTGGCTCAACGTTTGAGAGTAGGATGTGAATTAGGCGGTTTTGTTTAAATGCTATCTAGCTCCGGGAATTTCATGTGATGTGAACTCGTGTTTTAGACAGTAAACAACAGCTCGATGAGATATGTATTAAGGTCACACACAGGTGGTGAAAGTTGACACGCTTCAAAACGTAAGAAAATGATCACTAATGGGAATAAACAGGTGAAAAATTGCAATTTTCCGTCGCTGGAATTCTAGTCGGCCTCGAAAATTATACTACATATATCTTATTCACTACGTAAGCTTCTACCCGGAAGGAGAACTGAACTCCTAGCGGAACAAGCGCTGTTCACTACGTTTTATACTTAACACTAGAGCTAACCTAGTCCCGTTTATAAGTGTACAATAAGAGTAGAGTCGTACTACAATGTCACTTAATTCATTGTTACAATAAATTCTGATAAATTCCAGGGTTTAATCCTATTATTATGAAACTGATATAACAAGGAACAGCACACATCGAAAGGTGAGTGACAAGGGAATTCAACCGGAATAGAACAGATAGAAACTTGAACAAAGCTCTTAAGTTTAACAGGAAAGCTACAAATCAAAATATATCTAATAATGTAAAATGAAATTATTTATCTAGAATCTTTCAACAATTTTTGTACAATTGACTTCTTATGTCTGATCACATCGTCTGCATCACATGAAGTGTATATAGGTATTATGCAATAAATCCAGTAAAAAGACCATCAGCCTAAACGAGTTAATGGGCAACTATTCAGAAGAACTAACCCTATGAAACATTTTCAAATGACAACTGCCTCTCGACCTAAAATTCAAAATAAAAAATATCTCTATATAATATTGATGTTAATTAATCTTAATTAGGTAGTTCAAACTGAAACCTTATATTAGTGGACAGTCTTATGAGACCATTGATTGTCAAAAGTGATGAAACTGTGGTAAAAAGCTTTGGTCTTAAATTCACTAAATAAATGATATTTTACACAGATCATGACCAATTTAAGGTCCTCAGGTAATGCCGTGTGTCTAGATTGAAGCACTTATTCTAACCAAATATTTTTCAAGAACATGTGCTACCATATTTTGATTTCAGAATCTGTGCTTGTTTGTATGTATTTCAGGCTGAACAGCGCTCAAAACAGATCAACATGGAAGCGCAACAAAATCTCGCGGAAAAATTGGAACAGCTGGCGGAATGGCGACAAAAGATTGATGAGGTTTGTGAGCAGTAGGATTGCACTTCTAGATATTTTGCAAGTTATGAAGATTTCGGCATATATCAGTATATTTTACATCATTCTACAAATAATATTTAGTCTGAAACTTCTTATTGCATAAACATACGCACTTTGTTGTGTGACAATATGTAAAACTTCTTAGTCACAATCAGACAAGTAGTTATAGTGCCGGTTATATCGCAGCCAGCTAGGCATAACGGTTGGTCGCCTTGGTAACAGTTGTTAGTGTTCTAAGCGCTATCACTGTGAGGTTGTGCTGTCATTGGACAACGAGTTGAAATATTGATATTGTAGGTTGCAAGGTAGCCAACAAGCTAGGTTTTAATTTGTGTTCATGAAACGATGGCCAAGTAAAAAAAGTATGTGTAAAAATGTGCATGCAGTAGAGGCTAAACAACGACGACAACAGAGAAAGAGAGAGCATGTTTATCGTTTTTATACAGCGAATATTTCTGGGTTGTTGTCCGTTTCAGTGCTTCTTCAGTTTTATTTCAAGGTTTTGAAAAGGATCGTAATGGCTGATAGATAAGTAACCCCAAGATAACGAGAAGAACAAAATCCAGGCTACTGATATTGGCTTACCGCCATGCACCTGGATGTTTATAGTCAGAGACACTCAGAAAATCTTAAAAACTAGCCGGGTAACCAAAGTGCTCCAACAGTAGTCAAACTTCATATCAGCTTTATACTCCAAGTCACTGGTTGTATATAGGGTTACTTCATCCAACCACACTCGGATAACGCAAACAAGACGCGACTTGGCTGGGCGTTGTGTGGGTATGTGTATATGATATCCTAGCTACACTGCTGGATGAATTGAGGCTATTTTCAATGTGTTTCACCAAAATTCACTTTTGACTGCCGTCAATGCTTTGTAGAATCCAGTTGTAAAAAACACAGTTTGTGAAAATTGTTCACATGGATCGAGCACGTTTCACAACCAAGGAACTGCGCACAACCGTATTATATATCTTACCCTCCAGGAACAAGCAGAAGTACAGTTTTTTCAGCCAGTAAAGCTTGGAGTTAGCCTAATCCAACCGGACTTTAGGGACATTTGAAAAAGTCCACCTTCTGTTACTGTCGACCGTGACGTAATTACAACAAAACTGTTTTCATTAAAAACAAACATCTAACTCCCAACGGCACTCCCAATCTTTGAGAGGCGTTTCGCACTAAGACGACGTAAAGCACATTCTGTTTCATCATTTAGCGAGCATAATGCTTTTTAACTGGTCTTGGTATACCTATAAAATATCGAAATGTAGTTCATTAATATACACACAGTTTCAGTGTTCGATTTTGTGCCTAGCCACTGTTACACTTCATGTGTAATGCAACCATTTACATCTTTTTGAAAAAATTGATTGATTGTAAAGTTTAATAAAAACGTAAAGATAAGATAATCTTGCTGTAGTTCAGTAGAAATGACAAAATATGAGAATAATCAAACATGGTAGCCCACCGTTTCCAGAAATGATACATATTTACCAAACGTAATTAGCGTCAAATGGTGTCCCCGGTGAAAAATTCTTGGGTAAAAGCGATAATCGTGCTGACACTCATAAATAAACACAATTATTTTCGACTACCAGTAGATGTCATGAAGGTTGAGCTAAACGAAGGAGGAGGGTTATCTACTTTTTCCTCTCTCTCATATCAGTTAAAATCAGAATATTTCAGATGCTCCCAAATTTTCTTTTGAAAGCATTTCGTTGGCCAAAAACAGTTTTATTTTTAATCCGTACAATACGAATATTTTAAGTTTTGCAATCATCCATTTAACGCACAGTCGAGCCAGACACAACTGACCTCATCCGTTATTAACTAGTGTTAATTTTTTTTAGAGAATTGGTGGGCATACTGCGTTTTGTGAATAAGCACGACCGTATGACTAACTTGCGTACGGCTTCTAGAACCATCAGTGTTTTTGATGACACTAGTTTGTAATCAGTTCCGGTAATTAAAACTGATTAGGCACTTCAACGGGACCTCCACAACTGAATACTAGCATATTGTTCATTGTTCGACAATTCATTTGTTGGATCGCATTTTGTTGGCTGTCAGAATTAACGTATAATCCACATCTATGTGACAGGCCAGACGCTGTAATGTTTCAACTAAACTAGCTGACAAGTGAAAAATACGTTTTAAATCCTACAAAATCATATTTCAGTCAAACCGATTCGCATTAATCGTGTTATGTTTATCCCTG
>JTDE01000138.1:49675-106629 GCA_014338405.1 Paragonimus skrjabini miyazakii
ACAAATGTTTGTGTACTCGGATATTAAACTAAATGATTGTAAAAATCATTTTTGGGGGGCTGATTTTTATTTGTCCTCAAATAATACGCAATACATCATTTTTTTAACTGTGTGAAAAGAAAGAGAGATGAGCAATTGGTAATAAATGAAACTAGAAAATCAATATCTATGGAAGTAGATGATTTTTAGTTTCCCATTGCTTGGCTGGAACATATAATTAAATAGAGGTAAAAATTTGACCAAGTGTCCAAACCGACGATTTTGTTCTATAATCGAACACACAGAAATACATCATCAAAAAATATTTACTTAAACATAATCGCTAAATTCGACGTAATAAACAATGATCTTTTCAAAGCATTGTTTATTATCTGTGAAGTGACATAGTCCTGTGCCAAATTCCCATAACATTCATTATGCACTGTTAATTAAATAGTCTCAAATAACGATAGGGAAATATTGTATCACATACCAGTAAATGTGTGACAAAATAATGCACTTTGTCTTACTGAATGAGAAAGTATCATTCACATCTAAAATTTAAAAAATGTCTCATCTCTGTAGGCTTCAAGCAACCAAATAATTAATACCTTTTATATGCGACTGATTATACGTTTTATGATCTACATTAAATTCTTTTATAATTGAGCAAAATTTATTGCTCTCTTGGGAGATCGACGATACGCATTTTTTCTTTCACGACAAAATTAATTAATGTGAATAACTAATGAATCTAGAATGTTTCCAAACAACTTTGGAATTTGTTGTTTCTACGCAATCCTTTCAAAACTCCAGTTGAAACACAGTTTGGAAAAAGATGTTTTGCTGGATGCAATATATAAATTAATTAATTTACTAGTTGGTTTATACCAAATAAATATTAATACTGCTTGAGCTAAAAGTACCTGTGAAATGGATAACTGTTTGAGAGTAGAAAATAGTGATATATAATTATCTGCTAAAAGGTAAACGGTAGTCTGTTACAGGATACATTTTAAAAAATTTCCCAGCCCAATTTTTTCATCTTGTTTTGCACTTCCTGAAAACTGATTGACATTGTTTCTATTTAGGTTCACGTGAAAATGCAAAACATTCAAACTGAAAAAGATCAAAACGAGAAATACATTGCATACATTCGATTAGAAAATGATGAACTACTGGAATCCATCGATGAAATTGAGGTAAGCTCACACGTGTTCCGTGCTCTTACTTACAGGTTAGTTTTATTGTGTCATTCTCTTCGTTCGGCTAGTTTGTTTTGTGTTTCAAATAAATAGTTGGTTGTGTGAATTAGTTCTGGTTAAACAAGAGTCTCAATGCAATTACGTATAAGTAATCGAAGGACATAAATTTGGTTGGCGGTATTTAGATTGTACTGTCAAAGAAATAGATGGTCACAGATAAGATGACCTCCGTTACCCTGGCAGACATAATTCGGTGGACATTAAACCGTAAATCAGCTGAACAGTAAATAGGCCAGCTAGTCTTTTCTTTAAATATTAGAAGAATGGTTGTGAGTTTGTTCGAACCAGTAATTGTCGTTTGCTTCAAAATTCGAGGTTTTTCCTACAATACTTTTGTTTACTTTGAATTATAATGATTCCACTGTGTACAGATGTGCTTGAGCGAGTTGAAATTTGACATTCGCTGAAGGCTGAAATAAAACGTAGAGGCTGACACTTTTGCCGTTTAAAGTCAAGAAACGTGGTATGAATGTTATTCCTCCATTCTTTCAAAAAAACCGAAGGTATGAAATATATACAAAATTGTAGTCCTGGTAAATTTCCAAACACTGATAGTCAACCACTGTGCTAACATCACTCAACCTGACAAGTACGTGCATCGATTGTGTATATCAGTTCGTTTTATCTCAGTGACGTTACGAACGATTAAGACATAATGGGTATTTCAAGAGAAAGGTCGTCGAACCAGATTCAAGCCCATTTTTACTATGTACGGATTCAACAAATCTCTGACTAGTGGATCCATGGCAGTCAAAGCAACTTTCATGGGTGTAGTAAACTTTCCTCGTTTGGATTTATGTATTTTTATCACGAATACAAATAAGTAAATAAAAACAAAAAACTACTAACCAGAAATAATAGCCACCAAATAGCGCATTTAAAGATTAATATGAGAAGTACATATGTCAAGGTTAATAGTGAACGTGAGAAATAAATAAAAACTGTTTAACGCAAGTCAAAAACTATCTCATGTTCTTGCGCACATGCATCATACGGAAGCAGCAAATTTGTAACTACATCAATCTTACATTTACCTAATAATGACAATTTATTTGTTATTTCAGCAAGCCTTAGATGAAAGCAAACAAACCGTAGAACAATTGCAAACTGCAGCCAAGCTGGAACACATCAAGCGAGAAAAGGTTGATGTGTCCACCTGCAAACAAGTACAGATCGAATGTGAGGAATTGATGCGAAAATTGGATAGTTTAAGGTCAGTTATCTGACAATATTATAGTGTGAGTATGAATTATAATGTGATATGAAATACCGGATCAGCATTTTGTCCACATGAATGCGAAACTTTTCGAAAAATTCATCCGCAAATTCCAAAATTTCGCTGAATAAAAAAGTCAGGTCAAAACATTTAGGGTTATTCGCGCATTTTTTAAGAAAGGTGGAAAATTTCCAATATTTGAACTTATTTTGAAATATACAAGGAGTTTGGCTAGCGTAGAAATTCACGTGAAAGTGACATTTTCGACGGTGTTCGACGATTTTCACAAATCCAAACTAACCACTGTCTGATTGCCGCCTGATCCTTCCCTCAACAGAAAACATTCCAAATTCAACAGCTGTTGTTTTCATCGTTGCTTAAAAAAATAACAACTATCCAAACAATAATTATTCTGGTCTTCCATCAGGTGATCACACTCCCAAGTCCATAGTCAAATGACCTGTGACTAATCGAAATGCATGTCATGATCAGGTGACTAGTAACAGTGCGAATCACATACAAAGTGTACAATTCGACAGTCCTTGTAGAGAGCATGATTATTGCACAGTTGAACAGGCAAAGTTTGCTTAATTATCAGCAGGATATCCATTGGTTCAAGTTTTAGTTCCATACTGGTTCGATTGACTGAAAGTATGACTTCATATTCCTGGTGAAAGAAGACGTTTGGCGGCAAGCAACCTGCAAAGCGACTTTGTGGGTGAAGCACCAAATAGACTTGCTCTTCATCAAGTGGCAACAGTCGAATAGAACATCTTTCGAAAAGCCTAAGTCACATACACGAATGTGGGTGAAAAATGCCTGATTACATTAAAATGATATCATAGTGAAGCATTATACGACAAGATTTGATTTGCACAATGAAGTGCAAATCATAATTCATCATAATGGGTGCACACACTCCCTAGTTGTTTGAGAATGACGCAAAGCATGAAATGAACCAAAAGCTCTGGTTTCTGAAACCCATACGAAAACATCGGGATTGGGTATTCGGATAAACATTCTGACAACTACATGTCGGAATGTCAACTGACGACCTGGAGTATTTACAGTTTGTGGGGAAGTTGATAGATTATTCATAGCAGATATGGGAGATATTGTACGGGTGATTGTTAGAATGAAGGTTGAAGGGGTCGGTTAAGTTTCCATAATTTGTGTTGGGTGTAAGGTGTGTTGTTTATCAGCGAAATTTGATTGCATTCAAGTATTATCAACTGTACACACCCGAGCCTAATTTTCAGTGATTTTTGTTTATATGTATCTTCCCTGTTCAGGTTTGGACTAACAGTTAACTTGCAATCTTCTCTTAGGCTTTTTGATTTGCCACAGCACAATGTATTTAGTACAATCTTGCTTGTATTTTCACTTCATTTCATGGAGTATTTGAGCCTGACCAGAACGTAGTAGGACTTGGGCCACCTCTCTCTCAACAGTAACGTGGGACAACCTACTTAAAATGATAGGTCAAAAATGGAAAATTTGATTATAGATGACTAAGTGGACAAATCAGATATGATATAAGTGCGCCCTTGACTACGTTACGCTAACATACCAAATATTGTTTCTAATCGGCGATTTGAATACGCACAAGGACCACTGCCATACAGGCGACATCTATCCAATTTTCTGAGTGGAACAGTCAGGATTTTCATATTTTGGGACCCCGTTAATGTTTGATCACCGCGGGGTTTTACCCAATGTTTAGCGGTCTTTGTAAGTAATTCCCGGTGCTACAAACTTGCAGCTGGCATGCGGAGTACGTGACCCAACCATCGGATACTGCGTATCGATCTTAGTTGACTAATTAATAATGCATCCCGAACTTTTAGGATTGAGCAACGGCAAACGGAAGTATTTTTCACATGATTAGTCCATTTGGTGTGGGTTAACTGGTGGAGAAAACGATGGTCAACCAAAGCAAATCTGCTTATATAATCGCTGTCAACAGGCCACGTTTCCGAAACATAGGACAAAATAGGATATACACAAGCATTATATACCCTTCCGCTGAGCGACAACCGAACGACTTTTTGATGCCATAGATGACGCAGATTTGCAAAAGCAACTCGGACCTTTGCTACTCTCAATGGGATTGTAACACACAAGCTGGTCGTTTTTGCTCTGATTGTCCGTTACACTTGCGCAATAACTTTGGGGTAACGTGCAAACACTGGGGGGACAGTGTTCCTCCAAAGTAAGGGTTCCAATAACAGTCCTGTAAAAGGAACCAACACAAACAAGCACGAGCCAAAAGCCCAGTGGGTCTTGAACACGACTTACACAAACAAAAATTGAAATGGCGCCAACGACACAGCAACACGTTCTGTCACACAATTCAAATTCAACCTATGCGCGTTTTCTGGTTTCGACCGCACGTTACACTATCTTGTTAGCAATATTACATGCCAAAGAGAAAATACTACTCAAGTATGTGAATGCGTTAACAGCCCTAAGTGGATTACCCGCAATAAGGATGGTAGAAGTTGGAATGCCGCAATCTTGAGGCATCACTTTGCATTTTGAAGGTGTGGAGCGCATCCCATACAAACCAGCCCCGTCACTCAACTTGTCTGCATGTCTTCAGCATGGGGGCTAAGTAGGACAACGTCATCCTCATACTCGTAGCCCATCAACCTTGCATCAGGAAATAATTTAAATCCAAGCTCACTGGATTCCAGAATGTCGTACATGGCAAAAATGAACAGGAAGCGGAGCTTGAATACTTTTAAAGAAACACCACATGTAGTGATGAATGCCCAAAACAGTTGTCTGTATACCATGAACCTACTTGAAGACTAAACATATAGTGATCTGAACAGACACGTATTTCCTTGTAATCACCCTGTGACGAAGGCGGTTGAGATAATGTCAACAGCAACAGGACTGAAAGTGGCCTTTAGGTCTAAATTGATCACGAACGTCAGCTGCCTATAAGAGTGCCGATTCTCCAAGATCCGTCATGACGGAAAATTATGATAAACGCACCCATAACCGAACCGGAATTCTGTTTATTTCTCAAGAATGTTATTTTGAGTGGGTTTAGTCAGTCGACATAATATAAGGCCGGTGAGGAACTTGAAGGCAACAGACATCAGAGTGGTACCTGTGTAATTCTCACATAGGCTTCAGGTCCCGTTTTTGTAACTGGGAATTACTACGGATAAACACTAATCTCGAGGTACCCCTTCAGTTTCCCAATTAGTCTGATGGAGTTATGTCAGTTTTGATACCAACCTCTCCCTACCATCCTTGAAAAAAGAAATAGGGAGGAGATCTGGTCTAGCAGCCTTGTTACGTATCAATAGCTTAAGCTCCAGGGCTACTTCTGTTTCTAACGGAGGGCCATTTCGAACGCATTACCCAACTATTGGTGTATCGTCATCTACGTAGTCTAGTTGAGACCAGATGAATTGTTTCACCTGTTAGGACGGCGGGATTGACTGATGGTAAGTAGACCATCCTTTTCACATATGGTCCCAAACACGAATCAGATAAAACAGCTTTCTGCTGTTTCTCCACAATAAGTTTGTTCAAGCTCTTTCAGACGCTCGACCCAGTGATGACCGCTGTCACTATGCAGGGTTCTATCTTTCTTACATTTGTATTTAGCTATGTCAGAGATTCCCGAGCAGAGACTCGTCATGCACATTGCTTAGTTTTGTATCACCGCCGTGCCTTTAAGTTGAACTTTGCAAAACTGGCTAATCGAGCTGAGTAATAAATCCCTGTTGTGACTGTGATGTTACCAAACGACGGCTGTCTATCTAATGCTATTGTGTATCTGTTTTGAACCCAGTGACACGACAGTATACAATTTAACACTGCCGAAGTGATTACTTACAAGTCGTCTGGTTCGTAACGGCTTCCCCTCTGAGATGCATCAGGATCCATATATAATGCTCGAATTTGTAAACATACGAAGTTAAGTATCGTGATGTGAACCGTGTTAGAATGCATACTTCGTTCAGTGTGAAAATTTGTCCTTAATCAATCCAATGAAACAGCTTGGTCATGTACATGGCAGGCGTGAACATTTCTGTCTTTTAATGCTACTTTTCAGAAACAACTTGGTTACCGTACCGGCTGTCAAAAGAGTGAAATTTTGAATGACTAGTGCATGTGTGTTCGGTTCTGGTCCTCAAGTGCGCTGTTCAGTCATGAGTCGTGTTTGGAATAGTCTGCCTCATCTAACTATACATCGTGACAACCACGTTAACCTAAGGCCATTTTTATGGCTCCGAAAGCATTCGATAAGGCCAAATTTAGTCATGCGGTTTCTACAGCTAAATCCAATAAGTGATTCTAATTTGTGTATGGCTGGTTACGCCTAATTTTTATCGCTGCAGCTTATCCATTTCAAATAGGTTTTCCTTCTCCAACAAAAGTTTTAGACCTTTTCATCTTGTGCTTTGCAACATAAATATGCCGATAAGATAATCTTAGACGATGAACATCAATTGGTTGCTTTTGATGTACAAAGTTTTAGGTCTGCTGTAACTATCAGTTTATCATTTCATCCTCCTCGCGGTACTCTTTCCGCTGACGATAACCTGGGTTCCGTTCATCACGTGCTTATTCCCAAATCTTTCTCTACCGAGCAGTTGATGTCGCCTGAAACCACAGCCAGACATAGTCAGTTTACGAAGTAGCTTTCTGTCTCTTGAACCTCACAGTCTTTTCTACACACTATCTGCTTCTTTGTAATTTAATTGTCATGCCTGTTATCTTCACTTGGTTTTACTGTTCTCCTGTTGAAAATATAATACTATCTTGGCCAGAATATTCAAAGGTATTTTTAAATGTAGTACAATCTTGAAGTATCATATTGCATATAATAACTTTTTGAGGTGGTCACTTCCCGGTTCGTTTCATTTTAATTCCTGAGCTGTCTATGTCTATTCCCCTCTTATCCACATAACAGAAACATGACTTTTTGTTTGTGTTTGTACTATGCAAGAATCAATCATTTCCAATCCTTTGCTTTTTTAACTAACTATGATTCATTTGAAATAAGTTATCCCACATTTACTCACATCATTATGCCTATTGATTCGTGTATCACCGTTGAACGATTGCCTTACGGAAACACTCAATATTTCTTGTTCCGATTTGACTCAAAGCCTCAGACCATCTGAGCTTTACTAGTGACTGTCCTCTTCATCACATTGTCTTCTAAAGAAGCTTTTTATTAAAAGCATCGAGTTCCCCTGATTCAGTTCTGCAATAACAACAGATGTGTCACGAGTTATGTCACAAGTTTAGTTTCCTTCTGTTAACCTTGAGCGTAAAACTTTTGAATGTTTATTGAGCTTGCGGGTAAGAGCGACAACAGAAACGGTTACAACCGACTTCATATTACAGGTGGGAATGTTTTAGTTTCCAAGGCAGACAAACTTCCTGAGTTAACGATTTATGCACAGACGTACCTTCTGACCGACAGTATTGATAAAAACTGTTTTGCAGAAATCGAGCAATTTAGTATTCTATCAGAAAGGTCATGTAGGTCAACAATGGTGTGGTGCAATGGTTGTTGTAGGATTTCGATCCACTCACTGATAGAGATTCACGTGTTCTTGCGGGGAAGAAAGATATTTGCTTATGTGTTTTTGGCTTTGAATTTGTCCGGTAAAGTGTGTTGTATGGTTTATAGTTGGAACTAAAAATTAAACAAAAGTGGCTAAACGGAAGCTTAAATAGAGCTAATGGCGTAAATTAGCATCAACAACACAAACACAAACACATCTGGAGATTAGTGGTTGTGGGCTGGGAGTATGACTCCGAAACGTACATTACAGGTTGTTTTTTATCTGTGTCAACCGAATAAAACTTAAAACCGTCAACCGATTCAACTCACTGGTTGACTGTTTCCGTTCATTTAAACAGGGCCCACACTTAACTGCGGTTATCACATTAAAAGTGACTTTTCAACCAGCCTCAACAAATTCAATAAGAAAAGCGGTTTTTATTTCATTCAGTTATCAATTGCTGTGTTATCCAATGAAATTGCTATATGGCAGAAAGTCACCTTATACACACGTTTTGTTAACAGAAAACGTTTTCATTTGGAAAGCCGTTTTTTTGGAAGAGCAGACGAAGTATGCACATCTTAAAACTACATGTAACTATCTTGTGAATATGCTAGATGGTACGCAGTGGATGAAAAAATTCTGAGACAACGCTTTCCAGCTGTTTAGAACTCATGGTGTTTTAGAGGCATAATCTTCAATCAATCAGCCCTGCAACAGTTACATACAACTCCATGAAATGACCGACCTAGTTTCATACGTGATGGTGTTTGGATTACATGAGGCAAAGTGTACGTTTGATACCAGACAGCTAGAAACTTTCTGAAAAGAGATGGCACAGTAGGCGCAGAAGACAGAACAATTTACAGTTCCCATAATTTAGTGAAAAATAAGGCGGGCTGGACAAACAACGAAAACATTTTGGCTGATACTCCTGACCAATTTGACCAAATGCTGCGACGGTTTGCGTTATACACATATTTTAAGTGAGACCCAATTGTGAAAAGTCAGCGCTTCGGCTGGATTCGAACCAGCGGCGGAAACAACATGCTTCAACGCGGCAAGCACTCTACCAGCTGAGCTACGAAGCAACGCCAGGAGCTCGGAAATTTCACATTTGGACTCGGTTACCCACCCACTCCACTATCTTATATGGAATCGACCAAATTATCCAGGGGATTGACTGCCTCGGCAGGATTTCTCGAACAGTTAACGCTGGAATCCACCAACGCCAATGTTGAGCACAGAAATTGTATTACTAATAACTAGTCGCTAGTTCGAATCCAGCCAAAGCCCTGAATTTTCACAATTGTATCTCACTTAAAATTATAAATCTACCACAATACTTATTAGTTATACACATATGCTTGTCAGTCATTACAGAGCTTCAACTAATAGAACTGAAAAGTACAGTACAATGACAAATGAAGCGAAACTAGCTGTTGACCTTGAAAAGGTTTAAGAAAAAGTAAAATACTTGTTCTCCAAAGCGCCTTTTATTTCCGTATCAATCTAATATTAGGCGACCAACTTGTGATATTCTTGGTTTTCAACAGACTATATCAAAATTCAATAACTCCTCACGGTGAAAGCATTTTGCCGGTTCATACAGTACTCGCTCTGAAGGCAGTAATGATGTGATAAAAATTCTATACAAAGCTAAAATGCAACAAAAATTCTTCTTTGGTTTCTTGCTGTTACGTGGTTAAGCTGTAATATTTTTATTGAAACCAGCTGCACAGTGTTCACTTATAAAAATTCATAAAATTGCTTGCAAACTCATTAGCGTCTACCCTGATATTGTCACTATCCTATAAGGACAACCGAATCATTTTACGGTTTTCTGAAACGGCTATTTTTCATTGTTTACGACTAAAAATAATTTTCCCACGTTTCCTACTTTCACATTTTTTCTTCTGGTTGTCATCATACTGTCAAACCATTCGCACAAAAACAGTCATTTTGCAATCAAAAAAAACTATCCAACCATGGTATTTATGCTAAACCTGTCATCAAGTCGAAGGTTTCTCCCCAGTTTCCAAGTTTATATGTAAATATTTTTTCATCTGCTGACATTATGTCTAACACGATTTTTGTATGATGCAAAGCAAACTGATTTTTGTAGTTAGTACTGTTACTTTCATTGGGTCGATTGACGGTTAACTAGTTTTGTACAGACCTTTTGAATGACGTTCAAAGTTTACTCCAATGTTTGCAGAACTAAGAGAAAATGTGGGGCATTTTATTCGCCCACTCCGTGAAGATTACGTATTTTTGGATTAAGTACTTGAGACTGGTTTATTATTGTGAGAAAGTATATTTAAATCTACGTAGGATTTCAGTTTTAAGTGTGCACCAAATTATTAATCTGATCTATTTGGACTAAAAACAACATCGTTTGCACACAAATCCATCGACCACAGGTAGCCAGTTTTCAACACTCCGAGTGATCAAATTGCAGTCATGCACTATGAACAATAATCGTATCAATCTCACTGACGGTTGAGTATACCTGAGACAACTGTGGCTTCGTAGGTCAACTGGTAGATCGCTTGCCGCCTTGAGGCATGGTGTTTCTGTCGCTGACTTTTCACAGTTGCGTTTTGTCTAAAATCATAAATCTGCCATACTACTCATTAGTAACAAAATTGACACTATTTTTCGATGGTCATACAGCTATGAGAAGCCAGGCACTTAAATGTTTGTTCACTGTATGTAAATACTTTGAAGAAATTACTGAAATTTTTTGCATGCAATGATTATGCTGTATTTAGCATCAATACTTTTTACAAAACAGGTGCTCTTATTGATCCAGTTCGCAGGATATTAGGGGACTGATATTCGGATGTGTTTAGAGTGCACAGTTGTTTAAATATGGGAGTTTGAATTCATTATATGACTATGTCTTTGTGTTTAATGAAATATAAATATGGGTGAAAAGTAAGCAAGAGTGGGTAGGAGAATATTTTGGAAAAGCTACTGACGTGCGATCACTTCACTACTAAACCCTTGAACGGGTGATTTAACACTTACCGGACAGGCATACATAGTGGCTTGTGCGAGCAGGTCGAGTAAAACTGTAAACCTCTCAACCAACTAGCACATCTCAACTACAGAGTTGAGCAGAAAGTTCTAGGTTGTCTACAGGTTACTTATACGGAACTTCTGTTAAATGGTAGCTTCCCCACTGCATACTCCAATTTTAGGAAATGACTAGTTAGACATTTGTTTGTCTTTAGTTGGCTTGCATCTGCAACTGGGCTGCGTAGGAATTTATGAGTGTAAGTTGGATCTGCTTTGAAGTATCTGGTAACCATTAGGATTTATTCTGATTCAGCTTGCGTTCGTTGATGAGGAGTGTCAAAACAATTTTTGGTCGGAAGGTCTGTAAGTTCTTTTTTAAGAGCAGACATTTTTTATGAAATGCAATGCCAATCTTGCCACGTAAGCCACGGTTTGCTGATGAAATCAGCTTATTCCTCGCTAGGGTCCCCATGTCTTATTTGCATACGTAAAACACGGGCTTGTTATCGCAAAGGCCGGCATACTTTTAGTGGAAAATGTACAAGACTTTCCTCTTATTACCAGTCAACAGCTGACGGCTCTCTAACGACTACTGGTTAGGACAGTTAGAGTCTCCATGGCGAATTGTAATATTTTCTGCAGCCTTTTGGCACCGTCGGTGGTTGAACTATGTCCAGTGCTTCAAAAAACAGAGGAAAGAGGATATATCTTCACTGAACGGTGCTGACACAAAATCAGTTTCAGTACGTTCCGTCCACTTAAGCGTTGAACCTGTGTTCTATTTCACAAACTGGCCAACGGAATAAGTGCTTATCGGGGGCGCAACTGTAAAGTTTCATTGCTAGTTGGTTCAATCATTTCCATTGTAGTGTGCGTGTAAATGTTTTTTGTCACTTTCATAACCTACTTTGTTTGGCTGTTCAGCAGTTTTTCTTTCACTCATAATATTAGAGAACTAAATCGTCGGTTACGCGATGAGCGGGATGAAGCACTCCACGAACACCGTACGCTAGAAGGAATGGACCGCGGAAGTCTCTTGGATGAAGTCAACGAAGTATTTGGACGTGAGGAAGCCCTCTTGAAAAAGGGTACTGGGAAAGACCATATAACATGTCAAGGTTCGACTGTTGAAAATGGGTAAGTAACATGATTTTTCACGGAAAATTGCCGTTTTCTTGCAGTATCATAAAAACGCAAGAAACCGGTATCGGTACCCTGTTTTCCGATGATACCGATTGCGAGTACGATCAACCGTGGATAAATTCAATGAAAACCGGTAAACTTAGTTCAAATGGTCACCAAGTTGAGTACATGGCATTCAACGAACTACAGTCTAACAAACAGCAAATATACGAGACTTTGGAGGACGACGTTTTGTAAGTTCATCCAAATTATGATCAAGTGAGCTTCAGTAAAGTTAGCCAGTCGAACTGTGTAGAAATTATACTATTTATGTCAGTCACAACAAGCAGCTATCTGTCATTTCACCCAGTCTGTGTTGAGGATTTTTCTGTATACGCAGGAGCAGATTGTACTACTAGCTAGCGCACATTATGCATGACCTTCGTTGCAACTTGCCCGTCATTCTCTTCAAATTTCCCGTAAATCTGAATTACACTTACATGCTTGCATAATTTAACGCCACAAACAACACACCTTTCAAATTATGTCATCTAGTAGCTAACCATTTGAAAGAAAGCGTGTCTAGTGTGATTATTAGAGCACGTAGAATGCCTGATGAGGGTGAAATTTTTTTTCGCTGAAGAGCGTCCGCATCTATTTCTTTCACTTGTTTCCAGCGAACCAACCGAAAAACCTAACAAAAACGTAAGTTGAGCGGCAGTCGTTTTCGTGTTTTTCAGTTATGTGAATTAGCGAAAATATTCGTTTGCGTACCTCTGTTGACAGCCGTCCAAGTAACAGTAGTCGGGCATTATCGGCAGGCACTCACAGCTGCTTGAGTTGTGTTTACAGTACCTGTGTTAATCAGAACCATTTTCAAGGATGAACAGACGACATACACAATGGAACCGATCACAGTCTGTTGGTAGACGATGAGGGTGTTCACAAATGAGCGGAGACAGTAGACATTTGCGCTCCGCAGTGTGTCCATCAAGCAAACCTGCCTCAAGTTGGCTACATTCCCCTTATTTTCTATCACAGTTAACCATCGACAGGCATCGGCAATCGTTTGGTGTGAGTGGGTGCGTGGGCGGTGTGAGATAATTTCACGAGACCGCACAGGATCCACGGTTTTGAGTTACGATATGGCGATAGTAAAATTCTTTACCTTTACAATAATTAGAGAAGGTACTTATATCAAACAGTAAAAATATTTCTGTGCAAATATATGCACTATCAAATCTCCGGCAGCAAAAGAAATTTAATGCACTTTTAACTTCTCCCGCTTTGTTTGATTTAACTGTTTTTGTCACATTGATCTGAGTGTTAATTATCCAAGTTGGGTACTCTGTTACGATTACAACTCATCAGCGTTATAGTCAGTATTAGTACAGCTGCTCAACAAACCCATAAGTTTGCGGCATCCCGTTGCTTATTAGTTAGAATAACATGAAAGAAGAAGATATTGATCAAACACAGAATGAATGCAATTAGATGAAAACAACGGTTAACAGCTCTACTCGATTAAGGAGATATGACAGTGAATCACTAAACTTCGTTAAAGATTAAGAAAACGTTCAGGAAACCGGGTAATACGTTTGACAAAGAGAGAACCCACGGACATCCTTTGATATTCGATAGAATCTTTCGACTGATAATACGCCTGACACAGATTTTGCTCACATTCTAGTTATGTACACAAAAAGTAGGTTACGACAGCTTATTCACAATGTTGGTTTGTATGAACATCACAACTGAAGGTGCTTATCAATGAACAATGACCAAAGAAACAGTTGTGGACAGTATTTGTGGAGTGTACACTTCAACAATGCCAAGGTTCACTTTTGATTTAAGTAAGTTTCAGATGGCTTTCCAACAGTATACCAAATTCAGGCATACACTCGTAATTCCGTGTAGTATTCCCTGTATAATTCACTCTTGAGCATCCAAATTTGAAGTGTATCGCACACATCCGGTCAGTTTTGAAGAAAAAAAATTAATAATAATTTTTTAGAACAAAAAAGACTAAAGGTACATACCTGTAGAGTCCTCGGATGAAGCTGGCAGTCACGTTTTGTGTACTTTTTTCGAGTACATTCTGGAATTGTTCGTAGAATTATGAAAGGGATAGTCGGTACAAACTTGCTTTCAAATGACCAAATTTGAGTTGAAATTGCTTTAGATTCTCATGCGATTTGATGAAAATACCTTTTCTAATTATTGAAAAAGGTAAAGAATTTTACTATCACCATATCGTAACTCAAAACCGTGGATCCTGTGCGGTCTCGTGAATTTATCTCACGCCGCCCATGCACCCACTCCCACCAAACTATTGCCGATGCCTGTCGATGGTTAACTGTGATAGAAAATAAGGGGAACGTAACCAACTTGAGGCAGGTTTGCTTGATGGACACTCACTGCGGAGCGCACATATATACGGTTTCCGCTTAGTTGTGAACACCCTTACCGTCTACCATCAGACTGTGATCGGTTCCATTGTGTATGTCATTTACTAACGTCTGTCAAATATTCTGGTTACAGTATATAATTTAAACACATCTCATGCCAACACCTGAAAGCAGAGATCAAAATCTGATGTTGGCAGTGCATTATACGCCACCCCGTTGGTTGCATTCTTAAGTTTGAGTTCGAAGTAAACCTTATTCAGGTTTTTATGGAACCTACAACCAAATTTATGGTAGAGGAGTTCTTCCTTTTTGTCGATATCATTTTTTAGAACTGCATCCTGGAATTATTTTCCCGCTCAGCATTAAGCTAGCGTTTGTTGAACCCGGTTGCAGAAAATATTCACAAGAACAAAATCTGAAGAAATGGCTCATTCTGTTATCTTGTCTGTCACTTGGTGTAATTAAAAATGATAACCTGATTATCTCTTGTAGATTTGAGGATATATCGTCGTGGTGACTGAATGTTTATTTGATTTGAGAACAACTTATGGTTACTTGATACATATGTTCTTTGACGAAGCTTTCTGTCTGATGTAAAAACACTTTTCAGATTAACCGATTAAATTATGAAAAGATTAGGGTAATAATTTGGAAACAGCTCGCCAACTGTCTGGAGTACAGTGGGTGGTCAATAATAGGGCTGGAATCGCTTTTTCCATACAAACGAGTACGTTCAGAGGAGGAGAATGTAGAATCACTATAATCTGACAAAGCTGGTACTGGAGTCCGCTATTCTCAGACTAGTTGAGGAAGTTAATTATACAGCCGGTAGTTAGTCAATCATTTGAAAGATCAACGCATCTGTGCTTCGATTCACTTCTGTTAAATCGACTTTATCAGGCATGATTTATGTGTGATCGAAATTGTCAGTTTGGCTAATGTAGCCTACATACTTTACTGTTTCTAGGAAATAAAATTTGTCCAATTACTTGGAAATTCTGCGCATGATTGCGTGATATTTAGATTCTGAATTAAAACATTTTTTCAAAGCGGTTGAACTTTCCGTGTTTTACGTTCGGTTTTCTTACTTTTGGTACTAGAGCAGTCTGCAAAATGGAAGTATGTGTATACCTTTCTTCTTATGTGGTTGGGTATTAAAGCAGCCTTTCAGTTGTAAGACAGAATAAACAGCGTCTTTCTGTTGTGAAACACAATCTGGACGTTTACTTTTTTCAAAACCATATATATAGTCTATAATGATCCGTTATTCACTGGTGAAAGCTTGATAATTGTGGGTCAGCTCCATCCTTGTTTAAAATTGGACTTGAGCTACCACTGAGTGACTTTAATTCCATTGATTGCGATGTTGAAAGACTGCATTAAATGTAATTTGTAAAAGTATTAATGAGCTCAGCTTATATATGAAAACTGTGGCGGGCTGTAAAGTTATATACCTCCTCATTAGTTAAGTCCTGTTCAGTACCAACAGTCTGACAGGTTCACGTGCATGCAGTGCACAATTCTGCGCTTTACGTATGGCGGAATTACTTTATGTAATTGACGCAAAGTTTTTGGGTAACGAAGCATATAGAACAAGGTAAATTTTTGTCATAAAAAGTTAACCAACACTTCACCAGAAAAAACTTCGTCTACGCTAACTGTCGCGTGCGTGTTTACACAGACAGTGATAGAATTGAAGATCGCTCTGATTAGAACTGGGTAGTATGATATATCTGCATAGTGACCGTGCTTTGAGCTCCTCTTTAATGCTGCAAGTTAAAGAAGACTGTTGTTGTTTCTGGGTTCTTGAATAACAAGCAACCTATGCAATACAGTTAAGCGAATAGTATCCGCATAATTTAAGGGAACTTTGCGGATCAGAGGTAGATGACAATGACTGTTTACATCTTAATCTATGTTGGACTGTGTGGAAGGAGAAAATAAGTCGAAAGATTGCTTCACTCACAGAAGGTCAGCAGTAGAAAGACTGCCCAAAAGAATAGTACCCAAATCACTGCCGAACAAACATACAACAACCATGGCATCAACAGTGTAAGGTCGTGTGTGACTTAGTACAACTACTTTGTACTAACCTCGATGACCAAGCTATGTGAATACTCGATTTGGTGTTCTCAGTATGTGCATCAAATATGTACTTGAATTCAACTATTGCTGACAAAGTTACAACACACTCTGGAAAGCTGTTCCAGAGTGATCGCATCAGGAAACCAAAAAGTTGTCCTTTTCAAGTCGTACGGTTATATTTTGTTGCAGTTTTAGCAAGTCACTCTGGAGATGATTGGGTTTGCTAGGTACAAGCAGTTTCCCTGAGGGATGCTGTGGTTGACATAGTGTACACCTTTTAGACTATGGAAAGCTTGTATTCTTAGTGAGATTGATCAAGATGTTCACAGAGTTGCATTAACAATTCGTTAACGCACTCCTCTAGTGACACAGAAGAGATGGGCTCAGGACGTGAAGGTTCATTTTACTGAAGCCTTGGTAGTTTTTAGGCCAAATGCGCTTTGAAGGCTATTGTTCTCATAGCATCGGTAGTGTTAGTCTTAGGTGTGTGTACCAACTCTGTGGAGCTGGTAGCGGACAAACCTAGTTACTGGTTTCCAGGGGCATTGGTGACTCCCCTGTTTGAGATGGTCATCCCACCCCCTAGCACAGATGAAAGATTGCGGGTCTGTTTTTGGTGATGAATACATATGTACTGTAAAACAGATTGACACCAAACTTGTTAGTTAGGCCTAGCTACTACTAGTGTCTGTTGGCCCTCAAAACGGTTGGCGCCGGGTTACAGACTATACAGCACCCATAGTTTGCTTCTTCACTCCTGGTACATGTTCCAAGCTGATCACTTCACTGTCTGTAAATACCTTGTGCAGCAACAAAGTGGGTTCTTACTCCTGTGTCGTCTAGGTTCCCAGATGGGAACATACCTTTTGATAGCTACCGTAACGGCGTTTACAGTAAGCTGCTAATGACTGCCGAATTATGGACACGTTAAAGCACCAGATCATTATATATCACAAAATTGTTTCGTCATGGATAACCAATCCAGTTTGTGAAATTCTTTACAGTGTTTCCAGTTAAGGGAATATCCCTAGTTCAGCTGCTAACAGACACGATAAATCCTTAATCTTAAGGTCATTTATCATGCTTCTCGCCGGATAGAATATAATATAGTCTTTAAGGTTCCTGAGATCCTCTATACCCCGTGAATTATTTGACATTTTCTGTTAGATGGCATCTTCTAATTCAAAGGCAGATGTGAATCTGGGGTGAACTTTGGTTTTGTTAAAGTCACTATCATGATAACTAAAATAACATGGGAGTAGGATCTGTGAGGATCCTGCAGAGATCAGCCCACATATGGTGTCATAATGTAGGCGGTCATTTATCAACAAGCAGATCGGTAGGCTCTATCGATCAGATGATAAGTGAAATAAAATACACAATCCGCCATACGGCTTCAGACGAGCTCAGAAAATCTGGGTCATTTAATGTAGATGTCTCGAGCCATCCGCCAACATAAAGAGCCGCAACGTCGCCTTTCTCATATTGGCGACCGTGGTGAAGGACAGTCATATCTAGTTTATTTGTTTCCTCGTTCTCAATCCCCGTCATACACCAGGTTAGCGATATAACCAGAAGAGGTGGTCTTAACGCACCACATACGGCCCGGAACTGTTTCATTTTCTGAGAGATGGTACTGCAGTGACAAAAAGAACATTACACGGTAAGCACAACAGCGTACTCTTCTCGGGAGTCTACGTGTTGTCGCTTAGGTCTCTGTATACTTTCTTTTCTGGGAATATGATTGAACTCTGCAACTTCGGTGCTCGTGCCGTCATCTTCACTTGTGACCAGAGCTTTCTGGATATCCGTCAGGATATTATTAAGCTTTTAATTTGAACTGGCTACAATTGCGACCCGTAGCGCGTTAATTAACATGGTTACTGCTTGATTGTGTGACCAGACTCTAAATCCCGGTTGTGGCAACGATATACCCGAATAATAAACCCCAGCACAGGAGAAGCCCAAATTTAGTGCTTAGTTGAGCAGGAGTCCTGTTGTACAACCATTCTGGATGCGAAAGCTACCGAAAAATGTCGGCGATGTTTAGTTTATATTGTATTACTGACAAGTAGTTTGGAAGATTTAATAATTTAGAGGATTTCCGATTGTGAAATCTCTGGACTTCGGCTGGATTCGAACCAGCGACAGAAACAACATGCCCAAATGCAACAAATGCACTACCAGCTGAGCTACGAAACCACACCAGAAGCTCAGAAATTTCACATTTGGACCTAGTTACCCACCCAACCAACTGTGTCATAAGAACTCCACCAAATGATCCAGCCAATCGGCTTTGTAGCTCAGCTGGTAGAGCATTTGTTGCATTTGGGCATGCTGTTTCTGTCGCTGGTTCGAGTCGAGCCGAGGTCCACAGTGTTCGCAGTTGGATCTTTTCTATAGCTTGTATTAATCAAATGCCCAAAGGTTTATACATGTTGTTTAATTTTTGAATAATCGCAGTTGTGTTAAGTCCCATTGGCCGACACATTTTGTGCGCATCATACGAACCCTATGTAAAGGAAATCCAGTGTGATAAATCTCCATACGTACTTGCATGTAACTTTTGTCTTCTGGTCGAGTGACAGTTTAACCTGCCAACATATGTCGTTTATGTCCACACTTAAAACTGTGGTTAGCACGATGACCGTTAGTATGACACAAATGTCCAGCGCCAGATTGTGTCACCAGATAACCAGTGTCCGGTAGATGAACTTGGACACACTGGTCGCGCCGTTTCGCTATCCGACGACGTCAGCGGGCCGAACAGAACACAAAAATCGTCAGATTTCTTATCAAAACGAATAAATGAAAGGTCAAAATCACCGACTGCGGCCTGAGTAAACGGAGGAATAGGAACGTTTTGGTAATTTAGTGGAAGCGGACTAACAAGTTTGTCAACCTAGATGTAACAACAGCTCAGCAAGATCAGTCAAACAAACCCATTTTGTAACCAGCATAACTGAGCGCTGTTCTGATCACTAAATTTGAACAGGTAGTCTGATCTGAAAACTCTTTGATTTTTAACCACATAAATGTTTTTGTCTTTTCCTACTAACGTTTCAGAAATTTTCTTAGGATTATAGATATTTTATTTCCAAAAGGATTATCCACTGGAAAAACTTTCAAGTAATATCTATCTGCAACGTAATCATCAAGCTTTACTACTGATTAAACAATAATGGCATAAAACCAGTTTGGTATTCACCATCTGTATAATAGTTGCCTTAAGAAAGCAAACTAATATTGGTTTTTCTTTCAGGTACATCCAGTTCAGTAGTAGTGCAATGTGGCATTTTTGTTCATCTGTGATTATCAAGTCATCTCTGGCGACAGTCAAGTAATCTAGAAGTAGATCTTACTCAGCTGAAACATGAAATATTCAAAGTTTAGGGACTAAAATATCAGTTGAGTTTTATTGCCTAGCACAAACAAAATTTAAACTCAAACTTAATGTCCTGTCATCACATAATGTTGCCACAAGTCTGGAATGACTGTTCAGTAGGCATCCTGAATATCGACTGGTTGTCTACATTTAAAGCTAATAGAGACGCTCAAAATCTCCACTGATAAGCTTGAATCTCTGCGCAAAAACCACTTGTGCATACAAAGAAAGTGTGAATGAAAGTGAAGAACGAGGATTACGGAGAACATGAACTGCCTACAGACAAGTCGACGTCAGAACTTGGAGCACATGGAAAGATAATTTTAAGGGATACACACGTCTGCGGTATTGCGGCTAAGTTTAAAAGACATATATAAGTATTCTGAAGCAAGTTGCCTGTTACGTGTGTACCATGTGACTATGTCTTTAGATTTGATATACTATTAGATCGCTACCCAAGAGTTTGACAATACCTTTCAGCATGTTCGTCCTCTGTCTCCATCCAAATTACGCCTGCGCAGTCCCATACGCATTTACTTCTCTATCATCAAGGACTGACTTCTTATGCGTTCAGCCAAAAATAGAGTTCGGACATGCTGAATATTAAACGAGTTCGTGGAGGCGTTAATAGATGGAATTGATTTTCAGATCTGTAACGCACTGGGAATTATAAAAATAGGACTGTTTTCTTTTATTTTAAGGATTTTCTGAATATGAGCCATATTTATACATTGTTAATGGGTAAGGAAACTTTTATTCACTATAGATGGTAGGCTTGTGGCAGTTTTCAAGATAAACGCTAGCTCGCCTAAGCAATCTACTGATCAAGATGAGATTGTCTAACAAATCCGCACTTGCATGTGTACATGCGCAAAAAGCCGCCTAATGAAGATATAACTGCGTTTAGCATGTCATCTCACCGAGTCCGGACAAATATGGCAATGTCCGCGCTAAATGAAGTTGCGAAATCTCTTTTTCCGTTCCATCAACAAAGGATTGGTGCATGGATCACAAAAGATGGCGATATACCGCTGGTTTGCGGTCCACTGCGTGACTGTGTGATCAAATTGTAGTTGTTTCTCAGGTCATCTTGGACTGTAGTAGTATTGGGTATTGATGCGTGTTTGGACCAGCTTTGAGAAAAATGAGCAGGTTTTTGCTTTGAGTGAATGTGCCATGAGTTTCTTTTTCTCAATAAACGTCCAAGTATCAAGTGTAGAATTTTGTAGCCCCTGTAATGATTGATTCGCATACAGAAATATGCAGCTAAACTGGGAGGTAGCTTTGCAACATGCTGTTCGAAGTTGGTCTGAATTTTGGCGTACTGTTTAAGATATTCTGGAACGCATACATTCTAACAGAATCACAATAATGTTTTAATCCTGAAGTATTCGTGTGGTTCTGTATACACAATACTACACTTATAGGGATCAACATTTTTACACTAATAAATGATGTTGGTTATCAGAAACGTTCTTCTGACATTCTCTCTTTCTACCTACAGACAACAGAACCTGAATGACAAAGGAAAACCTATATTTAGCGGGATGAGGTATTTGCACATTAAGCCAGATACAGGCAGGCTTGACTGGGTGATACACTTGAGCAAATGTGAACCGGTCAAATAGACCCCGTGGGCCAATGAGTTAACCGTTTTTTTATTTTTTTCTGCACAAAGGCACACTCTGTTGTCAGACTAAAGGGGGACATACTAATTGTTTCGCAGAGCACTCCTCCTAAGGAAGCCGGCAACATCCATCGCAGTGTGATGTGCCGGACCCACAAATACACTATGGAGATATATGCATTTGCGAACATTTGTTGTGAATTAGAGGAGAAGTGACCGTGAATTATCCGGGCTTCGGCTGGATTCAAAAAAGCGACAAAAACTATATATCTAAATGTGACCAACACTCCACCGGCTAGCCTAAAACGTCAGGCCGGTATCCCAATAATGCTGCGAAAGAATCTTCTGTAAATTGATAAATCTGCTCAAGTATTTATTAAGAATACAAGTTTGATGCTCGACTGTGGAGTCGGTGTAGCATACCTTAAATTTCCGGAGTAATCCACCTCATGAGTCACTTGTTAGCCCCTACGATGAGCACTGAGTCGTTTGGACACCTGAGTCCAAGTGTGAAATTTCTGCATTCCTCATCTGGCTTCACAGCTTAGCTGGTAGATCGTGTGCTACATTTGGTTTTGCTGTTTCCGTCCAGATTTCTCATAAGTGAATCTCTTCTGAACCAAGAATCTTGCCAACCAACTTTTTGGCTGATTTCTGCAAAGTCTAACTGTTGTTTCGTTGAGGACATACAAAAACGGTTTAAAAGAACACACAGGTTGATTCTTTTATTAAAATTTGATTTCAGTAAAACCTCTCTCCTTCCACTGCTTGTCCCGGATTTTAAACTGCAGATCAATTCCGGCATATTCGTAACACTAAAAATCAGTCGGCATCTTGACTGTTTCGTTAACGACACGCCAGCTATTTTTTTTCAATAAGTGTACCAGTTAAAAAACTGATTTCAATTTAACTCACTCAAAAACATCTAATATCCCGGGCAAATGTAGCAAAAACACGCTCAAGTGTTTATTCGTTTTATTCGACATGCTTATAAATGATGAGATGACGAAAAGATCCATCCAGAGTGACCACTGTCAAGTTTGTATTAAGCTGTTGCTTCAGAAGTTCTGTTAGTTTCAAACATTTTCATTTAAACGTTTATGTTTGGATAACAAAAGTCATGCTGTCAATTGAGGAGCACAAAATACCTAGAGAGGATGAATACGAAAATTCCCAAACTTTCTAAATAGACCGTTGGATCTGAATGACTCATTGGGGCACACGACTGAGCATTCAGATATGGAGTTCCTGTTTCGAGTAACATTCCTACTCTATATCTGGTAGTTAGTTATGTGCAAACTAGAAAGAACGGTGTTCTTCCAAGATAAAGTAACTTTTGTGATAGACAACAGAAGTCAGACTAGGAAGTGAGTTGTTGAGCGTAGCTACTCATATGACCATTGGTGTATTTGTACGTTCCCAAATGCTTTTCAAGTTGTAGAGCTTGATGGATGAGTAAATGCACGAAATTACAGTTGGCTAATACTTGTGCTTACCGAATGAGCTGTGGCAACTATATGACTTTTAATCCAATGTGGCTAAATGGTCAAGTAGTAAGTCCACAGCTCTTCCATTCCGATATAATGTATTACCTAATCATCTGAGAAATGGTACATGTATTGCATCATGAGAAAGTTGTTGCCGCTAACATCGTGACTTTGTCACTCTGACACATACCGTTAGGTTACTAAATTAGTGTATTAAAGCAGTCCGAAACACGAAGCTGAAAGACAATCTTATTTGTTAAGTGGTTGGCTGACGTTCGCTTCAGGTTACATGTCAGTTTGTTAAGGATAAATATCATCCATCTTAAACGCCACACCATTTCACATCTCAAATGGGTTTTAGAACATTCATTTTAAGTTAGTATGTTTACTGAGTAATATACGGAAACGGCAAAATTCTTCAACTATGAAGCGTTGTCTAAATCTTATAGGTTCACGTGGCTACAGGGCAAGTAAAAACTGTTGAATCAACGTTTACAAAATGGTACTTAGTGCGCAAAGTTCATCAGCTGTCGAGAATAAACAGCAGACGCCATTCCGAGGATAACAAAGGGATTACTACAATATGGACATAATGCCCTCTAGTGAATGGTATACCAGTTGATTGCCATTAATCCTTGCAAGTTACGTTCCAACTCTGTATTGGTTTAGCCAGAGAGAAGCTCTAGACATGGTGGCCTCACTTGACAAGTACCTCATCATGGTTACCTGTACTCACTGCTTCATCGTGAACAGTATGGTCAGCTATCCTCATTAGAAGGCCTTTTGCGCGCACGCACGTGTCTGTGCGGATTTTCGGAAAAGTCTCACTTTGATAGACAGACTGCTTTCGAGACCTGGGCTACCCTTTACGCACATTTATACATACATGCATCTTGAAATATTCCAGCGAGATGTCCCGTATAAATGTCAACTTTAGATTAATGCGACCTATAGACTTTGCATAAACACATTCATCATCATTAAACGAACAATCTAAACGTCCAACTCAGCAAGGTTTGGACTTGCTATTGTTGTGTGCGATATTATTTGTCACACATAGCTGCCACCAAAAACTTCGCCTGGAATTTTCACTGCTAGCTCTGCTTTTATATGTGTCTAGTCTAGTTGAAGTCATTTATTTTGAAACGTGACACAAGTTGTATATAATGGATGCAAACAGAGAGCCAGAATCAACAGAGAACGCGACAACAACTGCTTACCGATTAGGAAGACATTGTAATGCAAATAACTGTTTTCAACAGTACTGGTACTTTAATATGAGTTGTGCACCTACACCTATGAATTATGTTCACCTAGGTTTGTCTCGAGAAACCTACAAACTATTAGTTTTGTTTTACCACGTCAACTTCGTGAATAGTGTTTTGAAAATACCTATATTTATCTAAGTAAATCCTTTTTGCTTGTGTGGTCGGAATATTTCCAACAGTCTGAATAGAAACCCCAAAGGAATCCAAACGGATCTAGATGGGTTTTCGCAGAGTATTAAGGGTGTAAGGTCAGCAAAAGGTCATCTTTGAAAAAACAAAGGTTAAACAGAATCAAGAGATGAGTCACCTGTCCATATGAATGTATTTATCAATTTTGTCTTTAGATATTCAACGCCATGGCCTGAAATATATAGACATACCTGTTTCTATTTTACTGTGAACGAGCTTTAATATCAACGGTTGTAAAATATATTATTCAGCGTAACAAAACTACCTGTCAGTGTTCAGAACCTGCATCTCCAGGTCGTCCACTTTCACGAGAATTTGAATTCGTCAAGCACAATTTTTATGAGATTAAGACTTCATGCCAGCATACGTTAAGTAAAAATCGACTTAGTTCATTTGTGAATTAGATGGGGTTAACGTAGATAAAAACTGTTAAAACCGGCTGGCTGTTATGTGTCGTTTCGACCTTGTATAGAATGAAATAAACCAGACAATTATTAATAATTAGAAAATTTCTGAAGTTGTCGAACACTAACACACTTCTTATGGTAGAACGTAAATATTATTATTTTTTCAAGCAGCATGCTGTGTTCAAGTTATCTCTTTTGACTATAATAAACTAAAAAACCCTGCTTTCGTTCAACAATATTTTTCGTGGATGCTCTGAACTCTTCTTGTTTACTTCAAATTTCTGGTGTAAGGTCAATCTTTAGGAATGCGTACCAACTAACTTCTCTGCAATCTAACAACTGTTGATCAAATTGCATTGTACAGCTGTAGAAAGAAAAACACTATATGGAATGTTTACAACAAAACCATAGGTCTTATATTCTGCCATATGTTGCACATCAGCATTTAAACAACTGAAAAACTTTACATAAAATCCCACTTATTTTGGTCAAATTTATATATGCATAAAAACAACGAACACTCTTCTATGTCATGATGTAGCACATTGAGCTCATCGAATACTATTTTAGTATGAACAAATAGATTTTTTGAACCGATTTGATTTGACTTAAATACTTGAACCGTCATCACGATTACAATCACTTTTGGGTTAAACTTTTAGAAATCACATCAAAACAAAAGAGGAAACAATGTCATTAGTGAGGGTCGTGTAAAATCAAGTCCCTCCCAATTGATTCTACTCTATCAGTTTAGGAAAAGCGTGATAGCTTAGAAGTACAGATTTAAAACATACATTGTACAATTGAAATTCATTGGAATTAATTTGTTCAGATGAATTCATTTGGAAATCCTGTAATATAAATCTGTACTCCTTGTCTTAAAGAATGGCAACACATCCTAACCAAAGCAGACCTATCCCTACATCGTCTGCCAGTCTTCCAGATAGATTATGGAAAATTCAGTTTGTTTGTTTATCAATAAACACCCGGTACTAAACTCTTGAACTGCTAAACGTGTGCAATCATTAATCATTGCTTTAATTAGTGTGACTCGTTCAGTATTCCGTTGTAAAAGATAAACGAGTAATTGCGCAACTTGTTACCTTTCTTTGTTAGGGATAAACAGAGGTGGGATATGACGGGTTTGAACCTGGATATATCTGATAAGTACTCAGATAAGATCAAATCAATCAGTTCACAAAAGTTTCATACTCGATACAGTGACAAAATTGTTTGTAACAATAAATAAACACACTAGAGAAAGTGTTCTATGATTAGGCAAGAACTGTTAACTCCGCTGGCGTTAAAATTTCACTTATTTTTCTGCACATTTTGTATATTTTTATACAGTTGACTACAAAGCGTTCATCTGATTCCAAAGAGACAACTACAACCGCATTCAAAGTTATTGTTTTGGGTCATTCCGGAGTTGGCAAAACGGCGATTATCGATCAATTATGTAGTTTATCCAGAATGATTGGGAAACAGCAAATCGGTATCACTTCGTTGTTCAACAGCTGTTTCACTGTGGATGGACTACAGACGACCCTGCAGCTATGGGATATGCCAGGTGATGAGAGGTAAGTGGAAGCAACTGATCTTTCGTAATCAGTCTGTTACATGGGAGCAAATCGTTCATTCTGAGCAGCTGGCGCATACCATCTTAATAAAACACATACCACATCTGTCAAAATTCGGGAAGAAGTGCATATTTGAAGCCTAAAAAAGAAAGTCCAACTTTCTACGAGCCATTATCCTTGATTATATTAAACAGTTTGGAGAACGCATATAGTTCTGAGTAATAAAATGCACATTTGGTACAACCACTGGAACGATCTACTGAGAAAACCTATTGACGGTACACAGATAAAGTGTAATTGTTTCGTTACATTGTACATGCAACTAATCAGCAATAAGCTGTAATTAATCGCTTAATAAAAATTGGCGAAGCTCACTTAAGAAAATTTGAGGGCAATCAAATTTAGCTGATAAACAACACACCTTACACCCAACACAAATTATGGAAACTTAACCGACCCCTTCAACCTTCATTCTAACAATCACCCGTACAATATCTCCCATATCTGCTATGAATAATCTATCATCTTCCCCACAAACTGTACATACTCCAGGTCGTCAGTTGACATTCCGACATGAAGTTGTCAGAATGTTAACCCGAATACCCAATCCCGATGTTTTCGTATGGGTTTCAGAAACCAGAGCTTTTGGTTCATTTCATGCTTTGCGTCATTCTCAAACAACTAGGGAGTGTGTGCACCCATTATGATGAATTATGATTTGCACTTCATTGTGTAACTCACCGTTGAGAATTGGATCAAATCTTGTCGTATAATGCTTCACTATGATATCATTTTAATGTAATCAGACATTTTTCACCCACACTCGTGTATGTGACTTAGGCTTTTCGAAAGATGTTCTATTTGACTATGGCCACTTGATGAAGAGCAAGTCTATTTGGTGCTTCACTCACAAAGTCACTTTGCAGTTTGCTTGCCGTCGAACGTCTTCTTTCACCAGGAATGTGAAGTCATACTTTCAGTCAATCGAACCAGTATGGAACTAAAACTTGAACCAATGGATATCCTGCAAATAATAAAGCAACCTACGCCTGTTCAACTGTGCAATAATCATGCTCTCTACAAGGACTGTCGAATTGTACACTTTGTATGTGATTCGCACTGTTACTAGTCACTTGATCACGACAGGCAACACTAGCATTTCGATTAGTCCCAGTTCATTTGACTATGGACTTGGGAGTGTGATCACCTGATGGAAGACCAGAATAATTATTGTTTGGATAGTTGTTATTTTTTGAAGTAATGATGGAAACAACAGCTGTTGAATTTGGAATGTTTTCTGTTGAGGGAAGGATCATGCGGCAATCAGATTGTGGTCAATTTTACTTTTTTACATTGGCCTGTTATAATCGTAAAAAGAATTCCATTTTCTGACGCACAAAAATAAGTTTTAAACCTTTGTAAGTGAATTTTTGTGGTATATTTTTTATGAGTGTTTTACTAAAAATTCGGCGGCGTACTTAACCGCAACAGCTTATTTTTGAGAAATTTCATGAAATTTGTTGGTGAACGTCTGCATATCACCACTCGAAATGACCTAACCACGTTATAACGCCAAAATTAAGCGCTATATTCTTCACCATATTTATATCCTCTGTTAATGGACTGTACCCACTTTGGTGGAACCAATTAGTCATACGCCAGCTTCCCAATTGTATGGAATTGATGAAAATCACCGATTCTGAATGGTGAACAAGTTCCCTGGTTCTTCTACCATATTCTGACCAGGATATGTCGAACCATAATGTGTGTGCATGCGAAAACTATTCAATGCGGATTAATTTTTCACTGCTTGAAGAAGCTCATCTATTCAAACTAACTCATTGTCAAACACTCGCTGAACGTGTGCTGAAAGACAACCATCCTTCACCCACGTTTACCACAGTCATTCTTTTTGAGGACTTTCAGTATGAATGTACAGTGTGTACCCTAGTGCTGGTAAGTATTTGAAAATTGTGCTTTGTTTAGGGTGAACCACGTTAACAGGTTTTAAAATGTATTGGTGCTCTGGTTAACTTTTTACCCACCCAAATTTGATTCTCACTCCAGTTGATGTTTAAGTATACTATATATTGTTGCACGAGGCAGAGTTGAATTCAAGTCGGCGAGATTGTCGGGAAATTACTTTTTTAATCATTGCTTCCAAGATCTCATATCAAGAATGAGTGGACTATCCCATACTTGTTTAATAAGAATGTTCAGTGTGACTGGTGTGTAGTGAGATAAATCTGTGATCTATGAAGCCATTCAATTACGAAGACTCTAAGTTTCGTTTGGATTCAAACCGGCAACCGGAAACGCCTATCTGTAGACGGAATGTGCTGTATAATTTAAGCTTAAAATTTGAACCTAGTGTACGGAATTTTCACACCAGGCACTTATCGTCCACTACTGAGCTTAGTAACTGTGTCGGTATTGTGCAGTATGGCAGATTTGATAATGATAAGACTTACAAAGTGAATATTGCGGATTTAGATTGTTTCATAGTGAAAACCACTTGCAACTGATTAAATCCTTTGTATTCACGTGAGCCTTTCAGTTGGTCTCTTTTGAAAAACCAACAGTTTTCTGCTTCTGATTAGTCAGCAGTAAACGGTTGCATCTTACTTACCGGGGGAATTTATTAATTCAGGATTTGTTTGGTTAAACTCATTCAACTGACTAAGTAACATTCTCCTGATTGCTGCTCAATACTTTTTACTTTGTGTATGAAACAAAGACAGGCAACAGAATTTGAAGGCTTTTTGGATTGAGAGAAAACGTAAAGTTTCTAACGGTAATAATATCTCATTTATTATTGAGTTCTGTTCAGGCAAACCAATTCGTTTTGTTAAGAAGTTTGGACCAGGAATTTGTAGCCAATTGCAAACGCAATCAAGTGTATGGTTGACTTTCGGTTGCTAGTGTGTGCATTAGCTTGTGGCATAGGCCTTCTGATTCCAATATCTAACTATCTCGGCAAAATAAGAAAACACCTTTAAAATGTCATCGGAAATGAAAGAAAGTTTTCTCACTAATGAACCATTAATGGTGCAGAAGAAAGCAAATTTGTTTACCGGAGCACGACTGCATAAAAATCAGGTACCACATAATGTAAGTTTAGTTAGGTAGCTGTGAACTTTAAGATAAATATCAGGCGTTATCAGATGGTATGATGTAAAAAATTGAAAACGTCAACAGATATTGTTAACCATCTGATGATAAATAAACTACCAAGATTTATAGTGGCGCATCAGATTTATGGTTATACTACATGACTATTCAAAGAGTCAACTTAAATTTACAAGGATTATGCCACCACAAAGGGCTGGTTCCATGAAACGATGCTAACAAGAGTAGTGATTTTTTGTAGCGTCGATCTCCCGGACCTACTAGAGTCCGAGTGCTTCACGATGTCCTTACGGAAGCATCACTGCAATAGATGCAAATAAAGAGGTGCCAAAGAGCAGTCATGCGTGAAGAATTTAGAGGCATATCAAGCTGACGGATTCTACCGGAACCTCAAAAATGAAGACCTGGTAATGCTACCAGATAAAAGGGTTTTGACAGATAACAATGAGATGATTGGACAGTCAAGATTTTTGAATCCGAAACAAAAGTTTGGAAAAGTATTTGGTGATTACAATTTCATTATAACCAAAAGAAGACATATTGAGATATGTTCACATTACGTTTACTCTCATTAGTCATCATCGTAAAACTTGCCAGTTGTATAAATCATGCAGATAAGAACAAACAGGAATTAGACGCCACGACAAGCACACCAAGTTTTACGTAATCATGACCATGGCAACCCGATAGGTTGTCTCAACCACTTTTATGCACATAATGTCCGCTGGCAAGTTCAGATGCTTATCGTTTCGCAGAAAGCCAGCAACTTTGGGCTTAGATTGCACAACAGTATCCTGAGTTTAACTGATCAACTCGGTGACTTGTTATCATGAAGTTTTTAGCAGTCAAGGCCATTGGATTTCGAGCAGTCAGTTCACCAAATTGAGGCTAGAATATAGTTACTTGTCTGAGCCATTTCGGGATGTGTTTAGCCACTTGCTGTGACCGTCGTCAATCTGTTCTGCTTATGTAAACGTAGCTGCAACTTCAAATGAAACGGTACACAACATGGGAGACAGAAGAGTTTGACAAGCTACTTTCGCGATTACGGATATCCGGTTCTCTGGTGGTTTAGACTAGGCGCAACTGCGCAGCCGCGTATGTTCGGGCCAGAGCTGATTTCACTTTGTGGTTTATTTAGTTGGCCAACTGGTCAGCTTTGAATGTCAAGAATAGGAAAACATCCTTCTTTTGAGCCGTAATTATGGATTAATTGATCCACTTTGCTGTGTTGTGTGCCCCGATGAATTATTCGGAGTATCCACTTGTTACTAAGGTTTGTCATAGCATTTTCTGTTCGGTCAGAAGTTTGCCAGGTGTACAAATACGCTTGGCTCTACAAAGCGATGTCTTAACCAAAACTCTTTTTTACTCATTAGGAGCACAGCTGGAAAACTGGAAATATTGACCACCCCCTGTCGACTTGCACTGAATTGAGCACTGAAACATGCCATCCACACGTCTAGTAATGAGCACTTTCGAAGAAGATTAACTGTTGTTGTATTCAACTCCGTGAGATAAAGATTGATTGGAGTGAATTTTATTAAGGAAGTTGAAAAACAAGTCGAAATTAGCAAAATTGGCAAAAATCAAAATACCATCAGCGTAGCCTTTGTACAATAACGATTTGACGACATAGTTGGGGAATAGTTACACAATCATTTCTAAGATGTCTGCTAGTTTTGCGCTTAACGGACTACCCATAACAACATCGCCTTTCTGTTTGGGAGCAAATCAGTTAGAATTGAAACGAATGTTTTCTGTGGACAATAAAATAAGATTATTGGTGTATTCAAGTGGAACACCTATATCACAGTTCTGACTCGAGGTAAGGAAAATTATGGAAATTAAGGGAAATTATCAATGAGAAAAATAAGGTAATCTTGTTTTCAATTAGGTTCCGCATAGTGCGAAGCAATGCCTAACTGCTTGTTCACTGATAGGTCGGTTAAATTGATAACTATTTTGTCCGATCAACAGCTAGACAAGTCCTCTGGAAATACAGTTCTTTGGGTCATCCTTCTAATGTAATCATCAGATGGTATGGTCTATTTTTTTTACACTCGTATTTCTTGCTCCTCCTGCTAGTAATTTCCGATGCACGTGTTCGTTAATATCTGTGTGTATACCTGTCGGTTTCATCAGCATGTTCTTCCGAAACGTCAATATGAGGGCAGTATTTCCTATCTATTGTAAGTTTCCCTTCAAAAGTCTGTTTGATTCATATCTATCAGCCGGCCCGGGAATGTTCTAGACGAAAAATACAAATATTAGTTCCTTCCCTGTACACAATGTCTATGAATCTATGAGACTGCAATCAACCTAACATAACACATTAAATAACCGACGTCTTCTGGATGTATATAGTTGATAAATATAGACTCGTTACTTTACGATCACGTGCCACTTAAATAACTGATATAAAAACTTGAACTACCCACAAAATTCAACAACGAAAATAAAAGGTTATGAAGAAAAGATTTTTAATAGAAACCGATGCTTTCATTAATTCGGGTTTTCGTTAAACCTCATTACCCACTGTTCCCCTTTTTTATTGACTGTGTTTGAATGCACAGATGAAGTTAAGCTTATAATTTTGCATCCACTAACCAGGTACTATGCGACCAATCAGCCATTCTGGCGACGGGCAGATGGTATCATTTTTGTATTCGACATAAATTCAATGTCAGATTTCAACAAACTGAACAAGCAATTTGTGAAATTTGGGAGATTTCTCAAGCAGTCCAAAACACCGTGGTTGGATACCGTCAACTTACTTCTGGGAAATAAAAGTGATCTTACAGAAACGGAGGCCAATTCAACGATAAAATTGGCCGTACCACAATCGTCTGCGGAATCCTTTGCAAAAGTTGGTGAAAGATACATTACCATGCATTCAGTACCAAATTAAATCACCGTACAATTTAATTTATCAAATTTACGGTAGCTTCTACCAGGCGGACAAACAACTATTGTTAATCCAACCGTTTTCGATGGAAATCGGTATAAATAGCACTTACCGTTCATTGCAGCCTAAAAATACATCTTACTTGCTAATTTGTTCAAAAAAGAACACCCGTGAAAAAGAAATCCAAATTGCGATAACATATTCAACTAACTGACTAGGTGTTATACGGAGAAAGTTGAACTGTGTTAAAAGTATGAGGTAAGTGTGAAGAAAAAAAGGGTTTTGCTTGAGTTCTGTTGATTTCAAATCAACAGATGTGCGTAGTTTTCCCTATCAATGCGATCATCTATCCTGTTAATATTTCGGGGGTCGTTTTAAAAAAGAGATGAAATAATTCTGTTCGTCTTACATGAGCAAGTAGTGTTTCAACAGCACTATCAGTCCCAAAAATGTATTCTTAGGGTTGTCCGTAAATGTAAGGCAATTTGTGGATTATGAAACAGTTGTCGTTAATCTAAGATTTCAATACTTATCATTACCGCTCAGTAGCTAATGACAGGCGAGAAGTACTCCTGAAAAAGCTCTTTTGTTTAACGATAATTCTAACCTGTATTTTCCTAAAAACAAATGTAGTGATTCATCTGTGGGTAATTTGATTTTACTGAACAAAACAGTTAAGCAAACGTATCTGTAAAACGTGACCTTCACTGTGTGCAAAATTAAGTACTTGAACCAAAAGGCCATATTTTCAAAATACAAGCACAGTATCCTGTGCGTTTGTCAATTTTGACATGTAACTTAGCACTTAAACAAAAAATATGAGAATAGATTCAAACGCGAATTGTTCAACAAGCAAACGTCTGCTTTAGAACCATGACAAACTTACGTTAGGGTCAATAGTTCGTGCGTCCAAATGATTGGCTTATGAAGCTTGACAAAAATGGCCTAGTGTGCTTTAACAACAAGACGTTTTCGATGAAATTTTGACGAACAAAAGGAGTTTATAGTATTGATTTTGAAACGGGTTTACATTAATTTTTCAACGACCGTGAAAGATGGCATGCGCCTTTCGGTGTTGTCGAGCAAACTCACGTCGCGCCGCATATTTGTAGCTTTGTTTCCCCGTTCTGACGCCCGTGGATGAGGCGGAATATTCACTATACATATGTACACATAAAAAAATGCAGTCATCAATTTTTGTGAGCAAGTTTTTTGTAATGAGAAATATTATGGCGGTATAGTCTAGACTAGGTTTGATTTGTAATTTAACCTGCGTCTATAATGCTTGGAATCCATTGATAACACTTTCTAATTTTCAGTCTGTAGAAGCATCATACTTTGCCGTTAGCGCAAAATCCGGTCAGAATTTGCAACCAGCGGTGGAAGATATGATAAGGTATAGTCGTATAATAATTGATTCAGAGTTGTATGAACTCACACGTAGTATATGTGTTTACAACTGTTGGTTAACTAAAAAGATACTTGAAATATTTGTATCTATTTTATTCATTAACCTAAATAGAACAAGATGTTAGGAAAATAGCACAGCGTTCTAATAGACTTCATTGTTTTATCCATTTGCTACGTCGTGTGACGTTCTCAGAGAACTGTTTTTACCAACTTGGAAACATGCCAATTTTAAATCAATGTTCGAGTTATATATAAACAGTGCGTACTGGTTGTGACAAAAAATCAAAATGGTTTAACAAGAAATGTGGAAACTCCTTTAAAGAAAAGACTAAGATTGGAGATAGTTTCATTCGCCATAAGACACTGTGTAATCGACTGTGTGAAAACTGTTCTGATATTTTTACACTGAGAATAGTTATAAATTGTTGTTATGTCCCAAGATACATATTGTCTCAGTATCATACTGTGGCCCCTTGGCTGAATACTTAGTTCGTTGGTGTGTTGTACTATTTAATCACTCGATGAACTAAAACTCAGAATTGGAAGCATTCACCTGTAATTAATGGACAGTGACTAGTGTTTGCTTCTGTATTGAGGCCATTGGGTATCACTTACTTTTACGTTGTAAGTACTGGGGGATGTGATGGCTTAGATGGGTCAAATGTATGAACGCTGTCGTTGATGGTTTCAGTTATCTGTAAAGCAGTGACAGCCATTGAAGTGGTCAGTAAAAACTGCTGTGGAAATGTCATCTTACTCTTACCCTAAACTAGGGTGCTTGCTTATACGTTGTAGACCCTTCAAACTCAATTCTCTCGTTTTGTAGTTTCGGGTTCCGAAACTTACGTGACATTCTTCTTTCTCCTCTATCAGTTTGAACTAAACTAGGGTCTGTACTTTTTCTCGTGGTTGAGTGACAGTGAAACTACCGAAGAAATGCTTCCGGTGAGAAAAATAGTGTTTTAAATTTTGTGAGACGTCGTCCTTAAATGCAGTGAATAACAATTCCTCGCATGCGACCAAATTTGATGGGTATTTGTTATGGTCCGTTCAAACTTCTGGAGAAGCCTGTTACTTCTACAACTATCGCCAGGGGTTTGTATTAATCATCAGTTACCAAAAGTCATCTACTTAAAAGTAAAGATATAAAACTGAGCACGTTCTAAGTTTACGAACCGCAAATTGTTGGTTGACATAAGGCACACAAGGTTGCACGAAGTCTGGATCTAGTCAACTTACCAAACGTAGACCAAGGTATCTCACTTAAAAAGGCCGGAACTAACAATGCTGTGAATGAACATCCTTATTGTCAAAGCCTCACTGAAGAGTAAGTGAGTCCAGCACAAATTTTCTTAATGTTTGCTTTATCAGCAACTAAAGCGCAATCGTTTTTAGCTAAGAGGAGAGCATGAATGTCGGAGATTGGAAAACCCAGACTATACCATCCGTCTTTTCTTCAGGCCTGTTTTGTAAAACAGAATGCGCTAAGATGTTTCAGTAATTCGGGTTTAAAAGAATCTAATCTAGTGGTTTCAACGTCGGTTTTCATTTTCAGATTGTCGTGCGTCTATATTCGAGTAGGTGACCTAGGGGCAATACTCACAAGACATGAAAAAACAGATGGTGCCAATTATTAATTACAGGATGGTAAACTTGGATAAGTTTCCACCGAAGGAAATCATACGGTCACTTGCGCACATCACTTCAGACTGTCCCCAGACTACCAGTGAAATAAGCGTCACGTATTTTGAAAATGTTTATAAATAAGTGGTGCACGTAAAAAACTGCTTATCCATAACAGAACAGTGTAACCAAGGCGTTTTCATTTGATGTTTCACCAGCAAGCTAAATAAACGCAAAGTGGTTTCCAAGTTTGAGTAACGTTAACTACTTAAAATATGCGCCATGTCACCGTTGCGTAACGTAGGTTGCGTCAACATGCAAATGAAACGTATGACACGATAACTGATTCAGACATGCGTAATGACGTGGTTGAGCTAGAACTACAGAAGCTAGAATACCATGGGAACACCACTGTCATCATAGATTTCCTTCGTGCGCATAACAGAAAAGTCAACAGACCGATGAAAGCTGTCTTGATGAAAGCTGACGTGCAACTAATGAAGATTGATTAACTAAAGTGACTTGGAAACATTGAACGGACGGCTTGTCTCTGCCAAGTGTAACGCATTCAGTGCATCTTTCAGGACTAGCATTTCCGTTGCCGGTTTAAACATTCTCCTGGCTAACCGCATTTATGTTCCGACTCAAGTATAACTTGGGGTTTAAATCAAACCCCACCAACTTTTAGACACTAGATCTAAATTAGTCACTGAGTCTGTACAAATCGATCGGCCTATTTGATTATGATAGGTGTAGCAAATTAACTCTGAAACTAGCTACGGTTTTTTAGTTACAAGGAAAGGTGTATACAACCAAGCTGGTCAAGTCAAACAATCATACCTCCACTCCGTGTTGCCTTTCTGTAAACACCCAGTACTACGCGACACAAAAAGCAACTGTTCGTTCTTTGTTATAATCACTTTGAAGATAAGTGCGCCACTTCAACTAGTAACTGACGTGAGAGCATTTCAAACGACTTTTTTCCTTTGTGAATTTCGATGACCGAGACAAAATGGACGATTTTCACTCCAGCGGATTTTGGTGCATTTTGACCGATGTTTATTGTGGACGAGTTACTTCTACAAAATTTCCAATTATTGAACAAAAAGAAGTCAAATTTTAAAATATAACCCGTCATTATTGAGGTTTTGCCGACGTATATGATATAAAGTAATACTTTAAGGTGAAGAAAAACACGACGATCTTTCTTGTCTTTGTTTTGAGTAAACGTAACAGCTTTTTTATACTATTGGGGTTGTAACAAAATTTGCTTAAAAATAAAGCATGTGATGCTAACTTTTTTGCTTACTGTATTCAAACTCGAGACATTTGGTATTGTTGTATGGCAGGCAGTTTCGTTGTGAGTAGTATACTACTCAAAAGTAGTATATTACCCACAAGAGACATTCAGAAATAAAAGGGCAAGCTGCGAACGCCAGGAAGACAAAGGACAGGGAGAGACTATCGAAATAGTGTGTACGCGCTCGGCAGAAGTTCTATCAAGGCAAATGACAATGATGTATGTGAATGCATGTCTGACTTGCAAATGAGTGTGCACCTTTGTGGTTTGATTTTTGACATGACCTATACGGGAGTTTACGCAATAAACGAATTCTCAGGCCAAGCGTCTTTTGCGGTCACAACAACTGGTGCCGTGACGAACGCGAGGATGAAGATACTCTGGCCACAGCCGTTCGAATATGGAGACGTTCGAGCGTTCCTGGAGGACTTCGAGGACGTGGCCGAAGTGGCCGGAGTCAAGACCGACCGTGGAAAGCTGCCCTGAGGACGCTGGTGAAGGGCAGGGCGAAGGCGGTGCTGGACGCAGCGCGAAGAGGCCCCGCGAAGATAGAGTGGGCCGCTGCGAAGGAGGCGCTGGTGGCTGCGTTTGACAGTCCGGCCGACCGCCAGGAGGCCATGCGGTGGTTCAAGGCGGCCAGGCTTGGACAAGGAGCGGATCCATCCGTGTTTGCCGCCACTCTGCAAGGTTTGCTGGACAGGGCTCTACCAGGATTGGATCAGTAACCACGACGGCATTTGTTGTGACTGCAAAAGACGCTGGGCCTAAGAACTCGTTTATTGCGCAAACGCCTGTATAGGTCATATCAAAAATCAAACCACAAACGCGTACACTCATTTGCGCGTTAGACATGCATTCGCATACATCATTGTCATTCGCCTTGGTGGAACTTCTGCCGTAGCACATACACACTATTTCGATAGTCTCTCCTTGTCTCTCGTCTTCCTGGCGTTCGCAGCTTGCCCTTTTATTCCTGAATGTCTCCTGTGGCTAATATACTACTTTTGAGTAGTATACTACTCACAACAACTGTCATACGACAGTATTATTCTAGAAATAAATTTTTCGTTTTTATTATCGAAACTTCCCAAGTTAAGTCTTTGTATATCCAATCATTTTACGCAATATCTAACGTCGTTCATCGCTGTTCCATTGTGCTCGTTTCGTTTTGTCCTTATTTAGAAGACTACGTATTGCACACCGAGCAAAATTGAATATGTCAGTCAACGAACTGAAAACCAACCAGAAGAATGAGGCTCCCGGATGTCTGTCCTGCTGTTCTATGTAACTAAAACATGGTGTTGTTGTTTTATACTTTCCTTGGTTTTCGACTTTTCACTTTTGGAACGGATTTTAACGCTACTGCATGCGAGCAAATATGTGCATGTACTTAGGATACAGAAAACCAACTGTTTGTAACGTTACTGTTAGACAATTTCATCACGTGACGGCTACGACGCGTCACATCTCAGTGATGTCTAGTTATCACTAAGGTAAATCCGGTACTTGACTTCAAAACACCTAATCAACTTTACTGCTTGTGGACTTCGTTACATTTTTGTGTCAAGGATCAAAAATTTTGCCTTTTAGAAGACAGCAATAAACGGTATTTCGAAGGTGTGGATTGTGTATCTCATATAAGACAAGTTTTTACTGTGATATTGTTTGATCAACATTATACTGTTAAATTAGTCTCATTCTTTATATCCTCCGTGTGAAACGGTGATACACATAATGCAAATAAATGACAGGTGAACCACCTGAGAAAGTAAACTGGGGAACTGGGTCATGCCTGTAAACATGAGGTTCAAATTATTCAGGCAAGAAATCTTTTAATAATCTTCTCTGTCCGTCATGTTGTGCAACATTAGTCGTGAGCTAGTTCAGTGACCTGTTTCTCTGTGGTTCTATTATTCAGAAAAGTAGAAAATTAAACACAGCTATAAGGCATTTAAAGCGTCTTAATATTCATTCAATCACTTATCAATAGACCAAGATTCTCACTCAACTGAAACGATGAGTATAATGTTATTGGTACGAAAATACGAATGATTTCTAATGAAAATGCTTTCTTCGTACTACCATTTTTCATCATTCTCATGACATATTTAGTCGGGCAGATTTTTGAAAGGAAGACTGTATGGTCCAGTACAGCCATAACGATTAACATGAAAATAAAGCGACCATCACACAAAAGTAGTTAAGCGATTGATTGCTTAATTCACTAGCAACTGAAACCATGCATAGTCCAAATAACACTGGAATTAAATTTACTCGACAGTTTATGGCTGTCATCTGGATCGATTGTTTGTATATTGCGTTTGTACAATCGACCTTGAATATTTAGCTCTTATGAATCGTCTAATTCCAACAACCAGAGGGCATAAATTACGATATCTGTTCATTTCTCACAAGTTGGCCTATCAAAAATTTGAAGTTGTCGCAAGATAACTATTGTATGTAAACGAGGTGACCAAAAATACAAACTGGCTTTGATTATGGACGACACTCGCAACTAAACCAATGACAAACAAACATCAAAATCTAAACGTTTCTGTATGACTCTTGCAGGCTGTTCAATAAAGCTTGACAATACTTTGAAAAGTGAGAGTTGTGATCATTTAACATTAAAAACGATGAAACTAAATTGGTTTATTGATCTGTGATCGATGGAAGGTGTTGTGTTTCCTGTTCGGCGTATGTCTCCAGTTACCTGTTCTGTCAACGCGTCCGCCTACCGTTTTGATCGTACGCACCCTAAACTTGGTTTCAAGCTTATTTTCTGTTTTAACCGTGCGAAATTTTCGGAAAATGTAAGAAGATCTTACGGATGCAGTGGAAATCAGTGGGCATAAGAAATGGTTTGTTGGTCGACAGTTGAGGTAAACAAGTCGTATGTAAGAGCATGACTATTGTTAAAGCATCCTAATGGCTTTTCACCTTAGCGCTGGTCACTAAGCTTGACTCACTGATCATACTACTGTCGTCTACTGCAAGCTTGATGTAGACATCTTTCTCAGAAATTTCCATAATTGATATACTGATCAACATCAAGTAGGTTGATCTTCTGAATGAAGATCTAGGAAAATTACCCGCTTGAAGCCTATAATGCTTTAATGCTTGCCAGGAACGAAATCGTTTAGACAGGTGCTATACTAGCTCAACTACGAGGTCACACCAAGAACTCTAAGCTTTCAAGTTTTGACCCAGTTACCCAACCAACCCGCAGTCTTATGTGATCCAAACGGTCATCTGAGAAACTGGCTACCTCGGCACGAGTTAACCAACAATTTAGCCTCTAATTCGCCAACGTTATCGATTTGCTCTGGAAGTTTGTTTGGGATAAGTAGTTGGACAGACTTATTTATTTAGAAGATACCCATTTGTGAAAAATCTGGGCTGCCGCTAAATCCGAAAGTGGCTACCTGGATCAGCTGATAAGGTCACTTTTTCTCTAGGCTTTCTGTTCTTGTCAATGGTTTTAGTCTAGCCGAAGTCTAGATTGTTTCAATTTGGTCTTATTTATGATAACAACTCAACCAAACCAGGGAACAGTGACACCAAGTTGTGCAAGATAGCAGCGCGGCTATTAGTACATAATTGATCGTGTCGCACAGCAACACGGAATTATATACATTGCATGAAATTAAAGTTATAGTACATACTATCTGATTTTCGGAGCCTATTTGTTAACGCTTGCGTTTGTGCGGACTGAAAAATAAGGTTGTTTGATTATTCTGGGATGTAAATAAAACGTTATCAGATGAATGAAGTGGAAATTGCTTTTGATCAAAGAATCTGCAGTGCCATACCATAGCAACTCGCAGACTCACAAATACGTGCAGTCAGTCAGCAGAAACCTACGACGAACAAGTCTGGTGGTAAATGATATTGTATTAGACGGGTATGCAAATGGACTGTAGCACAAGTTGACCTCTGTGTATGTGTCGATCATGAGGATTTTCAACATTTCACTAGAGCCATCCTTGACTGCAAAGCTGAACAAGAAGTTCCAGAACTCGCAGAACCCAAGTAGAAATAAACCTGCCCACAGAACAGCCTCCAAATTGGAAGCAAAAATCAGAAAAACTTCATTAATTGTTTGCTTTAGTTTAGATCGGGAAAGTACGTATGTAGCTAATAGGGTTTGTGAAGACTTACAGAATTTGTCTGTTTCCTTTGCTCCTTTAGATGCCAAATTAAAATGACCAAATATGTAACGGTCAAATTCTTTTGGCGGCCCATTTCTAACATCTGTAAAAGTATGATGAACTGTTACAAATCTGCTCGGTGTTTTCAACTACAAAAGGTTATTTCATTCTTAAATCTACAAAAATGGCAATCACGCAGCCTCTATTAGAACGATTTGACACCTGATTCAATAACCACATTTAGTGCCAGGGTACTCTTCTTACTGCAACGTGTAATATTTGCCCAATATATGGAAATCAGTCATTACTACGGTAAACGGAAAACAACTGTCCTTTACGTTGTACATATCAGTCAGCAACTTTGAGAGATTCCCGCAAAAGCGTCTTAAGGAAGTTCTGGACATAACTGTGTTTGGCAGAGCCGGAAACATTTACCATCGTTGATTAAAGGTAAATCCCGACGATCTCTGACCGATAATTTTCCCAAAGAAAACCCCTTGTGCAGATAGTGACTGTGATGCCAAAGTTCAAAGATGTTTTACAATTGGCACGCAAACGAGTTTAAGAAAGCATATTGCCGATTAAAAACTGCTGTATTACAGACGTACGATATCACCGAGGTGTGTTAACTTGCAAAACGAGTCTGGTTTAAATTCCTCTTTCGGAACAGCAGCTGCTTTGGTTCGCCGGCTTCAACATTGTCTACCGGTTTCCGTGTAGTTGCTTTGATAACCATATTGGCGAGACAAAGCTGAGGTTGATTTATCGGACTCAGCTCTTGCTTGGTTGGGGAGGCCAAGTGGAACTTGTTACTTATGTATCCACACAGCAGTTGGCATACAGACCACTGCTGTCAGCAATCGCTCGTCCCTTCCTGAGTAGGCTCCAATAGGTGGATCATACCCAAGCAATTTCAAGTGGTTTTGCAACCGACTAAGCCCGTTAGGGGCGTAATTTTTTAACAGTTTTAGGAAGACTCACTTGCTTGTTCAGCGTTGCTATGGTTACAATGAGTATGACGGGTCAGCAGCTGTTCAGGTTGAGTTTGGATCCATAATTTTCAGCTTCACGGTCTTTTCTTCCTTGCTCTACACTTGAAACTATGCAGAAAAATTGTGCACATTGATTGGCAATGCTTTATTCAACATGGTTTCACGAAACTACCGCTTGTCCTCCAGCCATTACGTTGAAATAATGTTCATTTCGGCTGTCTCATTTACAGCTTACTTGTTACATATTTATATGTATGTACTCTCCTGGGTTGCATGTACAATTTAAGCTTTTGTGATTGTGAGTAAAAGTTTGCTGACCATTGCATATTCACGCAGGCAGAACATAAATTGCAACCGTTTGTTGAGCACTGATTGGATCTGGCACAGCCTCGTGATCTTATCTCATCCGAATGAAATATCGGTGATCAGCCGTGAGTAGTATTCAGACTGTACTAAATAAAATCCTCCACCAATCAACAGTAAAGATTAGAGCGAGTAAACTACTGTCCCATCAACATATACACATTCACCAGTTTGAACAGTTCAAAACTATGCCTTCCGTTCGTACAAATATTTTTCGACTGTCAAACCATGTGTGGGTTTTATGGGCACAGCAATAGATAGCCTAACGGACAGGTGACAACGATACTGATAGGACAAAGCACAGTTGTTTCCTCTTAAAATTCTATCCCAATAAAAGTGACCGGAATCTATAGCTCGGGCTTTTATTACTCAGTAGATAATGGTGGATACAAACAAGCTAATGTGTGATTCAACGACTGATTAGTTGACAGTTGTCTCACCGGTGAGTCACCATTTACAGTTGGTGAGTGTGTATTAGCTGATGTTTCCAATCAGTGAATACACAGTTGAATATGATTATTGTTCTCTAAAACTATCAAATGATTTACACTGAAAAAATTTGCGAAAAATCTGAGTTTTGACTGGATTACAGCCGTTAACAGAAAAAAGTTCCAGAAATGACTGGTTACAAACCACTCACTTTCAGATAATGTGCGACCAGGTTTACAGACTTTCCCTTATGTGCCGATTGTAGCTGAACTCAAAGGTTTTACAGTTGGCAAATGGTATGTGGTATGTACTTCGTATCTTTATCCTACTGCTTGTTGGAGGTGATTGCAAACAACTCATTCCGGTGATCATCACCTTGTTGGGTCGGGAACTCCAGCCTACGATCGGTAAATAAATTCAAAGTTGATTGCACTTCACAGAACGATGAACCAGACGATAATCCACTAGAACACATGGTTGCAGAAAGCCGGTAACTAAGCTTCCTTGACTGTTGCATTTCTTGTTCTCGAAAAGTTCTCCAGCCAAAACCCACTGAACAAAATAAAACACAGAAGAATTTGCAGCTGCTTTGGGAAAGGAACCTTCCACACGAGAAATGTGATCAGTGAAGTTTTATTTTTGTTCAAGTTGGCGAAAATATAGTTTTGCACAGAAAAGGATAGTCTGATAGGTCCAATGGAGTTGAGTTTTCTTCCGCTACAGTTTAAAGTACAAGCTGATCACACAACCACCGACAAAAGCGTCAAAAATTAAATTCCAAATTGCGTTCCTTATTTGAGGAATTACTATACTCGAAAGCAATAAAACGGGCGAAATTACTTAGGTGGTTACGCGTGAAACTATTGTGAAGAGATCTCAACAGAGCACAATGTACACTTCAGGAGTAATGAACAACTTAAAGCAGATCAGTGGAAATAGTGCAGGTGCAGGTGAACAAAAGTACAACTGTAACTAACAAATAGAGTGGATATAAGGATTTCAAGCAAAAAGCGCAAGATTATAACTTACAGAACTTGAAATGATCTAGAAAGAACAAACAATACCCAAATATTGCACGAAAAGAGACATGGATATCGTTTCACACTGAGTGCAAGTCAGGTCGCGTTCTATGGAATCGTGGACTATTAAAGAACAAGGCAAGCATTCTGATGTTGTGTGTTATTAAGGGTGATGGAACGAAAATAATAGCAATTGGTCAATTCACTAATGTCATCTTAAAAAGTTGAGCAAATCTGTCAGTGATATAAACCATTATTTCCAATAACAGTGAAGTGTGTGAAAAAAGCACTGTGAAAATATATGACAAATTTTTCATGTCAGAAAAGAGTGGATTGAAACGTTGCTTGCAGGACACCCAGGTAAAATTTCTTGGTAAACAGGTTAGTTATTCGAGGCCTTAGACTGCGTCTAATCAGCTACAACAATGCATGGATTCAAAGTTGTGATACTCAACAGACGGCACAATTTCATAATCAACTAACACAGTGCAGTAGCCAATATACATTTTCCAGGTCAAAATTTCTCGATTTCAATTCAAGATCTCCCAAGTAACCGGCTTCACGCAAGCCAACTTAGTTTACTCTTTGCAACTGACGCGACTAAGTTCTTTCAATCTAAAGGAGCGAATCAACTGCAGTGTTTTCCAGCCTACCCATATGCACATTATCCGTGCGACATTGATTGATGTTGAAATTCAGCTAACCCTTATGGGACATCTTAAATTGCCATTGAGACGTCTTAGATTTGGAGAGGTGTAGAACACCATATATAAAGATGATGACAAGGTATTGCGCCCTCAAGAAGAAACACATTCCGATGAAAGCCACCGCATTGTTTTCGAAGTCGATGAGAAGGAGAAAACGATTTAGTCTTACGAACGCCTACTGTCGTTATTTCGATGCAGTAAATAAGAATATTATTTTGTTGAAACCATCATATCCCCGTGCTTATGACTGGGGTTTAAGCAAGACGGTTCTCAGTAGCTAGAAATATCAGAGAGCCTCAGAAATGACATACAGTTGACTGACCTTAAGTTGTAGCTTGCAACTGTGATAATGTTTTTACCACATACTGAGCAAGATTCACCATTCATAACGATCAATAAAATCAACATGACAGTAAGACGGAAAAGATAGAAGTAAATCAATCCATCCAACCTTTATTGTTTCCAGCTGTAGGATTGCAGGCCAGATGGATAACATCCTGCTGCCCATATCAAGACCAGAGCAACCGGGAGATGGTTCGAATTCACAAACTGTAGACAAAGAGGTCAAGATTAGTGTAGGGAGAAGTTGTTCAGTAAACCGAAATCTTTATTGTCCAATTCACAGGTTTTTTTCCTAATTATGCGCTCGCGTTTATAACCTGGAATTCCAGTCTACAATTACGCGGGGTTTTTATTTGAATGTCTTGTCCAGTTCTGCGTTGTTCTGTATATCTCGTTAATGTCATCTTTCATGAATTTTCCTTCGTTATTTCTCTCCTACTGACCCCATTTTGTTGAGCGACTATTCACTCGGTCGATGATGTTGTAGACACTCCACCCGTTATTAGCTTCTATCATACTTGGTCAACGCGTCAAGATGTTCCACTGAGCGTTGGAATAAACCTGCCTCCCACTTGGTCAGCCGTCACATTTGACTGTGTGCGAGACCAAATTAAGAAGGATAATATGAAAAAATCTATGTACTAGTGAATGTCACCCAGTTAATCACTATTTTAGCAAGCGCCAAAAATGAGTCACACCGTTTGCTTTACTTCTCTTCCCGGTTATTTGGGCTTTAGTTCATATTACCACTGCGTCAGCAGTTTCAGGCGCTCACATTCCAAAAACATTCTACGATATTCTCTGTGAACACGTATTTCCAAGAGCTCATAATTGTTCAACAGTGTTCCAATGTTCCTATGATCACTTGGTGCTTGTTGGTCTGACGTGGTTCAAGATTGAAAAACGAATGCTGAATGACTCCTAGAGTTGGTTCTTCAATAATACATTATTCCGACTTCGAAATTCCACAGCCCCACATGATATTTGCTCACTAATGGTTTTAGTGAATTGCACCGAGACCAACACGCGAGCAGACCGGATTTGTTCTGATACCATTGCCACACTGTATTTTCTTCGGAGGAACCAGGCATCATTCAAGCCAAAAAAACGTTTCCTGTATGATTCTAGAAAATTCGTTTCATCAATTAACTAATTAATTAATGCAAAAGAGTTTCATGTCTGTATTTTAGACGGGAGCGTCCCTTTGTTGGATGTTTCTCCCAAGGTGGCACTGTGTTCTCTTAAGAGGGAAGGAATAAGAATTTATGTCAGATATTTATTTAACTTAGGGGTAGGTAGATCTGGTAATCTAATGAATAAAACCCACTACTTCTTTACACGAGTCTTATGGGTTTTATTCTTGGTCCGGCGACTTCTGTGATAAGTTGAAACATCAACGAAACCGCTTATAGAATAGTGCTGGTTTGAGCTTAACCATCGAAAAGACGTTGACACTGTTTCAAACTCCGACCTTTTTGGTCATACTGTGTCATACTGTGGTCATACTGTGGTCAAGGGTGAGTTGTGTCCTTCTAACTATTAAAGTTTTCACAAGTCAGTTAGCCCGGATGTCATACCTGACAATGGTCATTTCAAGTATAGGTTGACGAAAAACATTCCTATTTTTAGCGCACTATTTCATGTAATTAGGACATTATAATGCACTCCTCAGTAGCTTACTTTAAAAAGGATAGCAACTGTGAACGGTCAGAGTGTGTAACCATGAGCGCCAATAAAACTGTGTTGGAATGAAATGATGTTCGACCAATCAGTGGCGTTTGTCAGTACCTCGAACCGTTAATGTGATGCACGAGAGAGTGAGTGAAAATTTCTATTGGACCATTTAGTACCCGCCGAACGATATATATAGAAGTTTTAGAAAATTTGCGGAATGCATATCATTTGTGTTCAATAAGTCCAGTTCTACGAGAGGGTTTTCTTTGTTTGGTTTCTATTTTGTAACAGTTGTGTGGAATGCTGGTGTATCATTTTAATCACATACCACTAAAACACACGATATGAACCTTTTACATTTTTCGACTTTCGTGAGTAAGATTCAGCTGTATCGAATTCTTTTGGCAGTTCTATTACTGTCACTCTGTACGCTCGCAATGATTGACAGTTTTTCAGCTTTTGTCAGCTCCAGAAGCGAGCTAGCCATGAAAGAGATGTTAAAATCCAATTTACAATGGTCAGTTTACGTTCAGACAACCATTGCATATCATATAGAAAGTTCTTCATTGACCGATAACTTTCATGAACAACACAATGCATTTGCCTTCATTGTCGAGTTTCTGGGCCTTTTAGTATGCCTACTTACTGCCGGATTGTGTCTCCTCTCACATCTGTGTGCAATCATTTGGGATATTCCATCAGTTCCCAACAACGAGAAATTTAGAGTGCCTTTTCCACTGAACAAAGGACTTAACAAACTGGTATCAATGTTTACTTATTTGGACTTCTGCACCTTTCTGACTGCTCTTATTGGTGTATTCGCAGCTTTTATGTTGGTAACGACAAACGGTCTGCGGTATCATGTTTACGCGAATCAGTATGGTCTTAACCAAACAATGGATATCGTGAGTGTCTTGAATAAATCTGTGTTACAGTCCAGTCCACGTTTATGCAAGATTAATCACATCACCGGACTTCTCAATTCTGTTCTAATCGTAATATGCAATTTAACGATACTGGCTATCGTTACCAATCTAACAGGGAGATTTAAACGAAAATCCAACAAACGACCTGTTTTCCGTATACCGTCCGAAGCCAGTTTAATCACGAAAGATATTTGGGTGTATTTACGATTGAGTCGCTTGATTTTATCTCTATCTTCGATACTCATAACTGTGGGTGGATTGATTTTACTCGGTTGGACTCTGCAGATCATCAGTTTGGATAATGAATGGCTTATATATATGAATGGGTCATCCACAGACACTGTGGTAGATGGTTTATCGCTCACTGTCGGTTTGTTTTCTATCGGAGCTGGATTGTTCAGTGTAATTGCTGTTCAGTGTTGTTCTACACCGATCGATGTGGTTTTTGACCCACGGGAAGATTCGCAGTCGCAAGCTGAATGGAGTAGACATAAATTTGGTCACCCACTCTATCTGGTTGCAGTGATTTTAACCTTATCGGTTTTACCACTCAGTGCAGGAGTCTATTTCTTGCTTCGAATCAATGTCATCCGTTACCATAGCCGATCGATAAAACAAAGTTCTTCAACGCTGGCGTCTCAGAAACTTGAAGGCATTGGTTATGCGTTACTCAATTTTGCTGATCTGGCAGCCTATCTCGTAGCGGGCAGTCTCCTAACAACTCTAATAATTGACTTGGTTGTGAGGATCAAACTGCTTGACGGTAAACGCTCAGGGGGCCCAAATACTACTTGGACTGATACAAATGCAACCTCGATGGGACTTACCTGTGGGTCAGTAAACTCGTGTAATCACTTGAGAGTAAACGCACACCAATTGAACTGTTCCACTGCATCCACTACTGATTACTGGAAGGGAACGTTACTCAGATCACCTAGTGGCAAGCTATTAACCACATGGCAAACCTCACAGCCAAACACCAGATCACCAGTTGAAGGAAACTGCGCACAACACGTTTTCTTTCCTCCAGTCTATCAGCCTCAAGTCCATTCCTTGGGACATGGATTTCGTAAGCACACAACTGAGGGACAAACGAGATTCGGAAGACAACATAAAAGTCTTCAGCATTCTATATCGGCTTATCCTGAGGTGATGACGTATCAACTTCCGGAGTCAAGTAAACCCCAAACACAGATGACCCAAATTTCCCCTCCAGTCTCCTCCGGTAACGTTGAAAGCCACTTGGTGTACACATGTGCAAACATCTCGCCAACGCAAACCTCAACATTGAAGACTGGTGTGGTGTGTGCAATTAAGTGTCAGACGAAACCGCCAAATTTTATAAACTCTCGCCGGACAGATACTTGTGAATACATGAGTTGCGACCTAATTCGCCCAGAGCAAGCAGCAGCAGTGGACAGTGAAATTATCCCGTTTGGCTTCGACTTGGACGGACAACCTGGATGTTCCATAGGTTATTATTATATTGACGCAACTTCCGAGGACCTCATCACCAAAGTTTAGATTTACTTAAAACTGACACACGATGGCACGTGAACAACATTTCCCTGGTATTTGTCGTGAGTTGAATAACAGTGCTATATTCGAAAATTTTCTATTCTTAGCAGTGTACGAAAAATTAAAAGTGATTTACTGCTTGCAAACATTGTTCAAACAGAATGAAAACCTACTCACTAGGGTTAATGATGCCGTTAGGTCATTTTGGCGTTGCTCAGTAGACTAGAGTCACAATCTCGTTAAAGCCAAACAGTGGTGCATATCGCGTCCAGTTCCAGTGGTTGAAACCCAACCCACATTTCGATGAAGCACACCTATTGATTACCGCGTCACTGACCCCCCAAAAGACATGACCGAACTAAAGTATCTGAATTTGCAGCAGCACTCGTTCTTCGGTTTTATATAAGTAAACCCTTGCCTGTTTTGAGTGGTTAATGTACCACACTGTTATGTAGTTTCAACTTGACTGGCAAGTCCGGAGTAACAGATCGTAGGATAAAGATAACATGACAGCTACCATGTAATTCCTCAAAGCGATCGGGCTGTGTGAAACTTATTCATGATCCTGCTTAATGTAAGACGAATGACACAGCACTCACTGTGTCTACCTGATGAGATGAGGTATAGTAGGGCAAATCTCGACCGTGAGGAGGATACGCACCATCTGTGGGGTATGACACTGCCGAAGTTTGAGTCTAATGGTTAATTTAAAAGAATATGACTAAAATGTCCGTTCGAATGCGAAATCTGACAATATTTTAGTACCTCAAGTGAAATCATTCCAAGCGTGTGTAAATATGATTCACTTTAAAAGAATAAATGAGCCTCCGTTACGTACACTCGAAAATATTGCCACATCATATTTATCTGATAGATAACGTCGTCTTTGTTGTCTGGTTTACGTATTGTGCAATAACATGGAAGTTAGCTAGGCCACAAAAATTCAACTTGGTTAACGTACTTTAAACTGAGATAGTTAGAAATAAACTTAGTGCATAATGTAATCAATAGTTTTCCTAAAATTATGGCACATTTATCCCATAAAAAAACAATTAACAGATTATCCGTGCAGGTTTCACTTAATTGGCATCAAACTCTTGTGTAATTCACTAGTTATCGGTAAGTAATGGGGGATTTTAGTTTATATAAACAAGGTTGCTTCATGAAAGCGTGGCCGGAGTTCTAACTCCAGCCTTGGCAGGGATATGTAGTATTGGCGAACCCTAACAAGAGCGAAACTGGAGTCAAGTGCCTTCTGTCGAAAGAGGCTGGCTAGAAATTCTACCTAAATATGAAGGCTGCGATCAAATATGGGTGATTTTCAACTTCAAATTAACCAAATCCTTTACTACTCATCAGTAATCTTATGTAAACTAAACATCATTCACAACTACTGGGAGCTTCCGTAGTCCCATAGACTTTCCAACGGACTCCTTTCAAAAGGTAACACTATGCTTTTGTTTGGAGTTAGTTGGAGCGCGTGAGTAGTGAATTCCGTTGTCGTGGCGACCAGACAATCTGAGCATTACCTGTAAGTAAATGTGGCTGAACGTATGTACGTAGTTATGAAATTGTGTCTAATATGAAGTCCATCGCGCAATGATGAACACGGTTGCATCATGAAAGCATAGCTGGAGTTCTGACCCAGGTCATGATAAGGATATTCACGAGCTCTAACAAGAGTGAATCTCGAGTACAGTTCTTACTTCAAACCATACCGGTTAATATATATAGATATATATATATATATATATATATATATATTAATGCAACACCTGTAATCAGCTGAGTGGTGTTCACTTTATGGTTCACTGATTATCAGTGAAATATCGGGCGCGTACGTTTTTGACCCGAACTCTCACTTGATTTAGATGGCGTACAAAGTGGGAAGCTTGTGCACAATCAGGTTGGCCCACATTTTGGTCACAACATACGTAAGAAATGTATACCATGATCCTGTAGGCTTGTATTTTTCCTGACCTGCAACAAACTTGCAACTCGTACTCAGTCCTCAGAAATACCTTAAGCAGAAGAGTGCTTGTATTCATGTAGGAGATGTTGCTATTGTATAGTGCCATTCTGCAAACCTGTGTGTCTAAGCAGTAACTTTTATCTAATCAGTAAAAATCTTATCTAAGAGGAATGTTACTGAAAATTTTAGAACCTAACTGTTACCCTTAACGTATGAATAGAAAACTGGACCTGAACGAGAGGTACTAGACTAACTTCATTACCATCATTAATTAATTCCACTTTGGCGTGCCACTACTTAGGGGGCTATTCCCTGCTTTTAAACCGGTATTCTATCGAATTCTATGTTGTGCAGTCTTTCAAGTCCACTGCTCACTGCTACACAAGTGAATCCAACGATTGCATCCAGTAGCACACCGGAAGTTGTTGATTGGGTTCTATGCTCTGGATGGCGACTCGGAGGCCAACATCATCTCAGTTTTAACGTATTAAGCACGGTGATGATAAACTGGGCTTTAGTGTTGCCGCTGTCTAACTCACTTGCACAGAGAGTAGTGACAACAAGTAAAATATGATGGCAAAAGTCGCCAGCTCTTGAAAAACATGGTGGATAGCTTACTTTCAACTTGGTTTTCTGTTCATAGGCTAAAATTGCCATAATTTGTACGATGTGATTTGGAGAACAACAGTTTCTTGCATTATGCTTCATAACTCTTTATCTATTTCCTTTTAAGCCAGAAATGATTTTCAAGAAACCTTGGCAATTAAGCACGAGTTTAGATGCATGGTTTGTAAGCAACTGGCACTAGTTACTACCAGTCACATACTATATATATGCGCTACGTTTGCGCCAAACATAGTCTATATAAATAAGTCTGGAGAAAGCAAAGAAAGGCATAACATTTGCTGAATGAAAAACCAGGTACTTCAGTGCACGTCGTTACCTTCTAAGTCTTCGGAGTTTTGACAGCATATCAAGTAAAGATTGGGTCATTGCTGGATGGCCGATAGGCTTCAAAGAGCCAAGCTCTTAGATAAAAGGGCTGACTTTTGGACAAACTTCCAACTCAGTCTAAGCCACTCCAAAATTCTGATGCTCTACAGTTGGTAGAGTGGGCGACCAGAATGTTTCTTGCTGCACAAATTTAACAGCCTTTTTTCAGATGTACAGCCAACTTATACTACTTTCAAAACGCTTTATCCTACCCACTGTAATTCAAATTTTCCCCATCCACGTTGGGAAATGTAAACATGAGATACTGGCAACATTCTCCGGTGCACTTCAGAAAACTATAGGTGAGCTTGTTAACAACCAGGAAATTTCTCTCACCTGAACATCCACAGCAATCATTTGTGAATCTTGTCATGTATAGGCCTGCCCTTATCGGTAAAATGAAATCATTCACTTAACTGGCTGCTAACTGGATCATAAACATTATGTAATCGTGTGAGATCATCATCAGGTTGATACATCAAAGTTAGAAATCAACCGAAGTATCTATAAACAAACAAATACAGTGTTAAAATTCACATTTATATGGTCTTTCTTGTTATTGGTTGAAGCTTTCTCGCCTCAGCTCAAATAAAATTTAATTTGTACTAACCAGCAACATTACGTTTGGGATTGTCACAGTGACAAAAGAATGTTATCAACTGTAACGTCTCAAAGTGGGTCGAACAGTTGTTTCATCAGATTCAATGCCACGTCTACTGCCAAAGGTCAATCGTTTCTCGGATCTCGATCATGTTAACCCAAATACTGTAAAACAATATTCACATATTTCATTTCACTGTCCTGTCGATATTTTGTGGGTTTACCTGTTTTGTTTGCTTTGCTTTGTATAAATCTAGTTAGCTATTACCTGTTTTTCAATGGTATTATTTTGTTACCAACCATAAACTTAAAGTGAGGATTATATACATTTCTACATAAGATAATCATCCGAACCTATTTCGTTTACCAGTTAAGCAATCATCGCACATTCCTTTGTTGCAGCTGGCCTTATTTTTGCAACTGTAGCGTTCCTTCATCACCGGAAACCGGCTTCCAGGCACAAAATGTAGAAGTATTATAACTCTGAACTTTTCGCTAAAACGGAGCTCAATGGATTGGCCTCTTCTGTACAGTTCCGGAGCATTCTGTAAACAAATAAACATTTCCAAATCTCACAAAGAAGCCGGCAATCTAGAGCACTTGCATCTATTCTTAATAGTTCGGTGCATAGGGTCATCAGTAAAAAAAGAGGACGCACCACATGTTATGCTCATTCAACAAGTGTAGTGCATTTTTAGATCAGGGTAACTAAATCAACGACAGAGTCTAACCATCATATAAATTTATGTTTCCCACTTCAGTTTTTGCCAAAGCTTATCTGCGAAGGAAACGCTAGGGAAGAAGTGAAAGAGACCTAAAGCTTTAGCCTTATGCTTGCTTATTTAGATAGTAATCACATCCGGTTTTCTAAATAATAACCGTCTTGGAACGGCATCCTCATCTGTCCATTTCGCTATCTTAGTGTACGCCGACTGCACTGAAGATCAATTCAATGTAGTTGGCTTTTCCTTCTGTTGTGTTACCAACACTAACTACTTCCTCATCGTTTTTGGAAAAAACATAATTTAGACTTCGGTTGGATTCAAAATAGTGACTAAAACAGCGTGTCCAAATATGACAAATGCTTTGTCAGTTGAACTGCGAAGCCACGTAATAAGATCGGAAATTTCACACTTGGACTCAGTTACCCACCCAATCCACTAGAGAGTCTTCATGAATGTTTGTGTATTGTTCTTTATGCACTAAAAAGGCACAATTCTGCGCAGATTGTCAAGCAGTGCCCTAAGCCTGAAAATCAGTTCGATAAATGCTTACATTGTTTTGCCACATTGCTTTGCTCCCGGCGTTAGCCTTTCAACTTCATAAATTTTGTATACTATAATCTCGAAAATGATAAACAGTTGAGTATATAACTGTCTCATTAAAAAATGCAAACATGATTCAACCGTTATCTTTTTTAACATTTTCCATCCTGTTAGATTTTCTGTAGATTAGCTTTGCAACACACGCGTTAAATAACACATATTTTGTGTTTAAGTCAACGATCCTTTCGCCTGTCTTACTGAATGGTTTCTGTAAATTAATAAACATGTCATGTCACTCAAACTTAGATGTAGCATTTTTATAAACGAATATCAATCAATATAAGAAATTACATTAGGATTAACTGACCATTCGTGTAGTAAACTAACCCTCATCTCAGACACTTTCGTGAGTTAGTGTGAACGGTACAACTTGGTCACTTCATGTTATCAATGGTTTCACCAATGTCCATTAACTTTCCGTCACCGTTCAACTTCTTCAGTCTCTACATTCCAATTACCTTATCCAATCAATTTATCGAGGTGCCTCTCTGTTGGATATGCGACAGACCTGTTATGTTTCCGGATTTACTGCCTACATAGTTCGTGCTGTTGTCAAATCATTGAGACATTTGTAATAATGTAGTGAATGTTCCCGTAAGTGGCTTACTAAATCGTTATTTATCTTCATTTACAACGCGTAGAAATCTTGAAAATAAAATTCTACTTGATATAACGTCCTTTCAATTCAGAATTTTCACGTATACATGTACGCTTTTGCACATGATTGTGTACACGCGTTCACCTAGTACTTGTTTGCCTCTCTGATTCTTCACAAAAGTTCAACTTCTCTGTAAATCTAATCTTCTTCTCCTTTCAGAAAATGAGTTATTTTTCGGCCGTTAAGAATAGTATCAACTGATTTCACTGAGGGTATCATCAGTGTGTGAACACAACGAAATAAGTTAACTAGTCTTCATTCGCTGATGGAGAAATATTCATCCCCTGAAGTACAGGAATCCTGTCTTTGACTTGACTTGATTTAGTACGCGGGTTTATAAATTGACTGCATAACAGTCAACGCGTCAAATTAATTTAGACATTCAGAATTTTATAAACCATTTGGCAGGTGAAAGTATTAACGTTTTGTTGATTCTCTTTTAAGTTAACAGAGCGATCTGAGTGTAGGTGGAACAGCTACATCAATTTCTTCTCTCAGTAACTAGGTTCGTTTTGCATATATTTATCACTGTAAGCATCATCTCGCTATCTGTCAGTGAATCATCTGACAAATGCTTTCTACCATGAGTGCCCTTCGTTCTGCTTCACTCCATCTTCAAGTGAGCTCTAAGTGACTGTCGACAGGCAAGTAACAAATTTAATCATTTTGCACACGCAACAGTTTGGGTAAGACAGAACAAACATGAGTAAATTTTTGCCATACTGAACGGAGAACGCAGCAGTGGTAAAACATTATCGTTTGCACAGAACTGGGATCAAACTGTCAGGACTAGTCGACTCATCCGTTCATCGATTCTTCCCCTTAACTTCACTTTCACAATGTGTTTATGCTCCCTGTGTATGAAGCTCACGTATGTCAATAAAAAATCAATTTGTCGCTTCATGCTTCCATGATCAGTAACGAATATTCACGTCAATCAGCAGCGTCGTAATGGCATCTTTTTGAATGGAATTAAATGTTCATTAAGGTTTCTAATTCAGGGTGTAGTTGAAGCTGCTAAAGTTTACTCGTACATCTCGCCCACGTAAGTCTAAAACGAGCGTGTGAAATGAACATGAGCCAACGGCCAAACAAGCAGTGTGGTAACTATTTGACACTTATTGGTCTGACCTTACAACTTAACCCCTTTTCTATTTAGCAGTTATACTTAATTGTGCTATGTACACTTTAAGTCTGTTGACCTCAGTCTACTTCAATGAACCGAGTTTATTCGACATATTGTGTACATCATTACTATTTTGGGAATTCTGAGTAGATTCACAAAAACGCTGAGAATTTAGTTCGCAACTGTTCTCATTCCAACCGAGTTGTTTGTTCAGTGGTTGAAGAGTTACTCTAACCAAATTGTCAGGAACGTCCAATTTGATATGTGTTTGAAGGTGTACTGGACGGTATACAACATCTGACGAGTTGATGGATTGCCAATGGGAATTGAGTGGACTTATTTTTCGTTGTAGCCAGTAACAGATTCCAGTATAACCATGAATTTGGCAGACAGACTGTTGATAAAAGTGCTTAAAGATTGAAACATTAAGTGATACATAATAAGGAAACGTGCAGTTCAGTCTTTTAACTGTTTGTTAAAATTACTCTGATTTCAACCTGGATTTCATTCCTATCGTCGTGATCGTTGTTTAGAAGTTATCCCAGCTCAGATAACTTAAGGCAAATCAGATTTTCTACTACTGCAGTGAACCATAGCTTCCTAAAATAATGTACGACAAATATAACCAATGTTTCGTAACCCAAAAGAAAGTTTTTATTGGACGTGCACTTAAGTGTACAGCTGACTAAAGGCAATTCTGAATATTTCGGCTTATTCTAAACTAGAGCATACTATTAATTCTCTCTGTATATGTGCTCTTAACAATGCGACGTACTTGAGAGAAAAAATGTGGGAATGCATTCCTTCGTGGTTGGTAGCAACAATTTTTCATTCCTCAGCCAGTGTAATTAATTCCGCTCTGTAATAATTTCTGTTCGGACTGCTGCGTTATCAGTGCAGAAGACTGGTCCCTGCGTACCACAAATTAACTAATGTGCCTGGTTGTTAGACAATACTATGCATCATACACCAATCAGGGGAACTAGAAATCGTACTCCGATACACAACTTATTCGACTGTCAAACAATGCAACATTAGGTTCCTTTGATCCATTTTCTTCGAACAACAAGATGGCAAACGTCACAGAGTTTATGATTTTGAAATATCTTCTCAGTCACACATTAAAGTAAAACAAACTTAAAATCGCATGTGCATAGTTACAGCAGTTGAATGAAAATAATACAAGGAGAGATTATGCAAATCT
>JTDE01000138.1:106729-207258 GCA_014338405.1 Paragonimus skrjabini miyazakii
TTGGATTGATCGCCAGTATTAATAACAATTAGTATGGTATATGTGAAAGCTGAAGAGGCCCATCTTTGGAAACTGGGTTTTTGTCGGATTCGAACCACCAACAGTCGGCAGGCGCCCTACCAGCTGAGTCACTACGCTACAGCAGAAACTAAGAAACTTCACTTTTTTGAATTTAGCTATCCTTCAAATCTCCACATCATACTGATACTATGCCTGATGCGTCTGAACATGTTGTTTCTGTTTCTGATTGGAATCCATCAAAAGCCCGCTTTTTGCAATCGCGTCACTTTCAAAGTATCGGAAGTAACCAGATTTTTGTGGTCGCAGTTGTTTAATAACAAAGTAAGCGACTCAGTTTTGCTGATTGTGTGACGCATGAATAAAGTGTTTTATAATAGATGGAACTATGTTTCGTGTTACATTAGCTTTCAGTTCATAGATCCACCATTTGAGAGGGTGATTAGGGATCCTTTAAATCAAGTATCCTTCCAGGATGCTAGTATGTTTATCACGGTAGCACTATGTAAGCATATAAGAATGCGATGTAAAACGGCTAGGTAACCTAAAGTTGGCTGTTATGAAACACAATCTACTAGTTGATCACAGGATACACAATTCGACCGTAGGGTATACGCCTAGAGTCGACGACGCTCTGCTGTGTATAAGTTGTCTCCGCTGGATTGTAGTTTGATACTGACTTACTTATTTGGTTCTAGGCACACCAAGCTTCCTCGGTAATCAATGTTCTTCTCAGTAGATTGATGTTTTCCAAGTGTTTGTCAACAAGAAGTGTTTGTCGTCTTTTGTCGGGCCCAAGAACCGCCAGGCCTAGTCAAGTAATTATTTAAAATAATATTCTGGCTGACATAAGCTTCTAGGTCATCAAGACAGAATTGAGGAACTATAAAAATTTGTTTGCTGCATACTGTATTTTGTAGACTGTTTCAATGAAGTTTTCTAAGTAAAATATATGAAAATATCCTACTATTATTGAAGTCAATCATATGTGAATAAATATGTTCGGATGAAAGGAGTTCGCTAGGAGGAAATGGAAGCTGATACTAGTCAGCAAAAGTACGATACCCTTGGCACAACTTAACCACGGAAATGTGTTCTTAAACTTGATCTTTTAATCATTTCAAGTAAAATGCTTCCCTACTTTAGATTCAAAGAATTGATCGTTGCTGCACTATCGATTTGTTAAAATTGGCGGATTTTATTGCAAGTAGAACGTTTTTTGTTAACTAACACATCAGGAACCTAAGGTACACAAGAAGATCAAAAATGGAATGTTGTGCACCATCATAACACCCCCAAACGATGCGGTCTATTGCAGAGGAATGTACATCAGCAGAATATGTTAGGTGTGAACTAAGAATATTTTCCAGGGAAATGGTCCATTCAGATTATCCTTGACTTGTCCACATCTTGTATGTGGTGTTTCGGAACATTGGTTTGTTGTAAGCTGAGCTAGTCTCTTACACATGATATTTGGTTACTTGCTGTTGAATCCACCGATTGAATCATCTACAGATGTCTCATAATGTGCTTTTCCATACAAATTATTCGCCGATGTGACAGCAAATATAGATTTACTTTGATCTGAGAAAATCGTTTTGTTTTTCCTGTACATTCGCTCTTGCATTTAAGCAAAATAACAGAAACCCTATGCGGCCAAGAAAAACTGCGTCTTTCAGCTCACCCAACTGACTAATAGATCAATAGTGGTCAGATGTTAGTCATTATTGGCTGGTTCCTTATGACAGAACCGCATGCAAGGTTTCTGCAAATTTCACTTCGAACCACCTCGCGTTATCAGCTGACTTGGACATCGCATTCCTCACATCATCATAGGTCACGGGTTGAACTTGAGTTTGCAATTTGTCAAGATGTTCTGGAGGCCACATGAAGTTACACTTCCGTTTTTATTTTTGCGGGCCCAACACAGTGTAAGATAATAGACATTGTTATCTTCTTTGACTAGACTGCTTGTCAATTGGTCCAACATCACTGTGTACAACTCTGGCAGAACGATTTGGAACTTTGGCTTGCAGTTACCAATTTTGATTCAATCTGTGTTTGTCCAATTCGTTTCGACCGTGGTTGAGTCGACTCCAATTTTCAATGTCATTTAATCTACAAAGTACAAGATGTACAGCTGCGTCCAACCCAAAGGTCCATGTACAGGAAAGGTGGCGCACCCAAGTCATTTGTAAAAGCAGACAGCGTTCTCTGAAAGATCATTATACTCATCTGAACGAACAACGATAATCAAAAGCCCATTAGTCTACAGACACAACTCACATAATCCCAACTGACAATAGCGATTGCCGCGATGTCTTTCTCGTTCAACATTTTTCGTTTTCTATTGTTAGTGCGTTGATAAAGATCCTTTTATCGTCCTAGTTTTGAACCGCGTGGATATGTTCATAGCTCTGATGCAAACATTTCATCACGTATCATTTTCATCATCAGCTTTACTGGCAGCAGTAAATTGTCAGTTGAGACTGATGTTTCATTGTCATAAAACCGTATGAACAAAATTACGGAACACCAGGACTATATGGTTAGAAATAAAGAGAAAGTGCCAGGCATAATTAAAACAAAAATAGTTTACGTTTGACATGTCGTTATCATTAATGCGGTTCTTACAGGCACTCAGTAGACAACGGAGGATTTACGCTCGATCAGTAATTAGAGAGGGCTTATAAACTTGTATCTGCAACCGAAAGTATTCTCATAAATGAATATTTTCCATCATTTTCAACCTAGCTATAAACTAACTACGGTTTAAGTCACTTTATGTTTACAAGGGCGTAAAGACTTATTGGATAGTTGTTAGGTTAATTACGAGATCATTGTTGTTGTCGACAATATGGGGATGATAAGAACCGGATGTCCTTTCTTGAAATGCTCCAAAATACAGTACTCATCTGCTGTAGCCTTTACAGAAATCGTACATATCACAACAAAATGCAGTTTCTTTTCACGACGTTTCTGATGACGTTATCCACCACCTTTTCCCTTTCTGGTTAAAATGACGCGAATGAATACTTCATTTAGAAACCTACGATGACCCAGTGTTTGTTGTCCTGACATCGCATGGTACCATTCCAATTTAGGTTGTATTACCCGCTGGGTCGAGTACTGAATTCACGTCATTCTTTATTTCTCTGAACAATTACAAAGGCCATGTGCTTCATGGAATCAGCCATCAATTGAAAATGTGCTCCATCCCGTTAAAACAGTGTGGACCGACTAACGTCCAGAAAAACAAGTTGACTGATCGATCATCGACCGCATCCCAATAAATTTGAAAACTCAAAATCTTAAGTTGTATAAGACATGATCTACAAATGACCTTTGTGAGTATTGAATTAAACGGAAAAAGTGGCGGTCAACTTGTATGACTTACCGTTGACCATCAACGTAAGAATCGATCGTCTGTTACTTGCCTCAGACAGATTTGATGGAAGGGAAGTGGACATTTTCGCACATTAAGTAACTAGCCCCCATCAAAAAACTTGACAACTGCCATTTCTGCAATAAGACGATATATATCTGTACCTCCGAAAGCCATCGAAATGATACGACAATAGCCCTATCATAAGGTATCAAAAACCCTGAATCTTGCGGTAAACATCAGAGAATTGACCATTCCGAGTGGCATCCTATGAATTAGCCCCAATGTCAGATTATTTAACAGAAAGGTATTTTATCCCCATTAGCTTTTGAGGTGGCCATTGAAATTAGCTAACATATCTTGTGCCCCTAGGCTGTAATGTTCCAGTCAGACAATTGACTTACAGATTGGGGCAGACGTTTGAAAACTTCGCTAAAGATGAAGACCTACCAAGGGGTTGACATTCAAAACATACTAACAGTGTTCGCCCAAAAAACCGTATTAACCTTCTCAGTAACACATTGGCTTTCGCATCCTCTAGGTTCACCTAGGCGACAGGTTGAAGTCTTCTGCTACGTTCTGCTCGTTTCCAGGTTCCGCTCGGGAGAGACAGTCTTCAGCTTCCCATCTTCCAGATAAGCTTAGTGCGTGCGAACCAACGAATTTGTAGCAGTTTACCTCTTGAGAGTTGAGCAATACGTCGTGGACCTAAACTGTCAACTGGTCAGGTCATTTTAAAGTTTCTCCCTTTCAGCTGTACTGTCCACTTTTTGCAAAAGTTTTGTGTCATGTCATACTTCACGAGAACTAATAAGCTATAATATTTTAAACATTAATAATAGCAACACGGGACACAAACTGAAGGTCTGTGACCCAATACTAGTTGGACAGTCCTAAAGTATAGCATCAAACATTCTACTAAAACATTAATGAACTTGAGAAGTGAAGAAACATCATAGTGATAAAGCTTCACGCACAGGAATGAACGGTTATCTATAATAAATATCCTACTAAGAATGAGCCATAAAATAACTTCTACCTGCGACGCATCCCCAATCTCTTCAATTTGTTGCTCCCTGGCTTCAAGCACCTTATTTAAACGTGAGGAACCGCTTCGAAATCCATCTTAATTATCATTCAGAACTGTACAACACCTGTTTGCAACCAGTCGGCGATCACGTCATCGACGGAATCTGACACAATAGACAATAGTGTGCTTAAACTATAGTCTGTATGCACTAACCGTTACAAAGCTATGATTTCCAAACGGAGTAAATGCCCAAGAACATTGCAGGAATGCAATTAATATGTAATCGTTTGATATATGTACATTTTTAAGTAATCCCGTACAGTCGCACATGCAAACAGTTAGTATGATTGAGTAAGGGCAAAAATAATCATTCCTCCATAAAGTTACATCATTAAGCTAGAAACTAAGTGCAAAATAAGATACCAGATTCAACTCAAGTTACACAAAATGTTGCAAGCAAGTTAAATTAGCATCTGCTTTTGACTTAAATGTTGAAGACCATTTTGACTTTGTGTTCCATTAAACACGAAATGCGGACTATTGGTTAACTACACGATATCTCTTTTTCAACTAGATAAAAACAAATTCGATGAAAGTCTGTTTTAAATGGTTTATCTATCACAAGTGACACTTCTAAAGTTTGGAACACTGACATTCTGTCGACTGTATATAAAAACTTCACATAACACGTCCAAATCGAATGAAATCTATTCGTCTCGATGTCTGCAAATTTGTATATAGATGCGCTTCTGTGTTAGTGTTCATTCCGTCTTGACATTTTCCACATATTTGGGCCACGTGGAAAATTGTCAACAGTCTAGTTTGAATTGGAAGCTATGGTTCCTAAAAAAAGAAAAGTTCTTAAATACTCGGCGTTTTCAAATAACGTTTCCGAACTGACCTCCAAAAGAAGTAAAAGGATGAAACCGTTTGAAAACTGTGTTCTCGTTTGGTCATCCCAGGTGGCTGGAGACATCGAAGGAAAAGACTATCTGATACCTTCGAATGAGTAAAATTATACCCAGTAACCACACCGCAGTTTGAAAATCATGATTTCCGGATGTCTTTGTTATTTCCGTCTTCCAGAAGAAAGCCAACCGACTAGCACTGAGTTCGTCTCATTTGCATTTTTGTTATCAACTATTTGAATTATTATGGCCGTGACTCTTTAACATGGAGTTTTCATATTGCCCCCTAACTACATCATATTGAGTAGAATCATCGATTGTGACGTTCGTGTAATATACCTCCAATTGTTGGTAAAAGGTTCAATTATGCAGTTCGTTTAATAACCTCATGAATCATACGCAACGTTCATTGGGAAAGAAAGTAACTTACAAAGTGTTAACAGTATGACGAACAAAATAACATTGATTACCCAATCACTTGCATTTCAGTGAACATTTTGCATTCGGTTGGATATTTTGTTTAGTATCTTTCGCGTAGGTCTGCAAATTCGCGCATGCTTTATGTCAACAACTGGCTGGCTATTAAGACCAAGTCACCTGCGCTTCATTTTCATATTCTTTTTTTTAAATATATAATCGTAAATTTTACCAAAATGCGTGCATAATCCTTGCAATCGACTTTCATATTTAGCTTCACTGTCCCGTTGACCGACTTCAAAAAGAACTATAATGCTGAAATTTCGCTGTTTTCATGGTGTTGCACACCGTTTACACAACCAAGATATGAACTGTATGCCATGTTCTTATGATGCATTCGAGTTGACTCCACACTAAGTGTAACCAAACTGGTTAATTAATTAATACAAAACATCAACCACATTCATTTATAAATAATGCTGAGATTTCCTGATCGTGATCCTAAGTTCAAATCCCGGCCATGGTAAGAATGTGCACTACCATTGTTCTATGACAGAGGCAATATTCGATTTCTGTGCCCCGACTGGATGATCTAGTTCTGTATAAACAGGAAGGATGATTAGGAATTGATGGTGTTCAGTTTACACCAGTTAGCTCCATGATCAGTTATCAGCAATCATTGTACAGAGTTGCTGTACTGCCGACTTGACGATTAGTTCGGATAATCTCAGGTGCATCATTGTTCACTTGTTCCTTGGTCTGCATTATTGCTTGAATTTCTCTTAAATTCACCTAGTAGAAGTAAAATGACCTAGGAAAAACATGTTCACATGCATTGCTTTCCTGTCCATGAGTACTGTCTCTTACGATTTTAATAAAAATCCGAACACAGAAAAGTAGTTCTAACCTAAACTTGTTTTTGCAAACGCTGCTTTAGCCCGATGCAGTCCAGCCAGTCTTAATACATACTCATCTTTTGTTACGGAATTGCTCGAATGAAATAACCAATCCTTTTTGTCAGATAGCCTGCCCTTACCTGTGTTAACTTTTAGGGAAAAACCAATTAAGTTTCCTTCATTTCGTTGCCCATATATGATTCCTCCTCTGTATTAAATGAACACCAGGCTCTGTTTATCCATCTAATTACAATTTAGCTGCAAATACCACTTTGGGAAATTTTCCACAAAATGAAAACTCCTTCCAACTTGTCACAAAAGATTCGTGAGAATATATTACAGATAGATAAAGCATTATTTTACATGTTTGTTTCACTGAACTAACTCTGGTCACCTTTGTTCCTCCTTCTGCGAGCTGAAATGTAGAGAAATTTTTAAAAAAATCATGTATTACTCCAAATAGGTGTCCTTGAAAAGTTATTGTCTATACTGGTACGTATATTTTGCCATTCTGGAAAAGTTTATATATGGTTCCACATAGTTTTACCATCTTGTACATCAGTTAATTATCTAATTATGCCTGCTTACTTCCCTATACGAACGCGTCAAAATTTCGCACACTTTGCAGCACTGTTTGGGAAGCAACTAGCGGTTTTTTTTGGGTTATCGCCCGTCAAACTCGCTGAGCCACTTCCACTGTACTAGGAAACATTATTAACCCACAAGAAAGTCAGAGAGAAACTGAAATTTACAGTTGTTTGGCAGAACAATCTATCACCACGTGAATAGGAAGAATTCTGTTGGTTGTTAACCCGAATGCGTGAACCCAACCAAAATATTCTGTCTATCATCGAGGCCGTTGTAATCAAACACAAACGATGTTTCATATGCTTTCGTTGGTGGTGACCTTTTGAACGTTTGTCCTCTTTGTTCATTTGGTAACAGTCTAAGCATTTACTGCATCTTCCAAATCGCTGTATTACTTAACAAACAGTTTACAACTGGTCTAGTTTGTTCTGCTGATATTTCGATGAAAATGGCCAGCAAAGAAAATCTTTTGCAAACACTTAAACTCAATTAAAATCAACAAAACAAAAAATGTCAAAACTTTTCACTTCAAGTTTAGGGCTATCAACTTGCCTAAACACGTTTCATTACAATGTAATGAAGATTGGAAACAAAGATGTTTCAGGGATACCGACTCCTTAAATAAACAATCTATGTATAGTGGATGACACTCTGAGGACTTTTGTCTCCCAACTTATGCTAAAACCCTCTCACGTTTCAAATCTTTGTCGCGTAAGTTGAATCTTGTTAGAAGGAAACACCAGAATAGAATGCGCACATATCTAATGGTGTACATTTCGATATAATCATATACATGAGTACAGTAGACCTGAATAAAAATGAATACTTCAACGCCATACTGTGTGGACTACAACATAGGTACTACGGTATTTCCCCCTAAAAACCAAGGTACCTTTGGCCCACTATCTAAGGACGGATCAATGAGCCACATTGCCTATGAAATAGAAAGAACCAGGTGAGATGACATCAATACGGTTTTCAGTAGACATCCAGAAGACAATTATTATGGTCATTGTCGTTTTCAGCTTAAACCACTGCAACACATCCAAATGATAAACATTAAAGTTCAAAATAAAGTAATTTTATGAATGAATTAAAGCAACACTTAAGTGCAGTAATTGCGTAACTGCTCGCAGCTTTTGTTAGTCAAATGAAATTTGCTTATACAAGATAGTACTTCATGTTGTCGGGTTCTTTCTAGTAAACCACTACATGGTGGTTCGTTTCTTTCAGAAGTTTCCGACTAACTTGCCAACAAGTTGCTAATGAATTCTAATGAACAGGGATTGAAGGAAAAATCTTTCAATCAGTATGCGAAAACATTAATCTCTTCTATTACAGCTTCTTTGGTTACTGAATTTATCACACGGAATTGCTATTGAACTGGATCAGCTTCAGTTACGTACGCCAGAAATACAATTTAGTTATCGGGCTACAATATAAACCGCAGACACAAACCGTGAAAGCCCAAATCAGTGCCTTGGGAGGAATTATAGAGAACTTTAGGAATAGTTGTCCATCTGTCATATTGGGCATAAGCCGTAAACCCTTTTTCACTGTCTAACCTCAGAAAGTAGTAGACTTCAATTTAATTTGTGGTAGAAGTGGTCAAGGGTGCATATTCTCGTCCGGACTGGAGACGAAACTGTGACCTTCATATGCGTGAATGGTGTTCAGTTTGTACAGTCATCTCGCTAAAATACAGTGACTGTCCTCATACTGCAAATCAATAATCCAAACGTTCAATCTGCCCATCTGCGTTAAATTATTTGTTAGCAGTGTTGTATTGGTGCTTTCGTACATGACTGCTTGATCGTAGAGTCAGTTGTATGGCAACTAAACTTCTTGATCCGTACTCCTCGAAACAGTTGCTTAGCCCCCATTTCTGACCATTTTATACATGCTTGTATAAATTCTACGATTTGTTGAGTTTGTCAAAATGGTTGATTCCGTAAGTAGATTGTTTTTAACTATTATGCACTTGGTGATTTTACATATGCGCTCATCCAATCGATAAATTACGACAATCTGTATTCCGTCCTCATTAATTTTCTTGAACTGTTTGTTGCCGCCAGCAAAATGCGTTCATAAAATTGCCTGAAGGTGGAACGAAGCTTTTTTTTTATCAAATCTTGATTTTATTTTCTTCCTTTCCAAAACTACAGCTGTCTGTCTTCTATAGGTATCACATGTGAATTACGATATTGGGTTCAAGGACGACCACATTATCATACCAACTTGTGTGCTCGTTAGCCGCCGTTTCGACTTGATAACCAAGAGTATGCTGGAGTCGTTTCTCTGAAACTTCACATGTTAACTTCACTAGTGGTGCTCCAGTGAAAGTGGTTGAACTGAAAGCATTTAGTTTCCTTGATGGCATCTTTTGCGTACCAAATGCTCCCCAAAGGATCACATTGTAATATTTACTCAATTGCTTCAGATAGGGGTTGCGATATTCATGTCAGTCGTACCAACAATAGTTCCAGTCAATCGTACTATCCAAACTGCTAGTTTTTTTAGAGAAGGTCAGTTTTCTGTTGCTGGTCTGTCCAGATGATGCAGCGTTTATCCAAATGTAGCTATTGTTTACTGCAATGCTTCTTCGGCGGCGGCATGTGTTGAGGATTCGGATAAGCAGTCAGTAACAAACTGGTAATGGCTCTGCGGTGCGTAATCCTTGAAGATTCCGGAGCCAAATCCCGCTTAGTAATCCCCATGCTATAGTTTATCACAAATAAGCCACGTGGTACTGTTTTTTGACAGTCCTTTTCCAGCTTTCTGCTTCCACTTTTCGTAATGTAATTTCCGTGGGCTTCATCACCTTTGAGTATCTTCCAGATATGCCGTCGTTATGATCACATACACACAAGAATCAGCTGTTTTCCGGGCAAATCTGCATCACAGCCCTTCTCTGGGCATTCGTAAAATGTTAATGTGTATTGCGTTATGTCAATTATTGATACTAAACGTTTTAGATGTGCTACGCACCAGATTGGTGGTAATGCCCACTTAACGGTGAATCCAACTCAACATTTAAATTGTGTGACATTGTTGATTCAGGCAAAAAGACATGTCTTTATATTAGGGGGCTTCGTCGTGGGTCATTTAGATTTTGAGCATACTCTGACAACTTGTTTCATGATGAGCTCTTCTTCGTACCCAAGGATTTTACTTGGAGCTCCTTCATGCTTACCGCCGGGTTTGCCTACTCAAAACTAACCAAGCTGTATCCTAGGAATAGATTGCCACTCAAACAGAAAATGGTCACATTCACTAGTTGTCTTCCCAGGCAATCCAGCTTTAATTAAAGAATGCGCCAAAAGGCCATTACTGAGACGCACTACTTACAAAACAGGTTAGTAATTAGTAGGTTAGTAATTAGTAATTTCACTCGGATAATCCATTTCAGCGCTCAATGTTTCACCTGTTATAGAGTACAATATACTTTGCCAGCTGATTGAGGTTTTCATGTAGTCGATTCACCAGACGCTCCAATTGCCGTTTCAATTGTGCCTGACTGACGATCGCTTCGTCCTTGTTGAACTTTCGTACTTGATTACGTAACGCTTCTTCCTCGTCTACCAATTCTTGCATTTTTGTTTTCAATCGGTTTAAAATCTGAAACAAAGTCGTGGGACTGAAAAAAGTTCACCGGTTCGGAATATTCATTAACGTACTGCTTTTTAGAAAGAATGTTGACTTCACATTTGCAATGAAGAATTCTTCGCTGGCAAAGAATTGTTGCCTATCACAGATGCCGAATTAGGTGTTTCGAAAAATATGTGTATAATTGATAGCTTCTGTCAAAACTATGTATTCTCAACATCGAGACTCAATAAGATAATGACAGTTTTCAGATCTGCTAGTACTTGATGACTGCTACCTGAAATTAGTTGCAATTTTCAAGATACAATAGTCAAAGTTAAAAGGAATGTACGTGACCTTGTCTAATAAATTTCCATATCTGCTTTTTTCAAGAGAAAGGAATTGTAATGGGTAACCTTAACATAGTGCATCAGCTTACATGATAACCCAAAGTAAATGTAAAAATTAAACTGGCAAAAATTTGTCTATTTAGATTTGTAACCAGCCGAAAAGTCTACACGATATCGCTGATCATTAACCGAAGGTTTCACTCCGCTGCCAGATATGCGCATAAAAATAGTTAAATTCGTAGATAAATGTCAACATCGGTTACGGTTACGATCTCTAACTGGTAAGGTATATATGGACGAAAACCGTGTCATAAGAAATATATGTTCAACTCATGTAGTTCTAGATACCATCTAATGTCAAATCTGCAGCTACGAAATGATTGTTATCATTCGTCTTTGAAATTCTCGCTTAATCTCAAACCGTCCTCTCAAAAATGACTACCCTCTTTTTTGAAATGAGTTTTACTTCTTGTTTCCTTTTTTCACGTGCACTTTTAATTGAACCACTAAGTTAGAATAGTCCTAATCTAGGATTTAGCTGGATTCGAACCAGCGGTGCATTGCTTATCAGTGATATATAGGATTAACTTGCATCCGCTTCTGTGTATCACCTTGGTAAGGTTGCATTCATCCTAAGAATTGTACGTCACTGATTTTGAGTTTAATTTAATAAAGCCCTTTTTTATTTTGCAGGTCTCATGGGCATTATTGTGCTTTTTTGCTCAAAAGGCATAAAATGATTTTTGTATATCTAGAGAATAAAAACGTACTTTCATGTAGCGTGTCTGATCATCTTCCGATTTCTCTGTTTCTGCATCCGTCTCATCCATTGTTCTGAAATATTGATTTCAACTAACCGGTTATCATAATCACACGACGAAGGGAACAGCAGTGAGTTATCATCCCCAAACACACTGAGAAGTTCGATACTACATTACATCAAATTCACCTGAATTTAAGTTTGTTCAGCTAGTGTTTACCACATGGATGTAAATATAGCCAAATCACTAGTCAATTTATTATAAACTGTTTGTCCCATATCTAACGTACGTACATACTGTTTACTCTTGAACTGTGACATCACATAGGTCAACTCATTGAAACGAGTTGATTCGTATTGTTTGAAATATAAAATAATTAGTTTTTCAAGGATAATTACCAAAAACGGTACATATAGCATGTACAGCCGGTAACAACTTATTTACATATAAACCAAGGCAAATTGCGGGCAACACACTTTTTTGTGGTCCAACCAAATACTCCCTATGATCAACGCATTTATTGATTAATTTAAATTCTATTGTAATCAACATTTAGTTTATGCCACATGTTTAAAAAAGTTATTGCAAACAGCCTAACAGTCTTTCTATACCATAGTGGTAAACTGTAGTCGGATTTGTTGAAGGTTGCTACCATCAGTCGAAACCGTTTAACTTTTGCTATGAATACTTTCCTAACTACCGTCAAACTGGATATACTACCCAATCTTCCTTGATAGACCGTTCCGTTAAAATTAGTTTCGGAGCTGCTTGCGACTAAACAATCTATTCATAACCATTTTCTCAGCCTTACTATGTAAAAGTCTACTCAAAAAGTAAACAAGAACTGTGCTAATATTATTTATGTTGATAGATAGATAGATAATCGATCGAAAAACAAGTAAGCTTGAGAAATACACTATCCCGTTCTTTGAAAAATTGTTTGTCCCAAATTAGTTGGTATGACTACTAGTCAGTAGTTTGTCGTTTGTGATTAGAAAAGCGCACTGACGGATGACCAGGCACCCACCATGATAATTTATCGTATGAGATAATGAAAGTGGTTGAAATGTATGCGTTTAGGACTGGAAGTGAATATATTCAAAATTGAAACCGATAAGCTTCATATAACCGTTTGATTAGCAGTCCCAAAATTACAACCTCTAAGACTAAGATGTAATCGGGGATTTTGCTCAAGATTGCGCGAACAGTATGTGCAGCTGCTTACAGCTCACGGAGTATAAGCACAGTAGCCCAATTTTTAAATTTTAGAAGGGTTGACATTATCAGTTAACAGATTCTGTCTCGAACGATGGAAGCATTAAACGCATACGAAAGTGGCTGGTATTCCAGGTAGTATAACTCGGTCGTGTAAGACATATCACAAATGATTCGTTGATTACTACGGTCAAATTTAACTCGAAATTTATTCGAGGCAGCCAGACGTATCTTTGACGTGTCCCAATAAGCGTGAACCTCTAGCCCATTACCTCCAATCGAAGTGAATTAACTGAAAAGCCTCTCAGAACGTGAGGGCTACGATCACATATTAGCACTGTTCAGTGAATTAACCAAAGTTGTTACAGTGAAAGACGAATGATGAAATCTTCTGTTACACTAAGAACTGACGCTTATGCTGTAAGCAATTAAACATAATTACGCATATCATTTGATTAAAAGTTTGCATAACACACTAAGTAAGTGAGAAGTTTTCCAGACTGCGAACTTTGGTCTAATTCATGAAGTACACTTACGGGAACACGGTACAGTCTTCGCTGGTAGACTTGCATAAGAGATCTGGATCCAACATTCTCCAGACAATCTGTGAAATAAAGTAGAGTATACATATTATCAACTAGGAAATTGTACTCTTACGAAACGTCCTCCTAATTTCGTTCCTAACTCTCAGAAAAGTCACTTGAGACTAATGTCCATACTAAACAGACCACGCTGGCAAATTATATACAAAAAGTGATCTTGATCTAAATAAAATCCACGCGGAACACCAGAAGCGTCCTCTGTGTGGAATAATACCGGTCTATTACGTAACTACGAGGAATCCACCAAAGTGAACAACTTAGTTCGCACACACCCTCAAAATAATTCTAAATACCTTCAACCAGTTTTCGGGTTCGTAATGTCGACAAACTTTGTGAACAGTTACTGCTGAGGCAGGAAAAAAAACCCGGGATGTGATTCACGCTGACTTATAATTCAGAAATCAACATTTCAGTTGTCACAATCTGATACAAAGATCACCCACTCTTGGGTATCAGTTAGTGCAATAACTTCTGTTTGGCTATTACTTTTTCACAAAAACGCATAGCGCATATCGTATTTCGGCCACTTAGGAGCAGTTATGTTTTATACATCTTGAAAATAGCTTACGCTTGCTAGAAGATTTTTCAAAACATTTCAACCTTTTGGCTAGCTCATCCTGGCTGAGCAATCTACGGGAACGCAAAAGCTGTCATTATTTGTATGGTGACTTTTTAACCAAGTCCTCAAACCGTGACTTCCGCTTCGTGAATTGTTGTAGTTAGTGGATCATATAACACAATTATGTGGCGTGACGCGCCACTTGTGGATGGATTCGACGAAAGGAGTGAAATATCTCTTCAATGCCCAGATAAAGATGTGTCTACGTTATCACAAGACCAAAATGGCGATCTTTCTATTCATCTGATAAACATTCCTCTTGGATATATTCCATTTTTAGAAAGGACACTATACAATCTTTACCGTGAAGCCTTTGTATTGTATTTAGTTTGGTAGTTAATGATCCAGTACTTCCGAAAGATCCTCTTTGAAGTCAAAGACAGTCTACACAAAACTGTCAACTTCTTCGTCAGTGAAATGGGTGCAGCTGTTGGAGGCAACCCTCATTTCTACAGTAAAGCGTCGAATGGAACTGACATCGAAAAAACTGTGTAATCCATACACAGGATTATAAATACATCCCACAGAATGAAAGCGTTTTCATACAGCGGGAATAGACATTCAGAAATTCTGTTTCTACACTCACTTCTCCACTTTGTGTGCTGTTCATGCCGTAGTTTGTTATGTTCACAATTTGACGGGCAATGTGAAATAAGTGTTCTCGTTGCGTGACCAATTCGGCATTATGTCGGACTAACCAGTGTGTCAGTTTGTTGATACAAAGTTCAAAGTGCCTAAGCGGTCTCGTCAGACGTTTGGGAGCATCGAATCGTCCGAATATGGCTGAATGGCGTCGCAGACCTTCCAGACGACGGGGGTCGTTCGGAGGCAAACGTAACAACTCCTATGAGTTATATTAAAGAAAACCAAAAATTCGCAAGTGAGTATTCAGAAATCCTTCTATGTGATGGAAAAGTTGTTACAAAAATTTGATAAATGTTCTCTTTGTCAATTTCAATAACAATGACAACAGGAATTCTGGAGGTACACTTACCTTGTACATTCTTCAAAACGTAAGCACACACACACCCAAAGTGATAGAATTGTAAGATTAACTAAAAAAACAAAAGACTAAACACAGGTTCCCAAAGCGACGGAAAAGAGTTACAAATTGATTTATCTGTCTCACTAGAAACGTGTTCTCATTGTGTTATTCAATTTGCTTGACATTTTTCCTGAAATCGCATATATGAGGTTGGGACCTAACGTCAAGTTCGATTCCAATTCAGCCGGCCGATTAGTAGAAACTCCATTAGTCTGGGTGGACGCATAACACTTCATACTTTCAGCTTCACGTTGCTCACGGTTAATTTCCGTCTAGTTTCCCGCCTATTCGGATGTATAAACCCCATAACAGCCATCCGAACTACTAACCGCGGTCACAGAGGTCATGTTCATATCCACTAAGTCACCGCTTTGTCTGAGGTGACGCAAATAGAATGGAAAATGAAACAACCAAAGCCATGATTCACTAAACCGTTAGTCCCTTTGTCCATAAGCAAGACTTCCGTCTTAGCCTTATCAGCCCTCATCAAAACTATGAACGCCGGAGACTCAAGCCCAGGACCTGTGAGTACATTTGATAATGGTATTATAAACGTCAGTCCTATGGACTACAGGTTATAAATCCTGAAATCCAAAGGAAGTATGTGAATAGTTCACCTCAAGTCTGTCTTTCGGTAACCTCTGCGAACGTCACACCTGGTCTAATGGATAGCCGTCTGCACTATTATTTTAGTACTTAATCAACGGTTGTGGGTTCGGACCTGTGGTGTGTGTGGATCTATTGAGAACCCAGCCATGCCGAAACAGCTGTTGTCCAACTAGAAGTAGTAGTTGTCGGAACCAACCACTTGCTAAACCTTCTGACGCTACAGGGGATTCTCAGTAGACTGCAGGACAACCATAAGTGATTGATCCACTCCAGCATACAAACAGGAAGGCAAGTCAACTTGGACTCGTAATCGATGAGCACATAAAACTGTACGGTTTGAATTTTAAGTGATGACCCAAAAATGTGTGAAAACCATTTGTTCAATTAGATGATAACTGGTCTGAAAACGGAAAATTGTCGGTTCCATTTTGTTAACGATAAATTTTGAAACTGAAATAGTACATCAGAATCATGGTATTGTTGTTGTGCTTTCGGTCTACCGCAAATGACAGTGGTCCTAATAAAGAACGAGATCGTGAAATGGACGTACATGGACGAACACATTTAAGGTTCTGATAGTGGGCAAACTCAAACTTGTTAACTATGTCAACTTATACTTACTGACAGGAATAGTGAAAGTATGCAGTAATAATGTTTACCTGAGAAGTATAGTCGCCGAAAGTTAGATATTACTTACGCTTTGAAAAACATTCTTAAACTTTAGAACGTGGTCGGTTCTCCGCGTGTCCTTTAACTGCTCAACAGCACTATCAACTCAACTCTAAGATCTTTGAAAGATACACACTAACCAACAGACAGTTTGAAGACAAACTATGATCAACCAGGTGGATGAGATAGAATCACCTGATAAGTTGTGAGTACAAAATGTAAGCCAAATGATTTTGGTGTTAAATGACAGTTTGTCTTCAGTTAGTTATTACATATCAAATAAAGGACACTCCTTGTGTATCATTAAAACTAAGTCAATGATTTCGACTCCTCATCGGTTAGAATAAGTGATTGGTGAAGTGTTGAATAAAATAAGATGGTACCGCAGTAACAAGGTGCACTGGCAGAATATAATTCTATCTAGACTGGAAGCGAGTTACTAGCTAGTCGTATGCATCATTATCATATGCATAAATTCCATCGACGGTAGTGGGTTATTACAAGTTATCAGGTTGGTAAAAACCTGGTTTCTATTTCTGTCATCTAGTTCAGCTGAGACCTAATTGGTAAGGGATCAAAAACCGAACACCTTGGAACGACATTTCATTATCTACTTCCTATTCCATATAAAACGATCGATATCTATACAGTTCATACTTATTCAATGTAAACCAGAGTTTTTAACATAGGAGTATCGTTCATGCGTTGGCTAAATGAAGCATGCGATCCACTTGTGGTCATTCCTGAGGTTGATTAAAGACTGCCGAGTATGTTTTAGAGTTATGCATGAAGCAATGAGTTTGGACGATTGCGGCTAGTCAGACATATGATAAGCGCAAATCAATTGCGATTCCAATGAAAACCACGAAACGAAATTACGACACTTGGAGAAACCTCTTCAAGAATACCAAATGAATTCCATGAGTTCAGAAGAGAATACCGTCATCTAAGCTTCCTTGTCTGGCAGTGGCTTATCATGAGATTCAGCGGGCACAATAACAGATAATCTAATTCACTCGACCTCCGGACATGATAGGGGTAACATTGTGCTTGTGTCATTTCCTTCCTTCTAGTAACATTAGACACCCTTTGTCTGTAAATCAGTATCTTTTAACGAACTGTAACATTACCCCGCTAAGTTTTTGACCATATGAAGTAAAACAGGGCTATATACAAGCCTGGGATGGTAGCGAATGTATAAAATGAACTTGAGTCCGTGAGCCGCACAAACACATTCCTTAGAATTTGGGCCTGAATTAGTCCACTTTCCCAGTTATTATTGGATGTTCTCTTGCATGCAATAGACAAACGAAAATTAGCAGTCATGTGCGCAACAGACAACGTTTTTATATGTACTGTTCTGGAATGATAATTAACACGGCTTAAAAGTGTGTAACAAAATATCAACCTTAAACTAACCACTAGTTAGTGTATCAAACACTAATTACAGATCCACATCGAACGAACGCACTAGGTTTTAGATTATATCATATATGCGTGTAGTCACCTGATCGGTGGTACTCACTTGCAATTCGTTCTCACTTGAGTTCCGCAAGTTCAGCGTACGAAATGGAAACGTAGGTAAATGTGGAACAACAGCGCTGAACGCAGCAAGCAATTTGGATAAATCTGCTTTCATCAACGATGCACTTGGTCTGACGGTCAGGCGCTGATCGCTTGATTCCGCGACGTGATGCTTAACTTGTATTTCTGAGATCGGAGATCGAATTCGTACGGCAGGTTCTATTTTTAGTTTAGTTCGCGTGGGGCTTTTCACATTGGCGTTTTCCATTGGACTTGATGCACGCACAAGTACTGGTCGGGTTGGTGTACCGTGGTGGCTGGCTTTGGACCTAACGTCAGAGGTCCCACAGGATTCACTATCCACACCATTCTGTTTTGAAAGGGATTTATGTGCAGGAATCGGACTTCTTATGCCGGAAGTGGGAGAACTGAATGGCACTGAGGAAGCAGGGAACGAGTTGTCGCAGGGAATCTGTAGCTGCACATCTGAAATATTATTACGTCAATTAATTCACTCATTTAATGATTGGGTGGCCCGTGGGAATACGGTCAGAGGAATAGTTTTACACTTAAAGATTGCACCATCTTCACAAGCACTCCTACTGTTGTTGTAGTTGTTACCATGATAGTGGAGCTGAAAAAACACCTCATGTGCCTAAACCGAGGAGCTTATCAGCTTTGTTCACTGATTGTGTAACCAGGATGTGGATGCGTAAAGATAAGTGGTGAATGGGTTACGTAACCGGTTTAATCCGCTCAAGATAAGTAAGGCGGTTGAGGATAGTAACACCGGCAGGTGTTGTCAAAGTGTTAAGTAGCACAGATTAATCTCATGTTTATCTCGTATGTGGATATGTCGATCGAGACCTACCGGTGAACTAACAACAGACCGAGATAGTAATTAATTCGTCTACCATTAGTCGTAACTTTCACGGGTTTAAATCTAAAATATTTACTGGTGGTGGTGGTGATTATTGTTATCCCAAGAACCATTAGTGCTCAACCGACTAGGGCACGCACATTACGTTGTTCTCGATGATGAATACTACCTACCCTTTCGATTAGATGGGTATAGTCCATTTCGTGAAGGAGTTTGAATGGCTACTACCACAAGCGTCAAGATTGTAAATGTAATGCTCACATTTGATCATTGTTTCACATTCAGTTACGTTTACTGCAAGCTCCTTACCAAAGTCTGGTTTCTATCAATTCGGAACTCAAAGAACAAAAAGGAGTCGAACTCTATTTCACAAACTTGCGCGAAAAGTATACTGGCCAAGGTACCATGAAGACAGACTAGCAGTGGGAACATTGCTCACAAATGTTTGTGTTAGTTGGCATGAGGTCACGTAATGGTCATAAAGTGAGCTACGCGGGGATTCTAACAAGAAAGGAACTGGAATCTGGCATTTCTTTACGCTGAAAACCAGCCGGAGCTGAGGTGAAATGTGACCGATATTCGTTTCAAAGCTACAACATCCTCCACTTTCCATCTACAAGTTTCATATTTTTCAAAATTCAGTCCCATGCCAACCCCTCCCCTACCGATTATGTCCTTACTTGCCTGGCAAGAACTGTACTAGTTTGAGATTAGTTATTACATTCCCCCTTTCCGATGTCAGTTTAAGATGTCCCAGGGGTTTTATCTGGGTTTCAACGGCGGACGGGTTACCACGGTTAATGCGTGCATAAGTTAATCGACGGACAGAGAGAACACAGTCTTGCTGTTATGTTAGCACGGTAGCCAGCAGATCCCTATTCCATTCCATTTTGACAGTTTTTTACGCCAAAGTCACTCCTAGATCACCCAAAGCCAGAGTGCACTCGAAAGAGTTTGCCATATACCTCGGACACAATGCTTCAAGGCTTTGAGACTGCAATCGATCGTTTAATCTGGGTGTTTCAGCCTTGTCCACAGCTGCCACGGCGGCTTTCAGACTGTTACTCGGACGATCGCTGTTCTGGTACCCGTAACATGGCTAATCCGACCCATTCTACCTTTCGGACGAGGATAACGACCGATGCCCACGCCAGTCTGAGTGGATAGCTCGTTTATCCATTGGCAGAAGACCAGTTTGTCAGAGGTGCTGTTCGTGTACGTTCTACGTCTTACAAACACACTCGTGCTCTCAGTGCTCACCGCGTACACGTTCATCTGCGTTCCCATTAGCTTGGAAACTGAGTCCAGTCGATTTAAATTTATTTACTCCATGCACCTGGTGGATTTGTGTACTTGCACTGCGTATGAGCTAACAAATCCCCTTCTGTCAACCTACCCACGTACACAATTACCGAGTGACAGAGTTCGCTGCTGAAACCCGGCAACCTCCTGGGGACATCTTCAGTTGATACTGAGACAAGTGAAGGTGATATCGAGACAACTGAAACATCCATGTTGTCCAAGTACGTTTAGAGGACCAGTGTCCTATCCGTGAGACAACAGATTTTGCGAACATTACTTGTGCAGAAGCGTTTAAGGTCAATCAGTTGACTTGTGTTCAGTCTGTTGATTAGAATGCTCATCCACCATACATCAAATTTGCACTTATTTCTTATGTGGGTGTCACCCAGTTACCCATACTTGAACCAGTATAGTCAAGGATTGTTCATTGGTTAACATTGAACTTTAGTGCTAGCCTGCAGCTGAACTAATCTAGATGGTAAGAAAAGTATCGTTTGCTTAATGGTCAACATTCGTCGGAAACTCATGATTGGTTTTGTGGTTGTTGCCCTCATCAGGTGTGTGTACCCGGTGAACTTCGACCAGCTATCTTAATATAGGAATAGTAAATTATATTGCCATCTGGGAGTTTGATATAGACTAAGTTTCTGCACAATTTTATTTAGTGCCCTAAACACCGGCACTGATCTGCGGACTCCATTCACTCTGAGATAAATGGCAAAACTAACTCGCAAATGACGTAGAATTTATAATCTGAATGGAGTTTAACCACAGAACATCGTCTGCGAGACGTTGCAAATTTGACAACGAAGTCGCTTGACTGTTATTGCTGGCGTTTGCAATTAGTGGTTCTTAATGAATCCATATTGGAACTCGCTCACTGATCAAACAGGATGATACCAAGAGATTACGCAGTTATACTTGTGAACAGAGCCATTCGGTTAAACAAACACAGTGGGAACGCATACCGTAATGTAGCACACGCTGCGAACAGGCTCAAGAAATCAGACGAACAATGGTTAATTGAGTTGACGGATATGTTTTTGTAAAAGATAAATACTAGGTTTCTGATAGACAGTATTGCCACAGTTGGGTAGAAACTTTCAGATTCACTCAGTTCTATCAGTAAATCAAACGTTATCACTTGTGTGGGAGCCATCACACCCACTCACACACTCAGACATGTGCGCACCTAACGTATTGCCCATGAGGCTGATTTGTTCTGAAATTAGCGCTGTTCTTTAGATACACACTTCCTAGCTGATCCGCTTTCTGTACGCCTATGAACAGTTTAGTCTAACAGCTGGATGTGTCTTGCTCTCCTTCTGGATTCACTGGTCTTAACTGTGCTTTGGGTTACAATAGTCTCCGTTCGTACAGACTGAACATCACCCATAATTCCCATAGATTTTACAGTCGTACCCCTTCGAAAAGAAGCACTAGATTCGAGTTTCGCTTTCATCAGAGCTCGCCAGTAGTGTATATCCTCGCCACTGCCTGGACTAGAATTCTGGCCACACTTCTCATGAGGCAACCGTGTTTACCACTGCGCCACTGACCTCACATTAGGCACGACCGAATTATTATATGTGAACGCTCAACCACCTTCGATTGTGAGTAATGATCAGGTTGCCCGATCGCCTCGATAGGAGACACATATACTGTCTATCTCCAATCGATGACCCCACGATTAGGACTTCTCTCCAAGTTAAAATCACAGAAATCATTAACCTGTTGAACGGTACTTTGATTGCTGGTGAGTAGTGGAGGTTTTTGAGAACGAACCTCCAGTGTTTCTTTTCGGAGTGGGCCGGTTAGAAAGTCTATGGGAATGCGACAGCTGTGATCAGTTGTGGATGATGTTCAATCTGTATGAAAACCAACATCCTCTACTACTCATCAGTAGTCTCCGTTCGGTTCGCACAATGGTTTTTAACCAAATTCCCCAGACGATGATAAAGAAATGAGACGGTTAGTATCCTCAATCTACAGTATAAAATTGGTCATCCGAATAGAGTCGGCAGTCTGGGCCAATGACTTTCCGCGCCAAATCATCGATTTTGTGCCACCAAACTTATTCGTTACATACAGGATATGCACTTGACTACGCAGGCGATTTGTGATGTACATAGTAGACGTTTATGTTCCATGAGAGAGTTTTGTTCCGTAGACCATCTTTTTAAATATGGCTTATAGTGGGAAGTTTGAAATAAAGCGTGTACCAACCCTACATTGAACTGGTCAGGTCCGTTGGTGATCGAGGCGGTTTTCCCTGCGTTCCGACGACCAACCGTACATTGGATCAGGTTACATCTTATTGTTCTTAAACTTGATGTGAAACGAACCAGATCTGTTCGAGTAATTTGAATACTCACTGTTAGGACGAACGACAGAATAAACATGATTTTAGTAGCTCTAAAGATGACGACTTGATTATAATCTGTGCACGACCAGAAACAAAAACCTGACATAGGTTTCTGGTTCCATTGTGAACGTAAGGCATCATCGGTGGCAGGGAAGTTCTTTGCTTCTTTGTTTCCCCTTGATTAACATTGTTGACGGCTTCCTTGAGGAACCACTCGGACTGATTACTCGACCGTTCTTTTGTGAGGAGACCACAGGGGAACCATATAAGCGAACCCAATTCGGATTGCCTTCAAGTGGCTTTCTTGAGTAGTTAATCGGTGGTTGTGACGGGAGTGCACACTGAAGTATTTGGCTTGATGGCCTACTTAGGAAAGTGGGATGCTCAGATTGAAAAAAGATTCAAGGACAAACCGTTGAAAGCCATAACGCATCCTTTTTTTAACTGAACAAGTAGGGAGTGGGGAGAAGATCACTTTCCTCTTCGGCACATGTATTACTAATTACTTTACAAAATTCAACTGCAATGACCAGCAGTTTTATACTCTAGCCACCAAAACATTGTCTGCCATTACCCGGTTAACTACCACATTGTTGATTAACCACTGTTCTATACACAACACTAGAATAAACTGATCGAATGGTAAATATTGAAAACATATAGTCGTCTTCACTTAAATTAATGAGTGAATCATTGCAGTAACTCGGAAAAACTTATCCAAAGGAAAATCTTAACCAGTAATCAGAACCAGTAGTCCTAAATGACGACCTACCTATCTACCATGGACCGATGTGTTCGGTGGTACACGTGGTATGGCAGTTTTGATTGCCAAGACTGCTAACAGCTAAAATTATCAGAACGAAATTCCAGTAGCTGGTTTTCCGTTTAACTGTTGTTGAAACCTCTCACAGCACAAATGATAATATTATGATAATTCTATTATTTACGTGGATGACTATCATTGTATCATTGGTAGACATGCTTTAAACTTCTTGTATCTGTTGCTCGCTTTACATATTGTTGAGAATGGTAATTAAGTTTTCAGCAATTCGTTCAATGCCAAAATGGAATGCTTGTCATCAGAAAATTTTCCAGTCAACAATTCTCAATCTGACCAAACTTCATTATTTTACCCACTCAAGTCCAACAAGAACATAAGTAGCTTAAAGACTTTCTGTTAAGTTTTTCCAATTCGCCAGTCTTTCTTGTGCTTCCCTTATCAGGTTACTAAAAAAATGATTACTGTCAGTAGAGAACACCGTACCAAAATCAATTCCCAGCTCATACCTATGTGTATCGAGTAGAAAAGAGTATCCTGAGGGGCGAGGTAGTTTCGTAAGTTGATCCTCAAACTCAGATCACCCATGTGGAGTGCGACTTATAAGTGGTTCGAAAAATTCCCCATCTGCATAGTTCAGGTCCACAAACTAAACCGATTTAGGGAGTTACTGTTCGGAACACTTTACATCCGAGGAAGTCGGGCGGTTTTTAATGCCGAGTGCATTCGTTTAAATGTGTACTTAAAATCTGTGCTATCTTCAATGTGATCTAGGTCCTCTTGTTCACACAAAAATTTATGCCACTCACTCAGATTTAGTGAGATACCTGCCTGCTACAGACATTCTAGTGATCGGTTGAACCTCACTCACAGCCGCTAATGCCTTTGCTTTCACAAAATTTTTCAATCGGGTCCATTTCGAAAAGTAGCACCAGACTCCAGTTTCTCTCATTTTACGGCTCTCTAATGAACCATTTACCTCACGACCAAATTGCTTGTGAATTACGCTGAGGTTGTCTCATGAGGACGCGATTGGTTGTGACATTCGTAGCGAGCTGTAATGTGTATGAAATTCCAGTCTAGTGCTCTTTTTCAAAACGGGCAAACGAAACGGCCGTGTGAATGCTAACTTTGCGGTCAGTTATGAATTTCATTCGATTTGTAGTAACCAAATCCCCCATTATTTATCACTCGAGTAGTAAGTATACAAGTACGAGACAACGAACATAGGCTACTAGTATGGTGTATGTTTGCCTTTACTAGGTCACTGTATAATTCGCCGGTTGCATTTCGTAAGCTAACCAAGTCAAAAATGAACATGTCCCAAAACAGTTATCTAGCTAGTTACTTGTGAACCGCGATCAAGGTCAAATACATCATTCCAACAGAGCAAGTAACTAACAACGAACAGCCGCATTCTGACAGATGTGATAATAGCATGTTAACCAGGCAATGACATATTCACATATAATCTCTCCCGCCTTTCTGCGTCATCTCAATTTCCTTATGGATTATTCATTATCTCTCGGAAGTGTCGTGTGTTAACGCAACTGAACGCTCAACTTTTCAGTCAGGTAGGGTGCATTTGACCAATTCTACAGGGGAAAGGATTTTATGCTGAATCCTTAAATTGTCGCCGTGTTCTCAGAAACTGGGGCAGGAGATCCCTAGATCTATGGACTTCCCTTTATCTGACAAAAATGTTATAGGTATTTGTAAGTAACCATAAAGCCAGAAACGATTTTCAATAGTAAACCAAGTTGAAGTCGCTAGGTATCCAACTGACGATAACAGGACGTCAAATACATGTTTCAGCTCTCGTGCAAACGGAGTCAGTGGGGGCTCAAACGGTCCCTTTATGCAACAGTCACTCGAGGACCTCATATGGATTTATTTTTTTTGAAATAGCCTAACTTTAGCACACCGCAATGCCAAGTTCAATGTAACATGACAACAGATAGTCGCATAGTTTTTAAAAGTCCTAAAGAATTACACAGAACAGTCATCCTTAAGTCTATACTGGCTTATCTTTCAAACCCATCTGTTCAAATAACTCACCACTTTGTAAACGATTGTCACCGCAGGATATTGCGCTCGTATTCCAGTTAGATGAGGTATGTGAATGTGATTCGTGAAGAAGTTGTATAAGTGAATTTGCTTGCATACGCTGTAAAATTGGGGAAATGGCCGACCACAGAAGGCCCGGTTGTGTAACCGTGTTTGGAATTGTGTTGACCATAATGGAAGTACTCAAATCCCTGGTTAACGGTGAGAATAAAGGAAGGGCTGCGTTCACTGGGACGTTGAACAACATCGGGTTTGTCACTTGTTCGGAGACAGAACTTTCGTTTGTCTCACAGGTCACTGACCCAGAAGGTTCTCGATCAGACAGATTCGGAAAGTCCTGAAGCACCTTTCTAAGTCGTCTCACATGCAATGGCTTTTTGTCCATACCAACCAGCTTGACCAAATCCATGAAATCATTCGGATCTTTTAGTAACTCTACTAACTGTCTTGCATCATCCCCTCCTGAAATCAGAAGCAGGACCGTTGTTTAAAACCAGCCAATTCAAAATATGCGGACGTTGCACACTGCACATGCTATGATACTTACCATGATCAATAAATGATTTGAAATACTGTGACAAGTTTGCTCGTTGTAACAATAATAAAACCTCCAGTTCTCCAGTCGACAAACCAGTCTGGATGTTGTTCATTTCCATAAGATGTGTTACGTGGGTCTTCAAGCCTGACCTTTTGATAGTCTAACCCTGTGAATCGGATTATGAGGTCATACGGTCTCCGTGACCATGGATCGCCCTGTATGTCGTCAGCACTATCTACGTTACCTTATCTTTCAGTGATTTGGTCTAACGAGTGTCAATTAACCACTCAGCGTGCATGAAGTTCTCGTGACTTTGTTTGAAGGGGGACGACCCATGTGGCGTCAGTGAACGTCCTCACCCGTTTGTCCTTTGTGTGTCATTGACCAATGCATCGGTGTGTCTGAGTTTGTGTCGCGCGTACGAATCTTCACACATGTGCCAGTTAGACAGGGGGGCACGCCCCACACAGCCTGTCTAGATTGACGATGGTGGGGGGATTGCTAATCAGACATGAAATCACACGCTCTTTGTCACACAGGAAACGAGTGATAAATCCGATATTGTCAATCAGATCGGTGACGAGACCAACTGACCATTTTCTGTTACCGATTAGTATTCGGGGCTTTCGATAATTTCAGATGGAACATCACACACATTTGATCGCATCCTTCCCATTCAGATAAACTACTCAGCCAGCATTTTTTAAGGAAGCCATGGATTCAAGGTGCGCTCTTGTTAGAACTCGTCAACTGTGTGTATGTGATTGCGATGACTGTGAGCAATTGTGTGTGATATTCAACTTGAAATCAACCCAGGCCCAGACTACCCATCATTACTCCAAACTACAGTTTAGCAGATTTAATGGATCAGTGATTTCAGAAGCCCTAATCACGGGGTTATCGTCGACATGACAGTTACCTTGACGAAAAGATCAGATAACTTGGTCACTGCTTCCAAGCGAGAGTGGTTTATGGTTCAGATACAATAATTTTGTCGTATATAATATAAGGTCAGCGGCACAATAATCAACACGGTTGATTCATGAAAGTGTGACCAGTGTGTTAATTTCGGCCATAGCAAGAATATGCACCTGTGACGAGTTCTAACAAGGGCGAAGCAAGAGTCTAGTACTTCTTTTCGATAGGAACTGACCAGAAAGTGTATGGGAATGCGGCAGCTGTTAGTTTATTTGATGTAATCCAGTCGTGTCCATTGGTCAGATCTTCACGGTCTCCATGACAAGCGGTTGAGTCCTGGTCCAGATTAAGGTACGTATTCCTAGCTGGGTTGTAGTCCGCGTTGTAAGCATGTCTGCCATGTTCTGTGACAATAAACCTGTCGATATGTACACCTGCTATCAAATGTGCATTTCATTCAATCCGAAACCATCTTTATGATCTCCTTTCAATCTGTTCAATCCCCATCCTTCACAAATCTAACTTCGAACACGTACCATTTTCAAATACTCCGTGCCGCTGTCGGAATGGCTTAATGAAACGAGCATTTGGCATCAGGGATCAAAGTTAAACACATTGAACACCTGATAATTGGCGGGCCTACTTAATATCCGTATAGGTGATTACAAAAATCAGGTAATCGACTTGTTTTGGTGCGGTTACAAGAGAATGAACTTAAACTGACATTGTTTTAAAATGCCATTGATGACGTCCATTCTGGGTTAACAAACTTTATGGAGTCACATACAAGTGATTGGTCCTATTGTAACGAAAAGGCGTCCAATAAAGCACAGTCTTTATTGTCTAACTCGCTGGTTGTCAAGCTACGTGCACGTTCATGTTTATGAGCCAGAATTCCGATCCACAATACCCCCGTCCTATGCAGTTCTGCCCAGTTTGCGTGTATGACGAACGCCTGTCCCTGATCCACCCACTATGGGCTTTTGGACATGCCTTCTCCAGCCTTGAGATATTCCACTGAATGTTGGAATACTCGCATCTCCTGTTTGATAATCCGTCACACTATAACCAAGACGTACAACTTTCGACTTGTCAAACAGCTGTTACAAGCCGTAACATCTACGAACAAGGTTGCATGGTCGGGTTTGAGTTTATTAAGTCAGCGGACCGCTGACAGTGGTCCCAGTCAGACTGTTGATTTCTGTAACTAAGTTACTAGGAGCAGTACCTCCTGTGATGTAGGAAAAGAAATTACGAGAGTTTCGGATTCAGATAGCCGTTTCAGCTAAACTCTTCTAGATGAGAGTCAGTGCGGACAATTTCTAACAACAGCGAAACTTGAATCCAGTGATTCTTTTTGGAAACAGCCAAGGTAGAAGTCCATATGGATGTGAAAGTTGTTACGGCTTGCAACTGGTGGTCGTTTGACATCCACCAAATCCCTTACCACCTACTAATAATTAAAGCTTCGCTCAACAAGTTTAGTGGTCTCTGTGTTGAAGAGTCTTAGTCGCGGGGTAATAGATTACAGTTAACAAAAATGTTTATTGTATCTGTCTCCGAGATGATCGGCCATCGTGAGTATTTCTGACAGGCAAATGTGACTAAATGTTTGCTCATGAAAATTCGGTTGCGGTTATACCGATGTCCGTAGCATTGTGGTCAGCACGGTTGCTTCATGAGAACGTGAGTCGAAGTTTGAATCCCGGATGTGACAAAGAAAGACACTACCGGCGAGTACTAACAGAAGAGAAACTTGAGTCTGACGCTCCTTTTCAAGAAGGACCGGACAAGGAACCTGTCTGAGTGCAAAGCCTGCTGTTAAATGCAAGTAGCGCTGAGGTTATATTCTTTATATTCCTTCATAATCAGCAATAGTTACAAGAATCTTTTATGTTATTGGTCACTTCGAGCCAACAGCTTTAAGTAAAGGTTTATCTGGACTAACTACTTTAGATATAACGGAGTTTTATTGTGTGTTGGCATCTGGTGACTATCGGAGAAGTCACGTCTCTAGCACGTCGTTCAAAGCTGAACAGTTCATTATCATTTTGGTCTCCTAAAGTGGCTTCAGGCAGGACGGATACTGCAAGTAGTTGTCGTGAAAAAGTCATTTATGGAACTCAAAGAAAAAGTGATCCCGATTGATTCACAACTCGAATGAAAAGAAACATCATCCAACTGTATAGACAAAACACGTTTCCACCTGATCATCTGCAGAACCTGAATACTCGAATACGAGCAGAATAACAGAAAACAGACACTGATCGTTACAATTTGTCCGTCTCTCAAGGTTTCTATTGGATACTACCTTGATAGGTTCGCCAGAATTTGAAGCTAACTGAAGGACTCATGCATATAATCGTGATGATGTTCCAAGCCTCCAAGCAGCATGATCAACTGGATACTTATGAGCTGGTGTAAAACACCTACTACCGCATACCACTGTCTGCTGAGGTGTTTTGTTTAGTGCTTGATGACCAATGCAATAATTACGGTTTTTGTATTGTAACCTTATCCGACTTCAATGTATTTTCTCTCCCTGTCACCTCAGATATATCTGAAGCTAACTTGTTTTTATGCTTCCTTTCTCTTTCTGTCGTTTCTCTTTTGAAGCCATGCAGCTCAATGTCAGGTTGATATAATCACTGAAGCCTTCATCTAAGCAGAAAAAATCTAGCGATTCCAAGTTCCATATTGTTAACTTTGTCTGGTGGATAGAGTATACTTCATTACTTATGGGAATCCCGGTAACACGTACGTCGTCATACTTCATTTTATTGCCATTTTATTATTAGTAGTGCTCGAATAGGGCCAAAAATGCAAACTAAACAGCAAATCCATTTCGATAAATTCGAGTTAACAAACTGTCAGATCAGACCTCATCTGTGTGCTTACTCTGTCGTCTATTTCTATGAGGTGGGCCATAACGGTCGAACACTAGCAGACTTATCGAAACGAATAATTGAGATATACTGAAACTCGATCGGTCAGTGGTGTTATCCTCATATATGGTCATACTCGGCCGACAGTTGAACGTTAATGAAACCTTTCGAGCGGTCCATCGCGTACCCAGAAACTTTTCAGAGGCTGTCCAAAAGATAGCACTTTCGACTCTGTCTGTCCAAATCACATTCGGGTTATTCAGGCAGTGAGTCTACCCTGGCCTCAGGCTGTCCGGATTCACGGTCGACAAGCTCGATTAGGCCAACCGACGAGCGCAAAGTAGCGGATCAATCATGCCGTCAGACTAGTTTCAATGCAAAATGTCCGGCCGACTTACTGGTCCAAATCTACCGATCCCTTGCATATATTCAGGTTCCTCACCTTTGGCGGAGTTTTTGCAGTGTTTTCACAAACCATTTATCTCAAACGAGTTGTGTTTTTCCATACGGATCGGATTCAACCAATCTGTTCGCTTAAACTGCAGCAATCAACCCAGTTTGCGCACATTTGACACAGTCGACAACCAACAGTTCCGCAAATCCGTGACCTTTAACTGTAGCACACGCAATAGACCGTTCTAGAAATGTCACCCCTCTACTTATGTTCCGTCAGTTATTTAGTCTCGTGGCTTTTTCTGTCAAGAAATGGACAAAACCAGGTCAACAAAACTTCTATTTACTGCGGATGGACTACTCCAAATAAGGTGCACGTAGGTGAAAATCCAAGCGTTCTTTTCTATATATATTTTTGTATGTGGAATCCAAATAGTCTCGTGAGTTACACAATTCACAATTGGGTGAAACGACTTGATGCAACTTTTGAAGTTACCTCATAACTACTACCGAAGCCTGCTTGATATGATACAGCTGCCTGGACCCACTTATTCTGATGAATGATGGCACATTCGGAGCACAGATGAAACGTATCAAAATATTAAACTAACTAAGCCGTATCTCGCACAGAAAACGTTGAACATAAACCAACAACCTTTCACTAGACATTCTAGCTCTAGATTAACTGATAACATAAATCGAGCTGTTCGCGAGTGTTCTGACAAGCTCAAGTTACAACACATGTTGAATGTTTGCGCCAAGTCTGATGTGTAACTCCCAAATTAATCAATCAGAAAATGATGGCGCAGCGAGTGACCTCTAGAATCACTGAGCTAACGACTCGTGGATATGTTTTAGTAAAACACAGAGGTCAAGAACTACAGACTGGTTATTAAACTGACTAAAGATTTGCCAGTGAATTGAGAGATAACTCAGAAGTAAGGAGTTTTTCTAGTAAGTGATGATGAAATGATGTCAGGCTGTGTGCGAATGATTAGAATAATAAAGTAATTAATAAGGCCTACTCTCCAGCTCATGATGACCAGAACCTTTGTGTAACTTTGACTTAGGCTTTCAATAGCAAGACTGAAACCGGTCGAGTTTCGCTCCTACTCCAAATCCTGCAGCACCGAAACGGCACTGAAGTCTAAACCACTGGCCCAACCTATCGAGTTTCATACGATTTTCTCCTTCGTCTTCTAAAGCCCAATACCGATCGAACGGAAGACAAATACTGAACGTAGGCCCTTCATTCAGTAAGGGTCGCATCAATTTTATGGTTCTTTCAAACTCTAGTGGTTATAGATGGGTGCGTTATAATCATTATGACGCTAGAGCGACTGCAGGTGTTGACCGTAACACATGACCCAACAGATACAAATCAACGGTGTTTCTCTGGTTTGCTTTCACCAGCCGATCCATAGTTGTCTCGGGATCAAAAGTTAGCGTGTTTGGTTGGCCGTTCAACTACTGACCTTGAACAATGGGAAAAAAAAGTTGACTATTATGCAAGAATGTAGTCTCAAACCTGCGGATAATCTGTGGAAGGATATGATTCCATGTTTCAGATGATTGTGGGCGGAATAAAAATGAACACTTTGAAAAGGTGTGGAAATAAAAGTTACTTCGTTTTTCATATGCATTTTTCTGATTAAGTAAACTGTGCTGGAAGAGATACGCGTTGTGGATACAATATGAGATTACCCAATAGTTTTAGGATATTCTTTTCATCTTGTATGTTTCTTACTCCACTGGGATATTTTAACGGACAATGTTGATTGAAACAACAAACCAGTATATGCTGCTTATTTATCGAACTCTGTTCTTTTATACATTTGAAAAATCGTGCTATTTAGTAGTCGATCCGTAATGTTTTGCCGTGCCCACCCTCACTTCTAGCAAATTTATTGGTAAGGGAAATAGTGAGCACACCTTTGTGCTGTTCATCTGCTTTGTTTAGCAACTCGTTCTCCTCAAAATGATGAGAATGCTCTAAGCTGCTTTCGCAGTGAATGGATAGAAATACTCCCAAATTTGACACAGTCGTTAATGACGTCATTGATTATCAGTTCTACGGTCCTCGTGTTTAACCGGAAATTCCCAATCAGATAAAGTTGTTATGTCAACATTCGATGCTCCAAGGTTTGTTCTACCCTGCTGTCTGATCTACTGTGTAAGGCAACCCTTAGAGGTCATTCGTTTTCCCGCAGTGCGATAAACTGATAAGGTCCACCTGGCCGAATGGATCGCAATAAAACCGTGCCATCTGACATGTCCTGAAAACACACTCTCTCTGAGGTATTCATTACCACTCTCCGAGGATTCTAAAATCTGAACTTAAGTGTACGCAAACCACTTGTTTACGGCAGCTACACATTATCCTAGGTGATGAGCATTTCTTCAAGTTAAGGCATAACTAAGTGTAAAATGTGAAGTCGTAATGTTATCCGATATATAATCTGAACGTCCAAACATGTTTATTTTTGGATCAGGCAAATCCCACATTCGACCTAGCGACCTTGAAGACTATTAGTTGCGGATTTCTTGTTCAATATCTACCTCTAAGTACTCTATGGATGTCAAGCAACAGTATAACTTCAGTTATTCAAGCATAAGCATTTGTCTGTAAATTAATTGAGAATAACAAGACGTCACAAGCAGAAATGTCGTACACCCTTGTGGATAGTAGCCCGTGGTAAATGAAACATTCCTTTCATATCTTCATGTTAACCTCAACTCACCGATAGGATCCATGCCAAACACAATGCATACTCGTTTATCTACTTCCAGGCTGAATTCTTTGGGGATATTGAACACATATTACTGCGTTATATCGAGTTTAATTTTTCAGTTGGTTCACTTAGTATAAAAGAGGCTATGTCTGCAGCGCTACAAAAAAAAATTATTTAGTGTTCAATGATATTAACGCATCAGAGTTAAGCTTCAGCTTAAAGACTAGGGAGAACAGTGGAACAGGCACGTCTTTATCGATTTGAAGCTTCCGTGAGGAAATCACATTGCACAGCCTTAAAAATGGCTGTTGTACATTCTCAATTTCATAGCATTCGACGACAAAATAAATTTCCAAATATTAATGCACGCTTTTCAATGCACTTCCCAGTCTGGAGTATCTCAATGCGTTGGGTCATTGTGGTTTCCCCAGTGTGGATGATCCAAGAGGATATTACTAAGTTTTCTTTCAAGTTGACAGCTCAATAAGGCTGTGCATTCTAATCTACGGGCTTCAGTCGAGCCCGTGGGAAGAAACTCCATTTTGCATAATGGGAAACTGACTCATTCTGCTAGGAATAGTTCTTCACTCGTTATCCACTTTCTAATGTCTGTCGATAATGATCCAGAAGGTTTGAGATAAATTACAGACAACTAGCTCCAGTTATCACTCCATCAATCTTGTTGATCTTTATAGGCTTAGTCTTGGGCATCTCATACCATGTGAGTAAAGTTCTCGTGTTAGGACGTATGCACCATCATAAGCGCAACACCAAAACTTCCGCCCTAATTAGTATGTTATTTGGCGGGGATATTCCCCGTGATAGCTGTCAATCCGTAAGAGTGCAAATTAACCATAATAAAGGTTACAGATTTTTTTCCTACTTGGATTTTACTTCAATCTGTTGGCGCTGTCGGGAAAGAGGAATCACTGATGCCGATCTGATACAATCCGTGCACACTTCCTGGATTAGCTGAACCATGGACGAGCAGTAGACATGGTATCATCAGTTGACGAGATCTCGTCAGGCTTATCTGAACATAAGGGGGTGGAACAAACAAGAGAATAAGAAAACTTCATTAGGTAGCCGTTTGATTTCGAGCAGGAATATCTTTTACTCCGGTCGACAAGCTTTTTGTGAGATCTGATGACATCCTTAAGGAGTTCAGTGTAACTAAGTGACTGACCCTCAGGACCATTTGAACTGCACACACATGATCGCTCACAATGTGATCGGGAAGCAAGACCAAACAAAGTAGACAGTCGGTTTGTAACAAGATAGCCTCGATCAGTATCCCCAAGGATGGCAGGTCTCGCATTTCCCACTAAAGTGAAATCGATCGAAAATATGGGGTATTTAGTAAATAATGAGTTCATGGGACAGGCCTACCAGGGCCTTAGGTCTACTGCACAACCGAGATAGTAATGTCTCCGTACAACCAGCGTTCGCACGTACATGATGGCATAGTGCAAATTGTTGGAGGGTGGCATAGATTAGGCAACCAACCGTCATTATTTAGGAGGACACTAATTCTGGAATGTTTATCTTAGCCAAAAACTAGACATTGGTTGATAGAAAAGGTAGTTAGAGTGTCACAGAGAACGGTTCTCTAAATTATGCCAAGGAGAACTTGAAGCATTATCGCCAGTAACATCGGCGACTCCATAACGCAGTATTATATGAAGGTGGATGGGAAATGATGGCCTCCGGAACAAGATCCACGATTGAGTGGGGCCATTGCGTGTGTACACGTACGACGAAGGTATTCTGAATATAGCAAACTTAAACCGAGTCCATTACTGGAACCGTTCTCACAGAGGACAGCAAGGCTTGTCACGAGGTGTTAGTTCACGTTGAATATCACCCACAATTGATCGCAGCTGTTACTTTCCCATCGACTTTCCAGTCGGCTCTTTTGGAAACAACAAGCATTAGACTGGAGTTTCGCTCCCATCAGAGCTCGTCAGTAGTGCATATCATCGCCACCGCCGGGACTAGAACTCCGGCCACGCTGTTCATGAGGCAACCGTGTTTACCACTGCGCCATTGACCCCACATTAGGCACGACCGAATTAACATTTGCGAACGCTCAACCACTTAGATATATTGATCTTTTGTCATGCATCCCATGCAGCCTAATCAAATTGCCTTGGAGACTATCAGAATTGGACACAGTATTAATCGTGGCAGCTGAATGAAAGATACAATAAAGTGACACCCATAAATGCATATATGCATATATATACCATTACTGGTAAATACTTTCATTGTACATATATGCACATATAGAGTGATTTGCCTGAACAGCAGTGATGTATTAAAGCTAGGGATGTACAGAAAGTAACCTCATGAAATTTGTGGGCAGGTCATGTAATATTCTTATGAACTATGTTCACCAAAGTGACCAGATATTTTGCTTAGCGTTCTCCAAACCATTCATAGGCAGCAGTGTAAGTCATTCGGATACAACAAACTGTCTGTCATGAGACCTGATAAGGTGAGTTCGGTTGTAGTAATTTTTGGTTTGTCTCGGTACAGAGCCTAGATAAACGAAATAACTCTTATGACCATAGTACAGTGTGAAATGCCCGAAGACTTATCACTGATGGACCATGAAAAACGTTGGTCGAAAGTTACACCAGGGAGAAATAATGTTTTACCAGAGTGTTTTCTGATGAACACTCGAGGATTTCGTTGATTTAAACCATACAACACTCACAAAGGGTAGCAGCTTTTTTATTCCCGTAGGCGTTTTGGCCAGCTCTTTTCGAACTGAAGAACTTTCGTTGTTTCCTTTCTGTTATGGTTCACCAATAGTGCTGAGGTTTTACATATGAAAATTCATTCATGCAAAATGTAAGATCAATGATTTTATGATCGATGCGATTGCTTCAAGATGCCGTCATCGGAGTTCAGATCTCGTTAGCAGCAAAGTTGCGCACTACTGTCGAGCTCTAACAAAAGCGAAACCGGAGTGTAATACTTGTTTTCGACAGAAACTAACTGAGAAATATGTAGTGTGGAACTAATGGCCACATGTGTACTGTTCAACTTAACAACTCTCCAGTAAATAACGTTCCTCACTAACAGTAAATAAGAACTTCGAGAGACAATACCAACGTTAATTTTATTCATTCTGTGTTGACTTAATCCAGACGATGGAAGGAATGCAATACAAATTATGGCAAACCTACCTTTTCCAAATATGTGGTTCAATAATAAGTCGAATCTCTTTTAACCTCAGCCGTACAATTTAGCATAAAGTTGAACAACTATTCGTCGTATGAACTGTACCATATATGCTTAAGTCAATACTGCGTAACCACGGCTACAATGAATTAAATGAATTATTTTCTCAGAATGTAATGGCGTTATTTGGACTGGTGAGTTAAAGCTTCACTTCCACTCTGCAACTCAGGACACTGCCATGATGAAGCTTGGGAGTTATGGTTTCTCACAGAACACAAACAGTAGTCATTTTGACAACGGTATGTTAGGTTCCAAAACGAAAGTTTGTCAAGTACATTAACTAATCCTCATAAATGCGTCGACCAGTTCAGTTGTGAGTACTTCTCTCTCCCGTCTACCATTTTGTCGTTTTATGTCTATAGTGCTCACAGCATGACATCTTCCGTTTCGACAGGTTCAAAACTCTTAATGTCCGTTGTCTGCGTTTAGGTGTCCGAACCGTACTGATAATCTGCCATTTCAACTGATTGATGGACGTGGTGTGTGCCAGAGATCAACACAATGAAACATTCGACTAATCTCAGCTGTCACTGTGCGTGAGTGGCTACGGGAGTATCTTGTGCATCCCAGGTGTTCGGTTACTTTTCAACTACACAACGATCTGTCATGTCAGTTTATTAAAGCAAATGACCCAACTCTATGGGGAAATGATGACTTATGAAATAGCTGTCTGCAACGAACGAAGTGAACAAGGCTGATTCCGGCAGTCTTTCAACTTCTGGTGTGGGGATATAGTGTTGCTGGGACACTAATTCTGTTTCCCACTTCAGCCCACAATTTAGGTGGAATTGATTTACTAATTGGACACTTGGTAAGAAATTTTTCTGTATAAATGTTGCATTCCGAGTTTTGCCGTTACTGAATGAAAAAGCAAAAATCTTCATTCCCGTCAAAATATGGTTGGCGCTTCTTTTTACAAAGGAAACTGTGTTAAAGGTTAAAATAAGGTATGACAAAAATACTCTGCTTTCAACAAAAAAAATAACTACATGTCTGAAACCAGTTTGCAGGGTTAGCTGTACCGGAAAACAACTGTTTCAATCGCAATTACTCGCTTGAAAACAGTCTTAGTAGATACATTGACTGGATTGTCTGAGATAATCGTATGATCGTAAAGGTCATGCAAACAAAATGTCAAAGTGGTCACCGATTGTGTGGACTGAGTTAAAAACAGTCGTACAGAAGTACATTTATTCTGCTTGCCTAAGATTAGACAAACAGGAAGTTGTACACTATTTATTGATGCGGGAAACGACTATGGATTAGTACGAAAGAATAGAGTCCAATGTGATAATATTAACGCCCTTAGCGGTGAAAGCGCCACAATTTATTTAAAATTGGTTAGCAGAGAAAATATCACTGTGCCGTTTCGCAGTACGTTATAAAAACTCGCTGCCTCTCAACTTAACAGATCATATCGGGCCATAGGCTACTAAAATGACCAAAGAGATGTCTAATTATTTTCAGTTCCAATCTTTTTCTGTTTCCATTTACTGATTCATCTGCGAGTTATTTGTGCCCTTCATCTCATGTTTCATGAAGCCTACAGATTGGTGCAATTTCGGCCAGTAAACACATGTCACTCATCCAATCATATTTTGTAAACTTATAATATCATCTAGGATTCTGAAACACACACGGCTTTCGTACACTTCCTGCAAATGTTATGGTCGCTTACACAGATCAACCAATAATTCCATTGAGTCTGAGATAAACGGCACAAATAACTTGCAAATAAACCATAAACCACAAATCTTTCTGTTTCATTCAGACAACAAACCCGGTTGTTTTGAAACGTACATTGATGATGAACAACATCTAAGTTGAACGTCTAGTCGATTCCAAAGTCAAATGGAAAAACGCAACGCACAATCGAAATATCAGAAAAATTTTCATGCATATCAACTGAGAGGTTTTAAGTTCAATTTAGTCAGCATTACAGGTTTTCATGTCACCATCCTAACCAAATTCCCGGTCACTAAATGTACATGTCTGACAGAACGCTGTTTCAGTGTGTGTTTAATGTTCGGTGCTGATGGGATTGTGCAATAGTAGCTCTATTCACTTCCATTCACCTTTCCTTTACTTCTGTAAACTGACCAGCACAATTGTTACTCGTCCAACACAAAGACAGGAGTTCATGAACAAAGATCTTTTGTTTTTGTGCGACCACTTACGAAATTGTGAACATAACTAACAAAGACTTCAATGTTTGCTAGTTTGCCTTCCAGACTATACGCCTGTGCAGGTGGGTGACCTTATGTTCTGCATCACGCACCTCCGAGCGAACATCTTTGGAAAATATGGCCGACATTTCAGTGAATACTTAAGTCATGGCTTATCAGTAGTTTACACCTTTAAGCTGCTCAAATGTTATAGTTGACTTAGGGGATAGGGAAGAACATCTTTTCTGCACACAAGCTAGGGCCACAATCACCAGACGGCGCTGCTAAGTTAGCTGTTTGCTGACCGGAATATTTCCGCCTACCCCGAAAAAACGTACCTTCGTGATCCAATAGGTAGTCATTTTGCTCTGCACTACGTGACACAGGGCAAGTAGACCACTAAGTGGCGAACCATTAGAATGAATTTTTGAACTAAGTATCATTTCAGATGCCTTGCTTGGCGGGCGTCCACGTAGGGAGGCAAACCATTGCGTCTGATGCAAGAATGGACCAGAGGCACACCGGTGGATCATAACACCCAACACGACATTTACAAAATCTGTTGTTCGCTTACTTCACCGAAGGTGTGACACAGGGTTCATGCACTTTTAGGATAGAGGATAACATTGTGAACTACAATCAGTAGGGTAGGTGGACGAGGAGTCGAGATCATGACAGGTATGACAGTGATGGAATACAATAGGAGTGTAATACGAGTCTTGTTATCCGTAGGTAACACAGTCTGCCATGGATGCGAATGGTCTGCCGACAGTGTCCGAAAATTATTTCAAATAGGGCACATTTCTATATACAATGCTGACGAAGGAACTAGACTTTATACCGAAGTCTAGCACCCGCATACGAATCGGCTTTCTTGTTCGATATATCGCACAGTGTTCGGATGATCTGGATGTGACCTTGACAAAAGAAATGATTATGTCTGCCATTTTTTGCTCAACAAGCGCTTAACCCCGTTGGCGTGTTTTCCGTTGTGATCAGTCTCTTAAAAGTTAACGGGAGGCACAGAACATCGTGAACAATATGACGACCACTAAGTACAGTCAACAATCATGCTCTGCAGGTACGCACAAAAATTTCGTCCTGACATAGTTTGGCATTTAGGTTGGGAACGTTTCACCACCAAATATAGAGATATCATCAGTGCGTAAGTATTTCATCGAATAGACTTGAGTGTGGCTTGAATGCCGAAGAGTGCTGAAGACCCACGTGACACAACAAATACAAGAAAAAGAAATGATAGAATTAAATACAAAGTTAAGGGGAGCATGAAGCCTCACAAAAGAGGCACCCGTGATTTCAGTTCCGCATCAGTTCGAACAACCTTTGCAATAACTGGTCAGTATTGTTCCCAAGGCTTTCTTCAGCAAGCCCGTCACGCCCCAGTGAGGAAAAGGTCTTCATCTATCGAACTAATGTCGTATACTGACCACCTGTTTATTATTTCCACCCTAAACCATGTCGCGCACAGAGCGGGTGACACCACAAACCACGGTTTACTATTCGTGAAAAGGGCCCGGCAACTTCTGGAGGTGTAGTGGAATCAGTAATCTTATCGGCCCGTTAGACTTATTTATCTTATATGTTGACGAACTGTCCAATCACGTTTTCAGAAAAAACGGTCCCAGATTGTTATCATGTTAACCGGATGAAAACTACTGCGTTATATTACGTGACGACAAATTTTGATGCAGGTGTGTTCTGGCACCTGACAAAGTGTAAAACTTTGACCAGCGTAGGTGCAGTCGAGTGGGAAGACGGCCTGTTCATCATGAATTGGTGTCAGTCTGTGAAGGGCTAGAGAAACCAAAATCTTTGATGTAATTGGACTCAGCTCTACCCTTCGTTGAGTATAGTAAATGTTACGGGGATCCTTTGTGGAGATGGCGATTTTTGTGGCGGCGGTTCACTCACATAAGATGATTTCTTTGCCCGACAGCTTCAGTATCGAAACTGTTAACTCCCAAATTAAAACGCAGCCACCACTCCTAAAGAGGGCTGGAGAAAGTACACCCGGGTGGGGTGCCTTGTAACGTTTTATCATCCAGGCCGTTTTGGTCTGGGACACGATGTCCACCACTCACGGAATAAATACACATGTTGCCGCAGAACGTCTGTGAAAAGTGTTTTACCCAGAGTGGTTTTTAAGATGAACGGCCGCAACGGTTATCATCCTTATAACTTTGTTATCCTGGTTTCAATTCTATCCTCACTGAATTACATTGTCATTTCCACGGTATCTTTCACGGTATCTTTGATGAAGAGTTTATCAGACATGATGCAATGGCGTGCTCTTCACACACACATACGATAATAAACCCCCTTACGTTACTCACAGTCAACCATATCCACAATCTTCATTGCAGCTTGAAAGCCTCTCTTTTATTTGGAACAGACATCCCTAATTTAGGGTGTCCGCGTGCATTCGTCCGGATTCACTGCAATCTTGTCAGCCTGGCGATTCTTATCAGGCTACCATATGTCATGCGAACGAAATACCTAGATTAGTGGTATTGAGCAGCAGATTAACCAAGCAGGTAGAACAATGCTCTGGGCATCAAGTGTTGATGCAAACAAGCGTTTGTGACTGGAGCCTCTCAGTAAGCATCGGGACTGTGAAACTAACGGTTGATAGCGCCATTACCGTTCGAATCAAATCAGTATGTGTCAGCTAGAAGGTCCCATCACTAAGCAGCATAATTCAATTGTTTTCAAGAAGTCGGCTACAGTCGAATTTACACTGTATCTCTTTCTTCGAATATCATGTAGCTGACAATGTATTTTACACACTTTTCAAAAGGCGTTTGCTATTACTGATGTCCAATAAACGCAGTTACTCTGGTCAACTATCTCGTCTAGATTCCGGGTTCTTGGGGGTACAACCGTGGTGATAAACGAAATGATCTTTACGTAAGCTAAACTTCAACCACAATCAGTTGCCGCTATCACACTTCCACGGAATTTTCAACCAGCTCGTTTCGAAAAGAAGCACTGTACTGAGGTTTCTCTCTTGTTAGAGATCGTCAGTAGTGCATATCCTTGTCACGGTCGAGATTGGAACTCCGGTCACGCATTTATGAAACAACCATGTTGAGTACTACTCCAGTGAACTCATATTAAGCACGACTTAACCATCATAGATGAACACTCAGTCACATCCGTCATCATCTTTCTAGTTTAAATGGTCTCAACTTCAGTTTATCATGTCTCGGTTAACTGGGTCCATGCGCGCTAAATTACTGTACTCTGTGCACCCGGCGGGACCACGTCCTCTCATTATAAAAGATCTAGCCGATCTCTGTGTTTAGCTTACCCATGCGCACATTAGCAGTGTGACCTTGTTCACCGCTGAAACCCAGTCACACCCCTTGGGACGTTTTTTAAATTGACATCGAGACATATTGAACTGAAAAATGCATAGAAAAACAACCAAACCGTACTAAAGCTGGGAATATTATTCATGGTCGAGTCTAAGGTTTAACCTCTCCCATAGTTGTCACATTCTCTTGGGAACACTACAGAATATAACGAAAAAGGACGCTCTTAGGGGATGCTATTGAACAAAATTGCCACTTAAACATTTGCTTGCAAAGCGCAATACAGTATCATAGATGCCATAAGGTACACATAATATGTTTGTATATATGCATACTAGGTATTTTTGAAAACGGTATCAGACTACACATTAACTTTCGTGGAATGTGCAACAGCAGTTTTCTCAAAGCAGCAATGTAGCAAAATGGGTGAATACATGCACATGATGCGTAAAATGTTATTTACCTTAAATGATGTTATCCTAAGAGTTTAAGATGCCGTTGTCTTGGTATCCTTTATCAGCGAAAACATGAGACGGGATGAGCCACAGACTGTTTCCTCAGGCGTGATCTGCTAACCTCACCGGAACAAGTGACACATCAGATGAGGTTGGCCATCAGCTGATATCCATGACAAGAATACCCATACAAAACTTATTCACACAACTAAGATGGGTCTTGCTAAATAGTCGGAATAGTCACATATTTATACAACGATCTATTGTGCGACCTTTTAACATCCACTCAGTCCGTTGCCGTACTCTTCGGAAAAGCGACTGGTGTGACGTTAGGTGGTTCACTTTATTTGAGTGACTGGGCTATTTACGTACTGTATACACAGTATTCAGCTAAGGTCTGTTGGAATCGAACTTGGTCCTGCTAAATACCTTTCTGGAGTTACTCTTGGCTTACTATTTCGCAAAACAGCTTTCTACACGTCTTCTTGTGACAGATGCACAAGCCTGTTTATACGCCTCTCGATTTACAGTTTTTTCCCTACATCGGTCATTTCTGGAGAGCAGAAGACTCCATCCTTCCAAAAGGATGGACTGTGTGAGCGATGTCATTACACCTGTTTGTCTTGTAGCAATATGCTACTATTGCTAAACCGTTTATCACAAAATGGACTGCTAACGCGCCGTAAACTAACTGTTGTAGCTTAGTTCTCATCACACAGCAACTAAGTATTTATCAAATGAAAGTGGCCTTCATTGAATATGCAACTAACTCACACGAGGGTTGTGTACTCTTTAGCGACAGATCAAAACAACCCCAGCTTGTTGGTCAACTAAATGGCTTCTGTGAACGAGATTTATTCATCTGCAATATCGTCCTCTCTCTCACTAGATATGTCCATTAATTCTATTATATGATAATGTGGCGCTAAAGGCAATTTATACACTTCAGCTTTGTAGCCTGACTGACGTATCCATCCAGTGGTTGTTTGTCCTAGGACATGTTCTCTTGTAAACAGTCTACCTGGAACTTGTCGTAAAAACTGAAGAAGCTGTGCATTTTCTCAGCTTCCTATTTAAAACACAGGAGTTGTGATTGCTCTGTTTTTTGCACTTATATATCCCAGTGGAGTCACTGACCTTGTACTCGTACACTTTTGCTTCTTGAAACCATTGAGATATCCGTTCGTTCAAATCAAAGTATATATATATATATATATGTCCATCGTAAGCAGACAACCGGTATCGTTCTCAGGTTCAGCAGCAACCGTCCAGTAAGACACATGAAAGACTGTGTGTGAATATTGTTTTAACTTGCATACACGTACTGACATCCAAACTTAGAAGACAAGAACCGGAACATCTGTTCGAACTGTTTATCATCTCTCATCATAAAGGCATCTATCACAAGGCCGACAGGAGCCGAACACACATGACAAAAACGCGAATGACATATATTCAGTACACATCTGAAAAATCTCAAAGAATACTCCAGCCACTAGGTCATCTAGGTACCACATAGGCCGAACTCAACATTCCCTTCAGCTTTAGTGAAGGCCAAGGATCGTATGGAACCACATGAACACTTTGGCGTGTTCTACGCGATTCCAGGTCTCAGGCGTGGGAAGGACAGGCAATCAGTTGTGTACACGCGTACACCTACACAAATTATTGACGCGACCAGCCGACTCCAGTTTACGACTATGACATCACGGCGCAGACACAGCTCACGAGGTCAACACGGATCATTCGAAGGTGGTTGTGCAAGCAAAAATGAGAGGGGAAAGGGTTGTACTGGAAGTTGCATATTCCTGGAACTCAGTTAGTCGACACATAGAGGTAGCCGGCCACCATACCAGCATCACTGACCCTGAAACGATAGACAAGCGAAGTCAGATCGACAGGAGAACACGATAAGCGGCAGGAAAATCTCATTCTGACACTCAGTTATTTCAGGTAGAATATCACTCACATTTGATCGCCACCCTCACATTCAGACAGACTTTCCAGGCAGCGCTACTAACGAGCTATAAAAAGAGCGAAACTCGAGTCCAGTGCTCCTTTTCTAAAGGGACTGTCTGAGTAGTCTATCTGAATGGAAAGGCTGCGATCAGTTGTGTGATCAACTTACAATTAACCAGATCCCCGACTACCCATCAGTACCCCTTTATGTGTTTGACAGCGGATTCTAGTGTGGATTCAAAACGTTTCACTCAGTCGTTCACCACTAACTGCTTGCTTCCACTAATTATTATAGCATACATGCATATATGTGATCCGATTTTCAGTATAGACACCTGCATTTCTTTGGCATGCTATTTTTGAAGCACTTGGTGTTTGTCATTTATAAGTCGCGCTGCGCGCGAATGCACGCCTCTTGAAAACCGCATCACTACCCAATCGAACCGCTCTCGTTTTAGTTCAAACGTCAGGTTTGTTCGGTCAATCGATCTGGTGCGGTTTGACCATTAGTTTTTAAGTATTGCTGTCCGATTTGACCCGGCCTCGTTGTCAGTCATGGAACTTAAGAAGCATACTTATTTGACATTAATAAAGCCAAATTCCTTGAGTTGACGGTGAACAGTAGGAAAGTATAGAGGTTATAGGCTTTTCCAGTTACTTCTTTGTGCATGATAACGGAAGGTAGATGACAGACGGCCACTTGAGTTAGGTTATTTCACGAGTCTACTCACGATCTAATAATTAATGACGCAACGAGAACCTGACAGAAAATTGTGTCGGACCTTACAGGAATTGAAAGATGGCTGACTGAAATATCCAGAACATGCAGTGTATACTCTCAATTAGGCCATTACTGCTGTGTTTGATTATATATGAATCAAGGCGGAAAGAGTTGAAACTAGACCGCTAGGGGTTTCACGACAGCAAGATGAACAAGAGTGACACACAGTGTCACTCTTGGGACACTGTTAATCTGATTGTTGCCAGGGCGTTACATATTGAAAAATGGTTGCTGCGACGGTCAGCCCTCTAGCATTTTATTTTCTAAATTCAATGTAGGGGGAGCGATCTCAGTGTTACCTCTATCCTGTCATCTCCGTATCTGCGCTTTGCAGTAACCGATTAACTTAGACATTAAACAGATCGATGTTATAGGCCAGCGAAAGATGACGTAAAAGGAAATAAAGCAATCGGAACATGAAGTTGGTGACTAAGTTTGTAGTAAGCAAAAACAGCTGAACGGCCACCACGATGAAGGCTCCAGAATGGCGGATTGTTAAATGACGACATAAAGAAACCCAACTGTCAAACAGTTCTTCAGACCTTGTCTAACAGCAAAGTTGAAAGTGTTCTAGGTATTTGTACACCAACAAACGACCGCCCAACCGACTAACAACTTGTTGGTCCTCAAAATCCACATCATACAGATAACGTAAGACCACCCGACCGTGTTTCTTGTCCTGTAGTAATGCATCCAGTTCCACACACGGGGACACATTGTGTCGTATGTTATAAGACGAATGTAGAAAGCTCGATTTCTTCAATTTACCAGGCGCTTAGCTCATCAACAGAACACCAGACACATGCTCAACAATGTTGTGTTGATGTGCCCAAAAGCACTCCTGTCACAATTTTATTCTCAACCTACAGTTATGCGATGTCCTTCGCAGAATGGACTGTGCTTCTCAGGCATGCAGCTAATGTTGCTTTCACTGTACCCTTTTCTGACCTTTGTAGCAAAACACACTAGCAACAACTTTTGCTGTAGTGAACGAAGGATTTTTCGATCCGAACCCTTCTTAGAAAACCTTAAAATGAGCGTATGTTTTGTTTCTACTTGTTACCGACAAGCGCTTCAGTACCTAAAGGGTCAACACGAAGAACGACTTATTCAACACTCACCCATATCATGACAGTTATCACGCATATATTTTTGAGTTCCTTTTTACCAGGACACTTATTGGTTCCTCCAAATCAATGAGGCTCTCATGTCATTCAAAGACATAATTTGTATATGGTTTTGTTCAGAAATATCTTCAACCATTCGTCATCTTACTCCGGATTCATTACGGTCTGAATACTTGGAAAAGTTTGGTTAACCTTTTCTGTCGCAGTTTTCCCTTGTCAGTTTAAGAAATATCACAAGATTTTTATGAAAACATGGTCTTTTCTGGCCTATTGGAGGGACATGTTTTTGCTAGGTACACCGTCGAAGTCCAGCTAATGGCATACATACAGCTTGTTAGCTAGTTCGTAGAAAGTCATAATAATCTGACCTTCCTAGACCTAACCGAAGTATTGTTCACTTCCATAACGAGAGCCACATACACATTCCTGTATGGTCACATCCGAAAGCTATAGTCTTCGGTACTCGCTCACCTAGATATAACTTTAGTAATTCACGAAACCATTTCTTCGGAGCTCACTGAAATAATGATGTGTTACAATGTAAGTCTCTTTGTTACTTGCTTATTTTTCGTCAGCCTCGATTTATTTCAACTGTTTCAAAACTGCTAATTAGCTTTCATCATTCCTAAATGTATTGTCATTAAAAACCGAGATTTTGCTGTTCAGAGCTTATGATATAAACTCTGGACTTGACTTAACTTTAAGTCTATCCTCCTAGGAATGCACCTTCACGTTTATTGATAGACTGGTCATTTCAGCGATTAAGTGCGGCCATTTATTTTGATATATATGTTTTACAAGTGGGTAAAAATTGCATTATGGACTAGTGAACTGAGACTAACAAGATGTTAGAATCAGACTGTGAAATACCACTTTTCAGCTGTGTTGTATGCTGAAACATGCCGAATGTGGATAATATATCATGTGTTTTACGTTTAGTTCCCCACAGTTCATAATTCTTCAGTTAAAACTTCATATGCAAGGCTCAGGTGACTTGACTATATTTTCACTGTATCTCCAGCAGACAGAACAAACAATTTTGGTGAAATGTCTGTGACTCTTCTGTCATTCCGCGCGTCATCTATCATATGACCTCCACAATGTTGCATTCAGATGCGTGTGCTCGCACACTCAACCACGAACCCAGTCCACAGTTTGGATGCCGAACGATCAAATGGATCACCTTCCTCATAATTATCAACAGAACAACCGTGATCCTGACCAGAAGACACTGCGGCTGGGGTGCTGTTCATTTCAGTAGTGGCCTGGAATATCCCAGAAGAAAGAAACGATATGAGAAAGTTTAGAAAAACAAATAAAAGACGACTAGACACATGAATCAGAATTTGTCTGAATGCAGATAATCCACTGTCTGCGACAAATCGCCATCTCGAATAGTGTTCCTAATTGGCGGTTTGAGTGATCACGAGGACCGCAGCCACGCACGCGACACCTACCCAATTTGCTCAATGAAGCGGTCAGAATCTTCATATTTCTTGACCACGTTGTTGTTTGAATGCCACGCGGTTTTACCTAATTGTTGGTGGTCACTATATAACGCCCGGTACGGCAAACGCTAAGCTGGTATGCAGAGTACGTAACCCAACCTTCGAGGGCGGTGCAACGTGCTTAGTTGACTAGTTGACTGCGTATACTGAGCGTTTCGGAATACGTGCCGGCGAACGGTCGTCTTGCTCACGCGATCAGTTCACTTAATGTGGGCCAATTGGTAGAGACAACGATGGTCAACCACAGCAAATCTGCTTATAACTCCAGTGCAAAAACGCCACGTTTCCGAACCACAGGACAAAATAGAACACACACAAGCATTATATACCATTCCGCTCAGCGATAACCGAACGAATCTTCGATGCCATAGATGACGCAGGTTGACAAAGGCATCCCGTGTATTTGCTCTCCTCGCTGATATCTCATCAGTAATATTACAGGCTGACGAGATAATACAGAGCAATTTGCTTACGAGTGCTTTTCGGTAGGCGTTCTTTACACTCTACTTGTCCGAATGTCAGTTACGTATGTTGCATTTACGAGGTAATGATCTCTGGCCAAATGACAAAACAAAACCTGCATGTACAAAAGCATGATCCGAGTCCAAGTGGTAGCCCCAAAATGTACGACAGTCCTTGACAGTGTGGTGGCACTTCTAACTGACTGCTATGTGTGGTGGAGTGCAGCCAATCGTGTACGCCATATCTGCATTGGCCAATCAGATTGTTCGACACTGACCTATATCTATAGTATCCACAACAGACTAGATGAGATGTTGTGTGGTGTAGTGAATATACATCTTGCTCTGAACATGACTTGTTCTACATGGTGACAGAGATGAAGAACCCAGACTGAATGGGTGTGAGCCCAATGGCGGGACTGAATCTCCGACCACCGCCCCAGCTGAACATGAATGAAGTTGAAGGACTCCCAGAAAGATGGAAAATGTGGAAGTTGCAATTTCAAGATTTCCGCACGCTAGCTCGACTATCGTCAGCCGAGAAGGAGTTTCAAATGGCGATGTTTCGACATGCCATTGGAGAACAGGCTGTCCGCTGCATTAATACATTTCCGTATGAAGCAGACGAAGACCCAGAAGACTGGGAAAACGTGATGAAGAAATTAGAATGTTGTTGTTTGGGATTTATGAACGGCACTTTTGAGAGATATAAATTTGATTGCCGCGTCCAAGAACCAGGAGAATATGTAGATCAATTTGTTCAAGCTCTGAGATCCATGGCCACAACCTGCGGTTTCTGTAACTGAATGCATGACAAACTGATCAAAGATAGGCTAATTATCGGAATAAGGAATGGCAATTTGGCCAAAAGAATGCTGAGGGATCCGCAGTTGACGCTCAACCAAAGTCCTTGATATGACTAGTCATGCCTGGCCAGTATACGGTATCCTTAGCGAGTCTTGTACAACTACGCACACCGAGGTGCGAACGGTGTATTTCTTGCATAGTGAGTTTTCTGGCAGCTCGGGGAATAACCAAACGTTCTCCACGGAACACAAGACCGTTTTCTGTGGCCAACTCATCCCGGACCTTGAAATAAGGACGAATGATTTCACTCACTTGTCGTGCACTGCCGGGCCAGCCGTTTCTGATTTGCTCTTCGAGCTTCTCCATTATGTAATCGAGTTTTTTCCACGACCGAGAAGCACAGGGAAGTCCTCAGGTAGCAAGTTCCCCCCCGGTGTTGAAATGCAACATTCGAAATATAGAGACCGTGAGATGCGTACAGCTGCAGCAGTCTTTCGCCATCTTCAGTGAGTGGTGGCCGGACACCAAACATCCCTCTCAGCAGCTTCCCCCCTGGAAAGATAAAGGGCCAAGTTGTGTATTAAAATCGCACGCCAGTATCGTGATGTTATAGTATTCAGTCTGTTTCAGAGGGTCAACAAGGCCGTTGTACAACGCATTTTCGGCAACATCCAAAGAGATTGTCTGTTGAAGAGTATGCCGATATAATGAATATCCTGCGCTTTTCTGGTTTACGTTGACAGACCTTAACCGATACATTGGGTCTGACAGCACACGAGCGACTGTTCACTGGGATCAAATGGAGCAAACATTGCTCTGCTCTGGAACTTAATGCAACTCTCACACCAGTTTGATCAAATGATTAACTAGACAGAAGTAAAGATGAGATGAGCGGGAACAGCCTGAGCAGGTGTGGCCGAGACAGGGTTCTAGTGGATACCTCACATTTCCCGAAAGGTTCTTTTGGTCAGCGTGTAACATGCACAGTTAGGGTAAACACGAGCGTAAGGCAAATTCTACGAAACTGTAGCATATTGCAGCTCAGGAGGAAGGGGAGAAACGCGCTCCTTTTATGCTACATTGAATTCACAGAATTGTTATAACCATTGTGGGATGAACTGACCGGGTCCAAGGTTGACCTCGGATTTAACAAATGGACTGCGAAACTCCAGTGGGTTATAGTTCATTGAAGGACCGTATGACCGAAATGCACTTGTCCCACTGTTGTTCATATTGTGGTAAAAAGACGTCTAATAAAGCGCAATCTTTATCACTGATGAGTAATCGGGGGTTTGGTTTATTTCAAGTTGAACATCACCCACAATTGACCGCAGCTGTTTCATTCTCATGAACTTTCCAGTCGGCCCCTTTCGAAAACAACAAACACTAGACTGGAGTTTCGCTCTCATCAGAGCTCGTCAGTAGTGCATATCCTTGCCACTGCCGGGACTAGAACTCCGGCCACGCTGTTCATGATGCAACCGTGTTTACCACTGCGCCATTGACCTCACATTAGGCACGACCGAGTTATCATATGTGAACACTCAACTACTTTCCCACAGACTTTCCAACCGGCCCATTCCGAAAAGAAACACTGGAGGTTCGTTCTCAAAAACCTCCACTACTCACCAGTAATCAAAGTACCGCTCAACAGGTTAATTATTCCTGTGATTTCAACTTGGAAAGAAGTCCTAATCGAGGGGTCATCTATTGGAGTGAACAGACAGTAACTGTGTCCCCTATCGAGACGATCGGGCAACCTGATCATTACTCACAATCGAAAGTAGTTGAGCGTTCACATATGATAATTCAGTCGTGCCTAATGTGGGGTCAGTGGCGCAGTGGTAAACACGGTTGTCTCATGAAAAGCGTGACTGAAGTTCTAATCCCGGAAGTGGCAAAGATATGCACTACTGACGAGCTCTAACAAGAGCGAAACTCGAGTCTACTGCTTCTTTTCGAAAGGGGCCGACTGGAAAGTCTGTGGGAGTGCGACAGTTGCGAACAATTGTAGGTGATTTTCAACTTGAAACAATCTTTATTGTCCAACTCGCTGGTTGCCATGCTAGGCGCACGTCCACGTTTATGAATCAGAATTCCGGTCAACAACACCCCCGGTTTCCACTCACAGATCGTGTGCACTTCTGCCCGGTTTGTGTGTCCGACGCCTTACACCGGGGTGTTTTCCGCCTGCCATTCCTCGTCCGTTGGTCCGATCTCGTTGAGCGATGGCTCGTTCGGTCGCTCGTGTTGTCCGTAATCTAACCCCTTTGGGCTTTGACTGTATTCCACGGCAATGTGGAGATATTCCTCCCAGTGTTGGAATAACCCACGCCTTCGATCTGGTCGTCCTTCCAATTTTGCCCTCCATGTTTCGTCCGTTGGTCCGATCCAGGTGAGCAATGACTCATCCAGTCGCCAATGCTGTCCCGAATTGGCTCGCTGTGGGCTTTTGGACGTACCTCCCGCACGTTGAGGTATTCCGCCAAGTGTTGGAATACTCACACCTCCAGTTTGATAATCCACCACAATATGTCTGAACTTTGGGATTCACCTCGACGTCCATTACTGTCCGGTGGTGATTTTATCCCGGACGAGTTCACCATTATTTTCGTTTAACAGCTTATATTTTTGAGGATTGTGTCGATTTTCTCCAATTACAGGCAACCTGCCAAACTAAAAATATACGATGAACATGAATTTCAGGGTTTATCCATTGAATAGGAAGCTTTGTGCGCACACAGAAATATCGGCTAAACTTGAGAATATCTGCATTTTGCGTAAAACAAATCAAGTTAGACTGATTGCCTGGTGCACTGCGTTTGGCGTCTGTCCAACGGAAGTAATGTTTTCTATGAGCGAAGGTTAGATTGTAGCATTTATTTGGAAACAGTCAGTAAAACGCAACGGATCATATACCTCAAACCCTTTCATACCAATGACATGAAAACGTCTAGAGCAGTGATAAATCAGACAAACAAGTGCTCACTTATTACGCCGCTGGCTTGTGGATTGCTTGCTAGACGAGTTTATAATGGTTGTACACAAATTTGCGTTGTTTAGTAGTGCAATTTCTGACTTTTTGCAGCCCTTTGACAGGGAATTCCTGCATTTTATGCACTAAACTTGCTACAAGGCAGCGCTGTCTGATACTAATATCCAATCAGAAGAAGGATACGGCTTTCCCTTGTAAGTAAATTATAATCTTCGTCCAACCCCGCATGAGTACAATATTTGTTGACTCAAAAGTAATCATTGGACTTGGCCAGTTCATGGGACAAAGATTCAGACAGACTCATCTGAATCCATTGTGGCGTTAGGGCCGATGCTGTTTCTCTCTGCTGCTCATGAGGAAGCCCTCGTTTCAAGAAGGTCAGTGTCAATTCAGATGAGCCGTAGATATGCAGTCCTCGACCTTGGTCGATATTCTGCTTAAGACAAGATGCTGCTCCCAGTACAGCTGATTGTATGGGGGATAAAAACATGTGCTTACCAGAAGGATAGATGATCGCCACCTTATATTTTACGTTTGCCACCGTGAATGCTGTAGAGTGTAATGCGAGTTCACTATGTCCAGTAGCATTCAGCACCTGATGCCGCAGGAGGTACAACAGACGACTATCTCAACAGGTATGAACACGTATATCATTCTAAGGAAGGGGAATACGTGGCGAGTTTCTGCCTTCCAAAGGTGCCACAGTGCACTGACAATTAGTAGGATGGTTTTTTGAACTGTGAACTATGGTACATTTCGAAAATGGCGGTATTTTAAAGATGCTGTATATCAGGATGCCAAAGGAAGTAAGTAACTACGGTTTACCTCCCATCTATTAGAATAACGTAATAGAAAGAGGTATTTTGTTGGAAACGTGATCTTTCGCGGGAAATACTTGTTCACTGCACAACAATTAATTAAATGACATCAGTTAGACAGCAGTTGTTTTTGTCGTAGTTCAAACTCGCAAACCGGCAGAATCTGAGAAACCTGATTTTAAGTTGTCATCATGTGATGCGGAAATCTGTTCTTGCTATCTTGAAGTCAAATGTCAACTGCGGGTTCGTGCATTGAGTGGTTAAATGAATTGTGTGAGTCTGAGACTAATCGACAGATTTCACACAGCCAAACAAATTGGTAAATTACGTGGTCAAACTTTTTAAGCAACGTTTTAAATGGGACAAAATATTCAGACAGAATTGTGCCTTTTTGTTGAAATCCGATGTACTTTTGCGTGATTTGAATAGAGCTAATTAGGCTTTGAGTTGTTGTGATCCTGGTTATGGACCATCGATATGAAACGAGGTTTATTCGCGAGAATTACACAAGTAGGTTTATTTTATGAATGTCAGTGATCCTAGTTTTTGCCATTATGTGTGTTCCTACTTTTGTACACCAAATTTAAGCTACGCTGAAGGAATTACATGTAAGACGAGATTGTAGAGTAGACTTGCATATGCATATATATCGGTGAAAAAACCACATATTAGGAAATTTAGCAGTAACGAATTTGGTTGATATACATCGAATAGCACTTACAAGTTATCAGGCCTTCTGCTCTTCTAGCTAAACTATTTCAAACCTAGTTACTAGGCGTGACTTCCCCTCCTGTGATGAATCGTTAACTGTACATGTGCTTCCCATGGCCAGGATTAGAACCTCGGTCACGTACATGAACGACAGTGACTGAGCGATTACATACAGTAATTCAGTCGTGTCTAGTTTGAGGTAAATAGCGCAACAACCAACAAAATTGACTCCGGAGAACGTGTCCGGAGTTCACATTCCGGTTGTTTACTACTGACTAGACTTAACGTGGACGAAACTCGGACCTAATGCATGTTTTCAAAATGATCCGAGTGAAACTCACCGCGACTACGAAACTTGCATTCAACTGTGAGTGATGTTCACTTTGTACATACCAAGTATGTAGTGCATACGTTCTTTTCATTTTGAACTCATATAATCATAAAAGCTTTCATATCGCTTAACCGCTCAAATTCAGCTGATCCTGACGCAAATTTATTCACTGCATTCCCTGAATACATTAAAGTTAAATTGTGTGACGTGGTGTTTTGTGTAACTTGAGAATTGATGAGTAGTAGACTTATGATTACGTACATACTGAACAAGACTGGTGTGTTATTCAGCCAAAAGGTGTCATGTGAATTTATTTCGCTTTGTGCTTTGGAAAGGTACTGTTAAGCAAATTTTTATGTTTCCACCATACTGCGTAGAGTGGGATCATCCACCCAGATTGAAACGTTCAACTTTACAAAGATACGCAAATTGTAAATCGGTTCTCTCACCAGATAGCTGATAGAGAACGCCAAGCGTATGCCGTCTCCATCAAACGTTGTGCGACAGATGGAAATTCATCAACTATCATAGTGATTGTTCCGCTGTAAAAAGTGGCGCACGTATGTTGAAACTTATTTGTGATATTCAGCGACCCTCTAATATCCGATGAATTATGGGGACAAACATTTTATTCTCAATCAATGCTTTATCTTGCTGGCTGTCTGGAGATTGCGCGAACGAGTGCAATCTCCTCGGTGTATGAATGCTGACCTTAAATCACTTGTGTAAAAAATACCCCCAAAGAGAGATCTCAGACAATCACAAAGGTGTCCTCAAAACAAAGTAACGTTGTTCTGTAAGTCTATTCGGTATTTCCATTTTACTAACCCCATTCAAAAAGCATAGAAATGTAATACAGCCACTGAAAGTGACTGCTACTAAACGTTAACATTTGATGGACACGAGATGCACTGGCCCAAACATCTGACCTTTAACTAGTTAACTTTCATATGTTCTCGAAGTAGCAACAATCCACCATCGACAGTTTGGGCAGCCAGTTTGAAATTATCTTGTAGCTGAACAACGTCCAGTATCACAACAATCACCTGGTAGATTACGCCTCAATGAAAGTGCGGACGACCGCCAACTGTCATTGTGCTGATGAAACTGACTGTTCTCCCTGTGTGAATATACGTTTTATTGCGGTATATATTAAACAAAGGTATACAAACAAATGTCACGGCAGGATCGACATGTTTGCTTACGAGTATGATAGTGTTATGTAGTTGGGGACTAGTTAACTATTTTCGTCAAATTTTGCTCAAAGAAATAAAACCGCTTGAAGACAATTGCTACACAAAGATAAATCATAAAAGGCTGTTTGTTGTAAGTAACTTAAAAACGTAACGGGAATATTGCAATGTTGCATGAGTTTCGATTACTGTCATAACTATTTTAATCATGGCCCAAACTCTTCACGTACACACTGTGTGTTACAGTACTTCCTGCGTCTGATGCCTATGATTGCATTTCATTGTTATTTGTTCCATAACAAACACAAGAACTAACAGCGGTGTGAAACTTCGGATATTCATGTTTGTCATCAATCCCATAGGTGTTAAGACTCAATGGTTGTTTAGGGGGAATGGTTACAGTTTATAGTTAGTGAGTGAAATTATTTTTTCACTGTGGAACGAGAGCATCTCGTATACAATGGTTTTAGAAGTTCCTCATTTGTTTGCTGCGCCTACTACATACTCGGATTGTTAAAGTAGACAAACAATGGGTAAGATACACCATAGTATTATCCAAGCAACAGGAGACCGCTAGTAACAAAATTCGAAATTTGGTCCATACTTCAACTGACAACAATCTTCAAAACTCAGTCACCTTTAACATGTCATGAACAAAAAGTATTGTTTCCCGATTACCATAACCAGTTTTTCGATAAATTTTGATTTACATCCTGTGTCTCTAATCCTGCACTTCGGTATATGGTGGAACTGCTGCTGCTGCTTCAAGGCTACTTCTTTCAGTAAGCAGGTCCAAATTGATCAGTTTAATTGATTCGCTGAAAAGTATTCTCGTTATTCTTGTGTGAACCAACATCTAGAACAGCAGGTGTTGAGGTGTAGCTTCTGCGATGCAATCATTCATTCATTTTGTCTGAGTAAGGACGGTGAGCCAAAGTTTACTCAACTCAATTGGTGGGTTTATCTCATACTCATATAAAAACACCTCCCATCGATTATTAATACTCAACTTGTTATGCCTTTCACTACTAAGACAGAGAATAACGAAATGAACTAGGTTCATTCCGAACAAGTCATTCGATGTGCCTCCTTTGCTAGCTGACCAAGAAGTTTCAAACGCTAATCTCCAAAGAAGTCCATCAGAAAGTGAATGACAAACTGACAATTCTACAAGCATGAGGAAAGCAGCACGTTATCTCTAGTTCGTACTCACAAAACCTGTTATCTAACTGGTCATGTTGATGATATCACAAGCCCGGGAAAATGGCAAAAATTTAACAATTGGTGAACCAGCAATAACAAATAGTCATCTTGAAGTCAATAACGATTGAACGGATTACAAAACAGGAATCGCTTGTTGAAAACGTCAGTCTGTTTTGCAACTAAACAGACTTAAAGCCCAACATTAATTGCAACATGCAATTGTCATTTCAAAGATCAGTCAAATTTGTAAATGGTTCGCAATACGGACAACTCACCTCAAACTCTCCGCCATTACACACCTTCACTTCGTCAGATTAAATTTAGTTCTAAAAAAAATCACGTGCCACTTGGTTCCATCAATAATTCATGATTCGCTTTTTAACAATGACAGTCAAAACCAAAATCATCAGCTAAATTGTAATTGCTTGACCTAAGTATCAGTCTTGCTCGAACTAATCAGGATTGACGAACATTGAATTTAACCAACACGATGTTGTGAGCAACAACTCAACTATAATTAACTTTAATTACTGAATGTTATGGTTTAATGAGATTTTCAACAACAAAAATAATTTTTCCATTGAACTGGTAAAGCTGAAACGAATCAACAATCGACTTTGGATCTGCGCTTCTAGCAACATTTGACAGTCGAATATTTCGCAATGATCACTGAGGGCTGGTCGGAGACTTCGATTATCATCAGTTCCATGTTAATCCCAATTGATCGTAGTCTTTTGTATTCCCATAGACACTCCGCACACCTCGCCGAGATAAGAGGAATCGATATCTCTTTCGACTATCCCGATATCAATTTAAAATCGCCCAAGAGGTTCCTCTGAGTTTCAGCGGTGAACGGGGTCGCAAAACTAAGATACACACAGGTCGGTTGACCGACAGTTGCCGGGCTGACGGGGACGCAAACTAACACACACGGTGAGCACTGAGCGCGTAGGTGTGTCCACATGGTACAGGATACACACGACCACAACTCTGGCAAACCGGTCGTTTGTCTGTCTGCACATGTGCGATCCACTCAGATCGACATAAGCTTTGGTAGCCGTCGTGACGAGCGGCCAGGTAAACCGGGTGAGCCCTCTCGAAGGTAGTCGAATGATAACCAGCCAGGTGACAGGCTGACGACGGTTGTGACAGCTGTGGTCAGGGCTGAAACACCCAGAGTAATCGATCGATCACGGTTTCCTAGCCTAAACGAATTGTGCTCAGGGTAGGTGGCGAGTTATTGCAGGCCTTTATAATTTTATGAGGTAGAATAACATAAGTGGTATGTGCCTAATGGTCAAAATGAATTGTAACTGAGTCAGCATCAATATATTGAACATCCATTCTGGCTTTAGATGATGTGGGTGTGATTCAATCGAGACTATGTACCTCAAGTATGTGGCATATGGGTTCGATAACGGCACAGAACTAGCCGCGACTAACTGTATTCCAGTGCTATCGAGGCTGATCGAGTCAATGATGGACACTGGGAGTTGTTAACTAAATGTGAAAATTTGTCAACCGATACGTTATAATGAACCGGCCAAGCAATTTGCAGTTGAAACGGACTGCTGGATGCACACTATCCTACCGCTTTGTTCCGCCAACATTTCCTGGGAGATCTATGCTAAAGAATCGAATTAATCACCAGTTCTGTTCTATTGGTCTGCTCTGTGATTCATACTACACGCCCCAGATGCGTACAGATTTTCACTGCTCTTACTGATATAAAACCCAGTAATGGGGACCACATAAATCTGTGATATTTCTACTGCACGAACCTATGAAATTAAGCCCATTGCAGAGTCGACCAACTCAGCTTGAATTAAAAAATGTCTTGTTATTTGCTTCTCGTCGCCGATTGTCCACCTAATCAAAGATGAGTGCTACTTATTCATCTGTGTCTACGTGTAATCTTTGTTCGTTTATTCAACTGTTCACCAAATGTGAACCAACTCGGTCTTGATATACGCGAACGAAAATCGGCTCATTTCGGAGCAGATTCACACTGACTATATTTTCATTGAATTGTGCAGAACGTTTGAGTAGCTAGCCTTTAACCAAGAGAGTTTGGGATGAAAGTTTGACTAGCCGCACTCCAGTATCATGATTTACCAAGATGCTTGAGTAGGACCGAGAAAAAGACACACACACCAAATGAACTGTTCACTCGGACATCCCCAAATCATGAAGCGCCCTTACCTGAGCTGACTTCGATCCGTATGGAAACGTACCGATATGTTTTCTCGCGGCCTGGTTACCACACATACAAATTTCACTGCAGAGTTGTGCGAACAAGTCTCTCACTGATCGGGTACATAAGCTAGCCTACGGGGTCTAGTCTCCACAGCGGACCTAAGTCAACAGACATTCTGTTTTCATTTTGCTGCATACTCATCTGTGTAAAACTGAGTAATAGTGTGCGCAAATTGACACTTGGTGGGTAGCCTTATCATTAGATTAAATGCCATATATAATGTCTAGTTCGACTTTTGCAGTCATGCGAATGTTCCGTCGTAAACTGTATTCTCAGGAAAAGTGCAAGCGCATGCTTGATGCATGTGAGAATGGTAATGACCAGAAGACGATTGGGAGTTCCCCCACGCATTGCCAACCGATGGATTTTTCATAGAGCGAACAACTAAACGCATGGGCAGCAAAGTGGACACAAACGGAAACCTCTGCGCGATTCAGTGGTTAAGTAATTAACGGAGTGGTGAGTGAAGACCCTTCTGTCAGTCCGGATCTCTTGCGACTGCGAATGAAAACGAGAAGAAGGACTGTTATGGAGCAATTGGCAACTGTTTGGACGGGAGACTGATAGTTGACAAAAATTACACTTGATCCCAGAGACCATGAATCATGAGATGAGCAAAAGTAGGATAAAACTGTTTGTTGAAAGTTACAGTCATATACGGTCGCAGGAAGTTTGATTATCTGGATTGATGAAAGTAAGATAAGTTAGAACGTTTAACCGTTCTAATTCATTTAGCCAAGGTGAATATGTTCTGCAATCGTACACGCGGAAGAGTAGTGTGTGAACAGAAGGCATACTCAACTTTTGATAGCAACCGAGATATGAATGTTCAAATCAATGGCACTGTATCAGAACAGGGCTTGCTAAGATATTCCATCAAACGTGGCTCGTATACTAAAGCGGTGTATCAAGACCAGTTGCGGACGACGCCGGAGAGTTGCGCAGTTGATGAAAGGAGGAAATTAGTGATACTCTGTGACAATGTGCCCTGCTAAATGTACCACGAAAGTCTGTTCAGAGGTTTAGGTTCTGAATCTAATCAAGGGTGCGTGGAGTGTAGTCAAACACACAGTAAGGCAACCGATACGACAAAGACATGACCTCATACTCGCAAAGGGTGACCCATCAGAAATGCTTTCCCAAGGTGAGTGATATGTATCTGGAAGAGTCGGCTGAGGAGGCCAGAAGTGTGGTGACAGTAATATGCTGCCAGAACACAATAAAACACGTCTGGTCGTTCAATCCGAAGGTATTCGACAGTGAAGATATGTCACTATGATGGATTTTGCTTTTCATTTGAACATTACATATATGACGACATAGTGTTCGTAGTACCTTGGGTTTACTATATTATAAGCCTAAGTGCACAAAGTTAGCAACAGCTTCGACAGCGGCACCTGATACACTTGTTGGACGTGTACCATCTTTTGCAGAAACCACTATGGAACAGACCCTAGAAAGAATGATGCGTGAAAAACGTAACCTTATTACAACTGATGGTGAGTACGAGTTCTCAACGAATACATCCCAGGAAGGTTTGCTGGAACGAACCGGATAGATGGCGTGCATTTAGTAGTTTGTATCTAACGTGCACTCTTCAGATGGCTCATCATAACTTACCGGTTGAAACAATTTCATATATACTTAAACACTTCCACTGTTCACCATGGTCTTGGTAAATCATGATACTGGAGTGTGGCTAGTAAAACTTTCATCCCAAATTCTCTTGGTTGAAGGCTAGCCACTCAACTGGTTTGCACTATTCAATGAAAATATAGTCAGGGTGGATTCGTTCTGAAATGAGCCGATTTTCGTCGGCGTATATCAAGACCGAGCTGGCCAGATTTAGTCAACAACTCCCAGTGTCCATCATTGACTCGATCAGCCTCGATAGCACTGGAATACAGTTAGTCGCGGCTAGTTCTGTGCCGTTATCGAACCCATATGCCACATACTTGAGGTACATAGTCTCGATTGAATCACACCCACATCATCTAAAGCCAGAATGGATGTTCAATATATTGATACTAACTCAGTTACAATTCATTTTGACCATTAGGCACATACTACTTATGTCATCGTACCTCATAAAATTATAAAGGCCTGCAATAACTCGCCACCTACCCTGAGCACAATTCGTTTAGGCTAGGAAACCGTGATCGATCGATTACTCTGGGTGTTTCAGCCCTGACCACAGCTGTCACAACCGTCGTCAGCCTGTCACCTGGCTGGTTATCATTCGACTACCTTCGAGAGGGCTCACCCGGTTTACCTGGCCGCTCGTCACGACGGCTACCAAAGCTTATGTCGATCTGAGTGGATCGCACATGTGCAGACAGACAAACGACCGGTTTGCCAGAGTTGTGGTCGTGTGTATCCTGTACCATGTGGACACACCTACGCGCTCAGTGCTCACCGTGTGTGTTAGTTTGCGTCCCCGTCAGCCCGGCAACTGTCGGTCAACCGACCTGTGTGTATCTTAGTTTTGCGACCCCGTTCACCGCTGAAACTCAGAGGAACCTCTTGGGCGATTTTAAATTGATATCGGGATAGTCGAAAGAGATATCGATTCCTCTTATCTCGGCGAGGTGTGCGGAGTGTCTATGGGAATACAAAAGACTACGATCAATTGGGATTAACATGGAACTGATGATAATCGAAGTCTCCGACCAGCCCTCAGTAATCATTGCGAAATATTCAACTATCAAATATCGCTAGAAGCACAGATCCAAAGTCGATTGTTGATTCGTTTCAGCTTTACCAGTTCAATGGAAAAATTATTTTTGTTGTTGAAAATCTCATTAAACCATAACATTCAGTAATTAAAGTTAATTATAGTTGAGTTGTTGCTCACAACATCGTGTTGGTTAAATTCAATGTTCGTCAATCCTGATTAGTTCGAGCAAGACTGATACTTAGGTCAAGCAATTACAATTTAGCTGATGATTTTGGTTTTGACTGTCATTGTTAAAAAGCGAATCATGAATTATTGATGGAACCAAGTGGCACGTGATTTTTTTTAGAACTAAATTTAATCTGACGAAGTGAAGGTGTGTAATGGCGGAGAGTTTGAGGTGAGTTGTCCGTATTGCGAACCATTTACAAATTTGACTGATCTTTGAAATGACAATTGCATGTTGCAATTAATGTTGGGCTTTAAGTCTGTTTAGTTGCAAAACAAACTGACGTTTTTAATTCTCTATTTTTTTTAGATTGTTCACGATGACTTTCATGATTGTGTAGTAAGTACCTTGGCGAGTGTTGCTCTACGCTTATGTTGAGCGCGATCGAACAGTGAAATCCACAATTTCATGTACGGTACGTGTGTGTCAATCTCGAGTCGCTGGTCTGCCTTTTGGAAAGAAAATCATCTTTCTTCTTGATTTATATCATCAACGCGACATTCAGTTCATCTCAGTTGACCCTTATTATTGAATTACATTGAACAATCAGTGCGATTATTTTGCATAACTTGTGCTACAGACTCAGCATTAACCTTGATTTCAATCGAACTGAAACTCTGGATCACTTAGTATTCGAGTGTATGCGACAGATCTGATTCAACCGTACTTTCGACCGAACCTAAATCCCCGAACCTTCCCTAATGATTCAAACCATGCTCATTTGGTTCAATGAAGACAGTAACTTCAACCTAACTGACAAATCCTGATCACGGTGTTATCGATTGGATAGAACAGAGTGATTCTGTCCATTTTCCTTTCGAAATGATCGGGCAAGCTGAACACTATGCATACAAGGTTGTGGTAGAACGTTTGGATTTGATTATTTGGTTATGCCTATTGTGAGGTTGCTGGCGCAGTGGTTAACACATTAGTGATGCAAGCACGAAGGTCAGAGTGTAAACTCCGATCCGGACAAGGATATACACTACTGATGAGCTCTAATGAGAGCAAAACTCGAGTCTAGTGCTTCCTTTCGAAGTGGGCTAGCCGAAAGGCTTATCTGAATGCGAAGGCCGCAGTCGTGTGTGGGTGGTGTTCAATTTTGAAATAAACTAAATCCCCGAACCTTCACTACTGAGTCATAATAATTGACTACGATGTAATGGATATGAATGATCCTATTGCGAGTATACTCGCCTACCTGCATTGGGACCAGGGTGTCCAACCCGCTCAAATGCTTACCCCAAAACCAATCTGATTCTGTTGTGTGTCGCATCAAGTATACTCTTTTACCGGCACCCAATAACTGGCTTGTCTCAGTTGTGATCGACACCCCGAAATCTAGTGAATTTGTCGTGAGCAGTATTAACGGAACTTTCAGGTCCTTTGTATCGTTTTGAAATATTCCTGTCCAAACAACCCCTCTTTCACTTTTATTTATTGGGGTATAACAATAAGGTTTCATTGAAATATTGAGCATTTTCTATATAGCAAATAGTACAACTGGTCCGATCTTGTTAAGAGGGAGTCTTCTACTGGTTCTGATGTACACATAGTGCAGAAAGAATCGGACCAAAAAACATCGATTGTTACTCACTTTTGTTCTTCAAATCAGAAAGTGTTACTATCAACGATTAGAGCTGATTATCACTGTTAACGTCCCATTCGGAAACCAACTGCGCCTTAGTGACACAGACGCCCGCAATAAGTGGACAACTAATGACGTTGCTGGTAAAACTGGATCTTCCATAACAAGATGTTAGCCGGATAAACTATTCCGTCACAGTACACAACTGGCCAGAAACACCCGAGAGCAAAGTGTCCTACAAGAATATGAAACGCTTGAGAACCTACGTAATTTTAACCCAGTTAACTTCGCATACGACTTATGAGGTTCTTAACCAATGGAATTAGCCAGATGAAAGCAAGCTGTTTTGTAACCGGACGAGGTATTTGATGAAGAGGGGATTTTGTTCAGTAATCAGAAAGTTGCCGATTTAAATTTTATACACACTGTTCGTCTCTGACAACCACACATCGACGATGTCGATCTTGTATGCTGTTAAACATACTGATGTTCAGAATTCAAACGTCAGTTCAAGCAGCTAGTACACACTGGCAACCTTGGATCTGAATGAGTTTTTGTTTTCCAGATAACTCCGAATATTTAGAAGCGATCCATTTGCGAAAAACCTGAACTTCGGCTGGATTCGAACCAGCGACAGAAACACCATGCCCAACTCCGAGTATGTTAAGAATGCAGTTGACACAACCTTATTAAGCATGTGACTATGTTAACAGATCGAATACTACATAGTGTGAGAGATAAGCACAACGGGCTACACGGAGTGAATCCTGATTCATGCTTACTAATAGTAAATAGTGCCATTAGTGTAGATGAATTATCCACAGGGTATTTCACCCTCTTATGATAGAGCAGCTTCTGCAAGGTAATATAGCCTATTTTGTCCATACTCATTAGTAAACGGCGATAATACGCGAGCTTTCACTCTAATACTTATACAACGATGCTAACCGGTAACGGGAAACAAGTGTACGTATTAATAATGGTGTATGACTTAATACCATCTCATCTTTCTAGATAGACAATGTCTATTTCAGGTTACAAGTGAGGTACTGGCGGAGATCACAAACAGAAGCTTCTTGGTTCATTACGTCCTTGCTCGGACACTTTAGATAAAGATAGTCTCGACGAGGCTCGTATCAGCAATCGGTCTAATTAGATGGTCCAACCTTTATCCACTAGAACACCGGTCTTAAAACACTGGTTTTGAAGAACTAAGTTAGTGTGTCATAATAAGTCGCATGCAACATCCCCATCAAACACATGTTCACATCTTTTCGTTAGTGGATAGTATGCACAGAGAATCTAAGGTAGACCCTGTTCATCCACAGTGACAAAGTGTTAACAAGTCATGCGTCAGCTTCGATCACTATCGTTACATCTACACTGTTAACAGTACTATATTAGAAAAGCCAAATAACAATTTTCTTAGCTGGATCTGAAAATGGAAAAACAACATTTTGGAAATTATGTATACAAGTCAGAATCTAGAAAAGTAACGATGAACAGCGAAACACTGGTTAATATTAAACTAAAATTGTGTTATAGTAACCCGCCAACGGGGTAAATGTAATGAGTGTTATAATTTTAAACAGTTATCACCCCTAAAACCACGTTGAAAACTCGCGAAATCAAGGAACAGCTCCAAATAAGCTATAAGGTTAACAGTTGCAACCAACGGATTGTTTAAATTGCCACCGACTGTGGTTACAAATGTAACCACTATGACCGAGTTCAAGCAAGCCCATTCACCGAGGCTGTGACCCGTAAGTAATTTAGCCGTGCCAACACGAGTGACTAAAAGAAAAGATAGAAAGATACGTTGTGTAAGGTCTAGAAGCATATTCTTAAAGAATGTCGTCCCCATGACTGTTTTTGAAAATTTCATGAAATGTTGTACCATTAAGGAATTTTATGTGAACGCTCAACCACTTCCACTTGTGAGTAATGATCAGGCTGCCCGACCGTCCCGACAGGAGATACAGTGGTCGGAGTTCTAGCCCCGGCCATCCCAAGGATATGCACTACTTACGAGCTCTAGTGAAAACGAAACTCGAGCCTAAGGTTTCTTTTCGAAAATCTATGGGAATGCAAAAGCTGCGATCAATTATGTGTGATGTTCAACTTGAAATTAACCAAATCCCTGACTACTCATCAGTAATCATTTTGATCATGGTCACATTGAGCTTTCGATTATTCGTATCCAGAGACGACAAGCGGTTTCAAAGATGGGAAATCAACAAGTGATGTAACATACTGCTTGCCAAAAAATAATCATTGTAACCAGCATTGACTACCTTTGTTCTACCGCTGGAAGTAGAAAAAGTCGAACAATCGATATAGTAATGGGTTAGATCAAACCACAACCCAAAGATAGAGATTATAAAAGATTCATAGAATACAACAGATTTCACCAGTAGCTATGGTATTTTCCGCTATTTAAGAGACAAAAATGAGCAGTTAGGAGCTCTAGACGTAAGCCAGTTCAAGCTCTTAAGCGAAAGGAAATACTACCGCTAGGCACTTTTGAACTGTTGTTCAATTCAGTTTGCTGTCAAAAAGTTACCTTAGTAACTAACTTCCAGTGGGCGAGTTAAAATTGCTCTCTCTTATACCCCAGACATCTTCAGCACCGTATCAGAATGCAACTTATTACTTCACTGTGGTATGTGAAAATTACATGCTCTGTATATGGTTTTCAAACATGCAGATATTCTGCTATATCAGTTTCCAAGCGACGTTTTATTTGTCTGCAGATAATCATTAAAACTATATATTTAACCGATCATAGTCACACTACATGTGCCTTACGTGACTGATTGCTTACAACCGCATTACAAACTATCCCGCCAAAACGTATGAAAGCAAAGTCCAGTATCATGCATTAACAACAAGAATATGCACCTTTGTAGGCATTACAATCAGAGACTGCTCTTCACGTTCCCATAAAGAGGCATTTCAGATGGTAGATGGCTAACTTCACATTCACCACTTCTGACAGAAATAACGCAGACGAGGAGTTTTATCGTGTATTTCACGAATCACTTCCCCTAGTGACTTCTACCTCGTAAGCATCCCAGTTCCTCTTAGATTGCTCGCCAACGTTCGATGTTCATCCAAACACCACGAGCCGACACTATCCTGTTATGAAGAGAACAACTTCAAAAGACACCAATAGTAACGAAATTATTGTTTGAAGTAAAGAGAAGTATTCTGATGCCCGTATACAGAACTAGATGAAAATAGCAACCTAAAAGACGGTTGAGTGTTTCTAATGCGTTTATGTGTGGATAACACTTTGTGAAGCTTATCAGGATAAAATGTTCGTATGCGTTCAGGTGACTGAAAAGAAAACAGTCAACCGGTAGGGATTAAGACAAACTCACTTAAACTCAACAGATGCTTAATTCAACAGTACGAAATCAGTTAAATGAATATAAAGTCTGATATCTAGAACGTTTTTCAAGTCGTCACCGTGAGCTTTATTGTATACTAGCAAAACGAACTGACTAATCAGGAATGCGGTGAAACCATTCTGTGTACGCATTCCGACTCTCAGGCATATTAACGTCGCTGCAGCGTCGCACGTCATTGTTTTGTTTAAAGAAAGAAGAATCAATGGAAAACGATTCGTTATTGCTTGCTTATAAGCACACAGTAGCACCCAGTAGATCCTAGTCGCACAGATGCCTTTCAAAGATGCTACCATCAGGGAGAACAACGCCAGAAGGTCTTATTGCAGCATGTGGATTGTCTTTTCTCATGCACAGGTTTTCAATCTCTGCATAAATTCGAACGAACTAGATGTGCTTCTTCTGAATTCCGCTAGCTTCGGCAATCGCAACTACTGATTAATGAAAGTTCTATAATTCTCATTGGCCTTTCCTTGTTGCCGACCCCGAAAAGCTCGTTGGCACAAACAGTGCCAAGTGCCCGGCTCTCAGACATAGCACGGATTGGCACCATGCAGACAAGTGACACTGAGCTTACAGTCGATCAACTCCACCATCTAGACACCTACTGTTTATGCTACCTTGGACAAGTTTTAAAATCAACCGGCAGAACTTAGATCCCAAAACCGAATGATTAATTACAGAAGGGAATTACTAATAGGTTTCTTTCTAATCTGCGATGGCTTGCCCATGCCGGCCACGTGAAGCACTCTGAATATCGGGCTCACAACATTTTCCAGACCTCAAGAGTGCTACTCTCGTTCCTCAACGGTGCATGCAGTCAGCTATAAATTGAACATAGTTAATAACTAAATTAAACAATAAAATGATAACCCGTTAAGGGAAATCCCAGCAAGTGAGAAATAAATGCAAGGTCAGCCTCTGTGTCTAGAAGGTGGTAGATAGAGTGCACTTTACGCGGCCAAAACTGACAAAGGTCTTCAGTTGCAACGATCAAGACATAATCTGCAAACCACAATTAAACTGTACGACTGCAGTAAAACTCTCGATGTTTCCTGAATAGATTCGGAACTCAAAAGTCTGCAATCTTTCAGGACAGACAGACGTGATCATCGTCATGAAAAATAACACCTACATTTCGGCTGTCCATAAGAAACTGTACTTTACTTTAACAGTGTACTGCAGCGTTCATTACATTGCAAGACCGCAATATTAAATTACATTCAAGTATAAACGGAAAATTTTCTCTTTGGAACCTGTATACTGACCACCGATATTGTTGTTTCTATAAAGATCCTGACTGTAACGAAGCGTGGGCTTTAACTCATCCCGCACTTTTTCTTTCTTCTTCGTCTTCTGATTACCACCGCTGGTTCCATTTAAGGTCATCATAACATTCTTCTTATATTTTATAAACCGTCGAAAGTACAGCGTTTTCAACCTAAATTGTCTTCTTTCAGCTTGACGCTGGTTAGCACAAAAATATACTGATACTCAGGAAAATCGGTGTATAAATAATGTCACGGGCAAGGTTTACACAATTTTGTTCACCTAACTGATAAAATTTACCATTCTAGAGATGAACAGTGAAATTGGAATTTAATAATGTTCTATTTTAAGTCGGTTGTAAAGAACCACAGTGACTTAAAAAGTACTGACATTACAAATGAATGACTCACTTAACAAACAAAAGTCTGCAACAGTAGTTGCTATCACATACTGACCATTCGACTTGTTACTCAACGGACTCAACCGTAACACGCTGAATAGTCTTGATTTCAGCCGGCGTCATTTGCAACTAACTTTATCCACAGCACTCCATTTTTCCATCGATTCATCTACCAACTTGTTTTCCTTGTCGGCTCTGTTTGTAACTCAATTGTAAATTAGGACATTCAAAGTAGGTAAACAATCCGAAAACTGACCGTCTGGAACCCATCACAGTTCTGGACCTGCATTACCCAACTACTATCTAAATAATAAGTAGGTAAAAATGAGAGGTAAGTGGATCGAGACAATTTTTCGCCTTATCCACAGATGATAAAGTCTGCAAATAATCCTATTTTTAAGGAAAACTCTCCTGTGTATTAAAACATGGGACGATTTCGGTAGAGTAAATAATATTGTGATGTCAAGGGAGCACAAGGAAACTCATAAGCAGAACGCTGATTTCTTACGTGACGAAGTGATACACATTAGGGCTAGGTAATACGGTTATATACAGTTTAGTAACCTGATGCATTCTTCTTCACAAAACATGGATCAATCTGCTGAATGACTTAGTGGATCAATGAAGCGAGCTGAAAACTGAGGATAAAACTGGTCTGAGACAACAGTGGAAAAACAAGCCAATTTTTGCCCCGATTTAGCGGAGTTGCACAATTCAAGGGCGGGACTCATCACAAGTTGTCAGTGTTCATGAAGTGTCCAACTCCATTGAGAAATAGCCAGTGCACTCTGAGCACTGTTGGTGTTGCGAAGCAATGAGGCTTGGCAGTTTTTGAAGAGTATGCTGCACTCCTTTTGTTAAATCAGGCAGCCATGTACAACGCGCTATAATGCGGTGGCATCCGAATTGTGAACGACAATCTGTTATAGTAGTAGGACAGCTGTGAGATGCAACCCAGAGTTCGGTGAAAGTTCGCGAGACCGTTTCTATGGTAGCGCTAGGCACTGAAATGGCTTCGAGCCATCGAGTGAAACGATCGTTCGCCATGAGGAAGAAAAGTACGATAACCGGTAGTTGCTACGTCATTGTCTTCATCCATTTGTTCTGCGTTGTCATTTTAGTGTCCTTCTAAAGACCACTGATTTTACGATGACCTTTATGCACGCTATCATTATAAACACTGTTTACTTTCATTCACTGGCATTCCTGGATTTCTTTAAGTCATGTGATTTGCCGGTTTGTTGTTCGAAGCTCAAAACGAGTTGGAAGCGGTCCTTTGGGCACGAAGTGATATTTTTCGAATCTTTGTTGAGTATTAAGGTATATATTTGGGGATAGACATAGTTCAACGGGTGTAGCAAAGGTGCTGAAATGTGAACGATCGCCCACAGTTTCACCTTTGTTAAGAAAGATTTTCGTTTTTCTATAAAAGCATCTTGTTGATCTTCATCATCGATTTTGCGCTGTGAAAATGCTTTCCTAGGAATTTCATAGCGAAATACACATGGTTAGATATATATCACCACTTTATAGAAACTGCCCTAGTAGCACGACCGTTCCCTGAATGATCTCTAAGCGTTACCTAAGTGTGTCCTGTGCGTTCACCGGGTGACCTTTACGTGTTCTGAGGAGACGCTTTGGGAATACTCAGGGAAGGGTGGGAAAAATGTTGCGCACAGCCCTACTAAGCAAGGTAATTACATGCCGCTCAGTCCCTGTTTGTCGAGGGAGCTCGCCCACGTTAACCGGAAAGCTAATCTCGCAAACTGCCTACAATGCGGTTTCAAAATTCGTCGGAATGGAGGAAGACGCATGCAAACATGAACAGTTTATATTGAAAAAAATATTTATAGTCGCCGCATTCGTAACATATTCAATAGGAAAAGTTGTACATCATAATGCAAACATTTTGTTAACCACGCCGTTAGCTTCTTGCGTTACCACTAATCTGCCATTCTGAACCCATCTTTGAATAGTCCTCTTCACATCCGCGTGCATAACGTCGGAATATGCCTTTTCATGATGGATTCTGCGTGGAGAAATGGTAACTGGCTGCAGCTGCACACACCAACAATGACTGAAGCCAACGGTGAAGAGGCAATTGATATACGATTATTGATTTCCTCCAGCTGATGGTTCTGGTTACATCATCCATCAGTAATGCCCTCATAACATTAAGGGTGCATTCGTCCATAGATGTACCTCTAACACTGGTGAGAAACGTTGCTGTATACTATGAGCTAGAAAAAATGAAAAATACCGGTTGCTTGTGCACTTCCGTATCCTCCAGTTTCATGTTCAATAGCTGCGTGTCGTTCACCGTCTGCACGGACAAGCGCACCGAAAACAATGGAGTTGTTGAGGAATCAGCAGTTGCGTGTTGGCATCGCGATGCATCCACTTCCAACCGCAAGGAATGCAGTTCCTCAAGCACTTTAGCGTGTTGCATCTGGGGAAGATGGATAAACCCTGGGATCCTGTTTCTCCTCGACTTCATAAGTAAAGTCTGAACGGAGGACTGGTTATCTGTAGGTGTTCTACAATGTGTATTCATCTTGCCGTTCGCGGCGCCATGATCCAACATGTCCGTGATGTCAGATGATGGTATATTCCGGTCCAGAATCTGTTGAAATGTACAAAGCAAGTTTAAATCATCTGGAAAATGGGAGGACAATCGGAAACAACTACCTGTTGCACGATGCATCCCTACTTCTTAGAGCTTACAGGCAGTGGGGGCTGTCATACCACCAAGAAGTAACCTGTGATTCTTTGTGGAACCCAACCCTAGCAAATTGCGAACCCTGGCTGCAATATCCATAACTTGCGCACAACTGCCACGGTTTCGTCATCAAATCCAATAACTTGATACATACAAAAGAATGGTTTATTGGCAAAAGTGTAACATACATCCTGATAAAACCAGTAAGATATCAGATAGGATTTATTTTTGTGGAACATCCCCAAGTGTGCATAATGGGACAGAATAATAGTTTTAAATGGTGGAAGTAGCGCTGTGCACGGAACATTTTCACGATCCACCCAACAGGTGGATGTGTACATATAGCAGTATTGGAAGGTGTACAGTCTGCTAGATGGTATCGTTTTGTTGAAACAATAGCAATACGTAGCAAAAATCTGTATGCCAATGTATCTTCCAGCCACAACCGTTATTACCGCGAGTAGTCCATCCACCAACACAACGCTGTTAGGTTTCACATGACCGTACACCACGATTTCATGTACAAACTGACCCTTTTTGTAAGCTGTAGATGGGATGAATGTTACATGTGCATCGTCAACCCCACTGTCGTTTGGTAACTGCACCAGCATCCTCTCTAATAACACGTCGGAAAATCTGTGAAGCAGACATATTTGGAGATCGCCTGAACCCGCGTATGGTTCTCATACACGAATCAAATGGGAACGCGGAATAAGAGTCCAGTAGTCAATGCAGTCGAACGTCTGTGCGCAGACGGCTGGCGCAACAAAAGTTGAACGCTAGCTTTGACTCACCGTAGAAACTAGCAAACCGAACCAAGGTTTTTGCGACATGGGTTCCATGTAATCCACATAGTGCGGACACCATACTGGACAGCAGAGTATGTAAACACAAACGGAGAAATTCAAAAGGTTTTCATAAATTTTATCATCTGCTACTTTTTTTAACGTCACAGGATCGGCGTACAACAGGAACCGACGAAATTCTGTAGCCTCCCACCGGTCGCAGTCCACCAGGGTTCGACATTTTCCTAACAACTCAACAGTGTAGTGACCTGGTGATAACTTCGGACTGTCTGCTGTACGATGTGTAAAGTTCTTCCCAAAATCTTAGTTCACACAGTACATAGAATCGTAAGGATCTTTGCCCGCTCGTTGCATACGATTGCGTTTGTTTTTGTGCATGTTCATCGACCTATGCGCACCACACATACTTCTGGCCTGCTCGCGCGTTTGATAGTCGGATCCTTCACCCACCCCCCCTAGCTGCTTCTGCGTATAAGTATCGTTTATTACCGGTTGAGACCTATTATAATTGTTCCATAATATACATTCGGTCTCCTAAATTATTCCTACTCTCACTTTGCGTCTGGTATCTTTTGCGTATACTTGGGAAGCGTAAGTTACTGCACGTACGCGCTAAAACAGTCGCGGCATCTCTAAGCTTGATTTGGGATGATCCGAAACTAATTTTGCTCTCCGTTAGACCACATTTCTATAGGCTCATAAAACGTTTAATTATCCTAAGGCACGCCAGGTGCAGGTAATCAGGCGGAAAACAGCGTATCATGTCCATGTGTAACCTTTCAAACGGGAGTAACTAACGTGATGTTTTTGTCGACGTAGAGATCTCAAGTCGCTGTCAGTTTGTAAGCGAAAATCGCTTGATGGGAACAGCATTTTTCGACTACCGTACCCTCCGAATGCGGTGCATTATTCGCAGGAGTAATAATCAGTATGGATTTTTACTTAACGAACAACAGCTGTTGCAGATGCATCGTCAACCAAACAAAACATGACAACATACACATGACGGTTATAGGTTGACAGCAATAAGCCATCCTTTAATAGGGTGATCTCATTCTCGCGTGGTTAAAGCAAAGCCACAATCTCCCAACTGGGAAGTTATCGTGAAACTAGCTCCTTGCTATTTGGTTCGTACGCCAAAACCTTCCCATTAAAAGTCGTAGAGAAAATATGGTGAGTTTGAAAGTGACCCTTATTGATTGGTTTACTCACCGTACAACGAGCAGACTTCAAGGCAACCATTAAAGGCGCTTAGGAGACGGACGTGAGAGAACCCTTGACACAACCGCACACCAGCTGACAGGAAGAACGAGCTCCCGCGAAACGTTTATGGAAAACACGTAACACCAATACAAGAGTAAAGATAGAATAGGTAACACTCAGAGATATTACGTCGAGGTTCGATCAATTGGTTTGTTCATCGCAAACCACCGAATTTGCGACGCAGGGGAGAAAAAAAGTAACTGCGGTTTAAAACGTAGGACGTGCGTTCCATCGATTTCACTTTAAACGACGAAAACTGCAGCCGAACGTCAGAATTTAAAAAAGCTTCCGAAGCGACTCGGCGACTGGTACATGGGTTTAAAGGCAGGGGCCAAAGGTACTCGAATCCAGTAGTTTCTTCTCAATCAGTGTTAAGCGGGCATCTGTCGACCTGAAATTCAGACGTTGAAAACAAGGTGTAGCAACGCTCTTGGAGATTACGATTGGCGGCATCCGAAACGGATTAGCCCGTAACAGTGGCCGAAGTCAAAGGACACCTGCGCTTTAAACCATCACTACAAGTGGCTTGCGCTGCACCGCTTGCGGTTCCACTCACACACCACGTATCCGATGTAAACCCGAGGGGATAAGACCAGTAGGTGTGTGAGTGAGGCTTTTGTGTCCAGCCGGCCAATGCTGGTTAGCCAATGGAATGGCTAGCACGAAAAGGAAACCCTTATCTCTCGAAAAGTAAACAGTGAGAGAGACTGCAATAACAAGATCTATACTAGGAAGAAAGATGTAGGAAATGTAATACAAGAAGCATTTCAGTATACGAGTGCATGCTAGTGCATTCCGGAAAGGATAACGTTGAAAAACAAAACTCAAAGTTGAACTACGGAAAGAACAGACAAACGATTCATTCAACACACATTCATTCAACACACCAACAAAGCTTACGAAAAGAGTTGGTAGAAGATCACAGACACCCCAGTATCTGAAAAGAGGAGTGGATTAGTTGCCAAACGACCATGGTCTTGGTCGATGCAATCATTATCAAAAATAGAACGGAAATACTGATATGACCTACCTGAGCCTAACGTACTCGTTGTCTCTTCGCTGACGGTGCGCCATGAGTATGCTGGTGACCAACTAATCCCAAACGGCCAGCGCATTCGCGGCCGCACACATCGCAACGCCATATAGTCATGTCACCACGACCTATGGCACCGATGGTTCCCTTGCGTACCGCGCGCTTTCGTTCTCGGCCGCGCAATAACTGCTCGTTGAACTTGCGGACGCCCGTCCGAATCGTATTCCTCCAAGCAGTCCGGTTCAACGCTAAGTCTTCCCGAAATCTGAAATCAATTTTACAACGTGAAGGACTTACCTGCACAGCATCCTGACATCTCAGCTTCCGACCACCAGGATTTCGCTTACCTGATCTCAGTTGTCCATACAGCACCTGCTTCGGAATACGGTCATCGCCCACCCGACGGACGTGACCAAGCCAACGAAGCTGATTTACCATCAGCAAGGCTTCCATCTCGTTCATGTCAGCTCGCCGCAGTACCTCAGTGTTCAGAACCATGTCCGACCACCGAATATCCAAGATGCGTCTTAGACATTGCAAATGAAAGTGACTCAGAGAGTGCACGTTCCGCTGATACAATGTCCACATTTCACTGTCGTACAGCAGTACATACAGCATTCTGAGTAGTAGATACAGAGCTGAATGACCATCTCTAGGCTGTGGTTCTTCCCAGCTCGTCTTTCAAGACGTCCGAAAGCAGTACTGGCCTTTGCAACACGAGTTCTCAACTCGCGGTCCACGGACAGATCGGTGGACAGATTGCTGCCCAACTAGCGGAAATTTGTGCAGCTGCTGACAACATCTCCATTAACACGGATTAGAGGTGAAGGTGCACAGACAGCACCTCCGTCCGGAGAAGGATGAAGGAAAGAAAATAACCTGCTTGTGTTGATATGCAGTTCAAACTTGGATGCCGCGGTCGCGAAAGCCGTGGCCAGTCGCTGTAGTTCGTCTTCGATATGTGCAAACAGCGCGCTGTCATCTGCAAACAGAAGCATGCGCATCATTGAGGTATGTAATCGGGTTGGGGCGCCGAAACGTCGAATATTCAGTAGGCGCCCATCCGTCCGGTACTATACCTCAACACCGTCTTCCTCAGAGTCCTGATAATCAACAGTTAGCATGGCAGTCAAGTATAAACTAAATAGGGATGGAGCCAGAACACAACCTTGCTTTACGCCAGTGACAATGTCAAAATCACCAGAGGTAGATCCACACGATTGCACCTTCGCCCTCATACCCACATGCAACAATCTAATCAAATTGACGAACGTACCCGGACATCCAAACTTACCAAGCACCGTCCACAGCACTTTTTGGCTCAAGAAATCGAATGTCATCATCAGCATAACAGACATGAGCCTGACCAAAAGGTACTGTGGTACGTGGAATATCCTAGAAGAAAACGTCACTAAGTTGTGACCGGGTTATACAGGATGTACTACTCGGCAGTCTACATCGTCGTACCGCCGAATTGGCATCCTATCTCACCGCTGTAGAAATTCCGGCAACCACTCGTTACCGTTGAGATTTCTGTGCTAGATATTGAAGACCTTTTATTCAAGGTCGATTTGCACAGTGCAATGGGTCTTAACAAGATCCATCCCAGAATTCTCAAGGAAGCGGCTGCTAGCCTGGCAGAACCCCTTTATAAGCCGTTTAAACAGACACTGCAAACTGGCATTCTCCTTAGCGCATGGAAATTGGCGGTGGTCACACCCATATTTAAGGAGGACGACCGACACTCTCCGGCTAGTTATTGATCAGTCAACCTTACCAACATTCCGCGCAAAATAATGAGGCGCCTATTAAAACGTGCCGTCCTCTACCACTCCTTGTCCAACCATCTTTTTATTCTACTCAGCATGGCTTGCTTCCTAAACGGTCACGCATAACAAATATGCTTATTTTCATGGATAGTCTGACGGAGGCTAAGAACAATAGTCTCCTCTCAGATGCTATCTTCTTCGATTTTGCCAAGGCTTTTGACCGTGTCTCACATGGCCCCTTGAAACACATACTGGAAGCCTGTGGTATTCAAGAAGAGGTTCGTCGTTGGATCGCCTCTTTTCTCGATAATAAAACGTTTAGAGTTAAAACCAGATCGGATCTTTCATCTCATTTTGTCATTTCTGCAGGAGTTTCTCAAGGGTCAATGCCTTCTGTTATCTCTTGTTAACATCACTGACCTTCCGAAAGTATTTCTAGCAACGTCTCCATATAGCGACGACGTATAAATCTGAGATGCTACTGATCCCATTGTACTACAAATTGATCTTGGCGCGGTTAAGCGCTGGTCGACCGATTAAAGTCTCCCACTAAATGGCAATAAGTGTGCTCACCTGTCCCTCGGTAGATAATCTGGCAATGGTTGTGGAATTCGTAGTGCGTTCGACACAGTAGATATGAAAATCGATTTGAAGAAAGATCTGGGCATTTGGTTGTCATCTAATGTATCCTTCGCGTATCACCACAAGATGGCGGGAAAAATGGATTTCCCACTCTGAGGATGATTAAGCAAACTTTCCTTTGCATAGGTGAGAGAGCGTTTCAAACGCTTTACAGGATTTACATAAGACCACTTCTCGAGTATGCTAATCAGGTCGTATATACCGGCCTGAAGAAATACATTAGTTGTTAAGCGTGTCCAGCGCGCGGCTACCAAACTAGTGACGGGCCTAAGAAATGTCACATACGAGTCTCGACTTGAAATTTTTATTCATCTCCATTTGAATTTCGACAGCTCCGCCGTGATTTGATTCTCACATATTTCTTCAAAGTAGGTCTCGTTGAACAGTTCTTCACTGTAGCGAATGATGACGGTCGGCGAGGACACACCAGGGAGCTTCTCAAGCTTCATTCTCGAACCTTCCTTAGTCAGCAGCTCTTTTCTCACAAGGTTATTAACATTCGGAACAGCCTTCCTTCTGAGTTCCTTAGCAGCGCTTCTAGGGATCAGTTTAAAGCACTGCTTGATTCTTATTTACCTGAAACTCCATTATGCAAGTAATCCTACTCTGTTCCTGATATTTACTGTAATCCCCAAGGGCGGTGCTACACCCTGTTTTCAATGTCTGAATTTCAGGCCGACAGACGCCCGTTTGACACTGATTGAGAAAAAGTGATTGGATTCGAGTACCTTGGACCTCCGACTCGAACCCGTGTATCCATCGCCAAATCGCTGAATCGCTTCCAATCATTGATGTCACAACAGTACGCTTTATCATACAGACACGCGCGAAGACGAGAAACTTAGGTAAAACAATGGTTGTAACTAAGCAACTAGATGTACGAACTCGTTGAACGTGTTTTTAGGGTACATATTTTAATTTTGAAGCAAGATCCTGTAATGGTAATAAAAACGCAATCATGTCGCGAATGCAGATTCCGAAAGATTGGAGGCTGTTCGCTCATAAGCAAACATTTTCCCTAGTTATAACCAGAGGAACTCATGTGCGGGGGTTTTACTAACCACCTCAGGAGACTTGTTTTCCATGTTGGTAGTGCTACGTCACACGCCCTGTTAATAAGTAATTTAATTACTGTATACAATAATAATATACAACATAATATACAATAATTACTGTATACAGTTATGCCTACTACAAACGACAGAGGTGGAACGAAAACGCAACTGAATGGGAGAAGATAACAAATCCATGAGTGTGCTTTTCTTTGGAAAATTTTATGCAATGGTCATAAATATATGGCATGAATATATTTGCAAATATACTTACCGTGTTGTAATATTAATATTACGACACGGTAAAACTGCAATTGCACATATTTTAAAATATGTGGCCGAGTGATTCACCACCTACTACCTAACGCTGTAGTATAAATAACATAATTTCACTTCATAAAAGATGTGGATACTTTTGAGCGAAAAGTAAATGTAACAAATGAACTATCTGGTGGTTTCTGACCTTAGCTTGTAGTCCTTACTGCATGTTTGGATCGCTCATAAAGCTTTCGGCTTCAGCTTTATTGTTGAAGTCAACGGAACCGCCATATATGTCATCGTTATCACCAGCCACAACATCAACATGAGAAATCATGACAGCGCTGTAAGTAAACTTAGAGATGTTTAACAAAATAGTAAGCTTAAACAAACTAACGCGGTTACAAAAGCGTTTTTAAAACCAGACACTGTGAATCATGCTAAGTTTTTAATTTTAATGTCGTTGAAATACATTCAGGCGTGGAGGCATGAAAAAGAAATGGAAGAAAAATTCTAGTTATCCTGAATAGTGGGGGAAAAAGCGTACTGCAAATCAGTGCAAAATAGGAAAGTGTTAATATTTGTTGCACATGTTTGTAATGTCTCTAGTGCCCAAAGTTCATAGTTATATTTTGTTATTCATTTACGTTTTTGTATATACCGGTTCACTGGCCTCATCTGTACACTTGTTTGAAAGTATCTCCATCAATTATTGCATTTCATGGACAACAAAAAATAAAAACGAGAGTTACCGCGCATCGTCTGTCTTCTTTTGTGCGCATAATTGGGCTGATGAAGTGATCACACGGCAAAATATTTTGGCTTCGCGTATCTGCTGATCTACCGACGCCCAACGTTCGCCATCTTATGCCACGTGTAGAATCGGTCGGCTTCCGAACCTAGTCTCTGGCGCTGTCCTTCTCTCGTGTGGTAGCCTATTCAATTCAACGGACCTTGAATTTTCAGTGAGTCGTGCCATTTTTATTGATACGTCTTCCGGTTTATTTGTTCGCATACCCTTTGCACCTATCTATCACCGCTGAAACTCTTCTTCGTTATTACCATATTTTGGTAATTTGGGGAAATTTATAAGTTGCTTATATACTTTGATAACTCAATTCCAAACAATTACAGAAACGAAAACAAAACGAAATGAGAAACATCGAAAAATTCGATTCGTGCGGTTTGCTTGTCCGTCTTAGTTTTAAAAATAAATTAAAATCATTGCCAGTATAAGAAGTGTTTGTAGTGGAATCCCAAGCGGCAACGGCAGGGGCTCGATTCGAATCCATACCGTTTAACAAGAAATAATGCATAGCAATCTCGAACGGAAATAAAAACACTGTATAGATATTACTCTACGGTACTTTTCACCAGCTTGCAAGAAAGTAAACGACTTTGAACAGACCTGACGGAAAGAATTTTCCGAAGGACTCAAAGAAACGTTGATGAATTTGCGTCTTCCACTGATGCGATATGTTGGGTGATATTGTATTGGTTACTTACTAGCAGCCTTCTACCGGACTCGCAGTCTGTTTGTTTAAAGATTTCTGACATCATTCCGTCCCACTAGCATCTTAGTCCTCACGGTTATATTGTATGTATCACTCTATTAACTCCTCTTTTTACTTCGTACGGCGCACATACCCAACGGAACGCTCACTCGAAAGTCGAGCAATACTGCCTTCACTAGAACCGATGTGACTGAGTCCCACAGAGGAAGTGAGGGTGTGTTATGGAAGTGCGAAAATGATAGCATTTGTCACACGGCATGCGTTGCGTGGTGTCGTATAAAGCGTGGCAACCAGGATGAATGACCTTGTGATTTGTGGGTGAATCGTAGTACTCTAGACATAGTCCTCCGTACTCGTGCCTAGACCATGGTTTAGCTTCTGGAACAGATTGAATGTAAATAAAGGGGAGTTGAAGTTAGGATCGCTCAAAACTGTAAAGGTTGGTCTGCAATTTCTTCCTGCCTGGATAAGCGTTCGGATGACAAAGTGGCGGTTATGAATGTAGCAGAGCTTTTTAAATATAAGGGAATGAATCTGCATGGCGGTCGAAGTTTATCTGGTGCTGTGCAACTTATTTCCAAAAACAAAATGCAATCGGTTGGTTTCGAAGTAGAACTGGTGACAAGTTTTTCTGTCCAGTCTATACCCAAAAGATTTAGGTCGTTGCTAGGAGATATGTAGCAAATCCCAGAGTCACATTTATCACGGAAACAGAGGGTACACGTTAACTCACCAAGAAGAGGAATCTGGTGACCATTAGCGTTCTTGGCTACTCTGTACGTTGGCTTGTACAGTGGTCTTCCAAGGTTAATCCATGTTAAACGAGAAATGATTGTGATATCCGATGCCGTATCCATCTGTAACGTAACTTGGTGATTTTCAATGTGAATAGTCATATATTTCCGTCGGTGAACAATATCACTTGTAGTAAACACCACGTTGGACTGACGACGTACGCGAAAGCCTTGGGTTGATTGCCTGCAATGTGATTCCTTGTGACCTATACGATTACACTGTTGACACACATGTCTGCGATACGGGCAAGATCGAACGAAGTGCCACTATCCACACAGTCAACAAGCGGAAAATGGCTGTTGCATACGAAAAGGTGCGTCACGACAAACATGGTGGACGATTGTGTCTTGTTACTAGGTCAACTGGTGCTATGTTAGTGGGAGATGAGGTCGATTGCAACATTTGTGAATCGTGCTTAAGATTCACTAGACGCATGTATTCCACCGTTAAATCCTGAACTGAGAATTCTGTGCACGAATCCAGTTTTGCTAAAAGACGCGTTCATATATCGGCATCCTCTGCACATGTCAACCCGGCAACAAATATCAAAGTTTTGAATTGTGAATCCGAGATCTGTTTTAACTGGAAGCTTTCACACTCTCGGTGTACTCTACCAGCGTACGTCACGATATCTGCTGTAACGTGTCGATAAATTTTCAGGCAGTTATATCGAATGTTAAACACAGATGTCCTTTCACCAAAACGGAACAAAGCTTTGAAACAGTGTCTTTGAGAGTGAAGTCACGAGGCTTTTGTGAAAAAATATAGTTGCAATATTATGCATGTTCAGCTGCACCTAATTTCTGCATTAAGAGGCGTACTTTGGCGAATTCTTCCAACGCGGCTGCATCAACTAGGAAAATGTCTTCGTAACGCGGATACCAGGATCACCGTTATTTGGATCATAATTAAACTCATGAATGCTGGTTGTCCATTTCTCGTTCAGCTTTGATTGGAAGTGGCGGATGCACGTGACGTAGTCAGGGCGGCCAATTGTGTTGTGAATGCCTCATGAGTTTTAGCATTCGTCTGATGTTGCCCCAAAAAAGCTTGCTGATTATGCTGCACCATTTTCTGCTGGTGTTCATTCCAATCCTGTTGCTGCTAAATCTGCCTCTGTTGTTGCTGTAGTAGTCCAAATAATGCAGTTTCAGCCGTATCCGTTGTCAGCTGTTAAATCGCCCAGCTCGACTAAGGAGAACACGAGTTGGTAGGCCATCAAGTACCGTGTGTATTGATTGGTTCGATGGTACAGGCGTATGAGAGATGAATAACCAAAGGCAAACGTTCAATAACACCCTGACGAATCGATAAGCGATTTTACACCTCATCAGTTGGTTTGTTGAGTGACTTATCTGGCATAAGGTAGGATGAGTGATTGCGTGGGCGTGTACTCACAAGTATGTTTGTTCGATTTCGATCCAACGTTCTGCAACCCTGATTAATCACACGTGGTGTGAGATGTGATGCCTTGTGCTGGCCGAAATCTTCGTTCCCAAAGTCCTGGCCGAAAACTCACTCAGTCCGCGGCATGCTGCCCGGCAGCTTTTCACAGCGTGTTAATAAAATACTTCCGGTTCCATCGGGTTTAGATTCGCCACTTTGTTTCATATGGTTGGTTACTTTATACAGTATGAATTTAGTTATCCTTATGTAATGTTTCACCAAAACACCTTATTTTAGGGTTGACATTTAACATTCTTGTGTGTTGAAAGATATGTTGCATTTTGTTTTGAACGTCGACATTTGCTATTTTGGGCGCAATTTTCATCTTCGATTTACAACGTATGTCGAGGTTTCAGTTTTTGTTTGTGATATACACGGGACTTATTTGCGGTTTTCAAAATACGGTAGAAAGATCTCCGGAAGGATTTAAATAATTTCTGCTTGTTCTGCATGATGTTTTCAGATGTTCATTTATGACGCAAATCTGCATGCACACATGTACATATATATATATAATTGTCTGTTCTTGTGGTTTAGCATATAATGATAACACCATTAGGTGTTTATCAGAAAGAATTCGTGAACAGTGCCCGGCGTGGCTCCGCTGCGGAATAACAAACAGCATTAACCCATCCATTCTGGCCTACCTGGTTGACTGTGACCGACCCACAGACACGGATAAAACGCTTCACATCGTCTACCACGCCCCGGCTGCTGTGTCGTAAAAAATCAAGTGGCACAACCTGTCTATATCCGAGGCGTTCGCATTCCGATCACGTCAGCCGGATTTGTATGTTCAAAAACAGTTCGTTCACACCCTGGGATAACCTTGGTCAAACACTTGCAGTCAACCATGCGACAGTTTGATCCCGTCCCATCAACTAACCCCAAATAACACCGACTTCCTAAAACCTGCCTACCTTGTGATCATAACCACAACGAAGTCGTGTTTGTGTTCTACCCAATCCATTTACCCTCGGACTATTTTTGATCAATAACTTCCCTTACTGTTATTTGGTTTGATATATAATTGTACCAGCCTAAGATGAAAATTTATCAATAACAGTTCTGTTCACTGAAACCAAAATTGTTTTACATTAGTTCTACGGGGATTTTCAATTATTTAAACTATATAACACTGCAGCGAAAGCATAATATATCGTCCAGTTAATTCTGGTTGTAAAATGTGTGGTGCGTTACTGTTACTCATATAAATAAATGTGGTAGACTGTGGTAGGAATCAAAACACGAGTAATAAATTTGGATACAGTTCAACTGTTCACAGCCGCTATAAAATATATGGAAATGAAATAAATGTTGACGTAACAAACGGTTAGGAGTATGGGTAAGTAATGCAAACAGACGAGTCACGCTAAATTAGGATTTAAAACATACTACTGTAAACTCGTGAGTAGAGTAGTGTTAAGTGTGAAATTGGATTTCAGTACTACGGTATTTGATACCACGGGTCACAGTCCATCAGTGAACAAATTAGTTTCACCGTCACGTGGCTATTGAGTAGAGAGATCTGGACAATGCCAGGTCAAAGTTTGATGTACAAGTTTCACAAACCATGATTTCACAACAGTTTTCAATGAGTTTTATTTTCATGATAACTTTTGTCACAGAAGCTTCGTCAGACCGCATGAAACGGTTACAGTCGTGACGGTAGTGAAAACAGGTTGATCTTAAGCAACCAAACTATTTGGATTGTAATGTTGTGGATCAGCTGAGCATTATCTTATGGTAATATGAGGTTCCAATTCATGATTGCAGTTGGTCACCAGCACGTGAAAGGCGAGATGTGACTGAGACCGATATATTTAGTCAACATGTGAACAACCCTTGCGACCATTCCTGTACACACAATTACTAGATGTATCAACAATCAGTCGGTCTCTGTGATGCATCAATGTTTTACACAGTGTCATAGTAATCCTCGAATCAATCCTGAATCTTGCATCGCTGACACCTTACGAATAGCTTCCGACATTTCTTGTTTCAATGTGATAAAAATACTGTTTCTCTATTCACTTAATGTTTCTTTTATACTGTGATGAGTACCCGTCTTAATTGTGTTTTGGGAAGCTGTTCAGGGCAATTTTTGTTAAATAGCATAATCACGAATTATTTCCTGGGGTCCTGGGAGAAAATATTTGTTTAGACATAGATGAGTTGTGTGTTTGTTAAACCAGTTGTGGTCAATATTATTGGCTGAAGACATTAATATTCGAGAAGTACTTGACACTTTTCGGATGACTAACTTCGGACGCATGGATCGAGAGCCAAGTGACCAACTTTAATTTGTCTTCTAGAAAACTGTCGATAGTCGAATCTATTTTACTTTTTGATTTGTTTGTATTTGTAATAAGGATATTTCACATCAGAGTGTAATTACACATGGCTAAAGAGTAAATATTTTTCTAAGGAGAAACAGTAGACTGGTGGATTTTACTGCGTATTTTCCCTTTAGGTCCGGATTCTACATTCTTTTTTGGATAGTTGTCCACGTGCAAAACAACGCCATGGGGCGCTGTGAGTTGCTGTTTTTGCCAGACCCTCTGAATTGGTGAACGAAAACTCGCTGTGAGTTTTGAAATTTTCGGTTAGCTAATCTACTTACTAGCATTTTGATGAACATATTTTAAAATCCACTCATTATGATGACGTAGTTATTATCATACTGATAAGTAATGAAGGCTTTTGTTTCTACGTAAGTTGAACACTACTCACGACTGATAGCGACTGTCATAGTTCCATAGATAATCAACCCTTTTTGGAAAGAATCATTGCATTCGAATTTTCTTCTTGTTATAGCTCGGCACTAGTGTTTATCCACAGCCGAGAGTAGAACTCCGACCACGCTTTCATGAGTCAATCGTGTTGACCCCTGCCTGACCGACTTCACATAAGGTACGACAATAACATCATATGTTCGCGTTTAGTTACATTCATTTGTTAGGGACTGATAAGAAAATCTATGGAAGTGCAAAGTCTGCGGTCAATTGTAAATGATTGTCAATTTATACTATCATGCTTTTTGAAGTGCAAAGTGACTTTTATGCCTGTGCTTAATAAACGCCTCTTGATCAAAATAGTGTTATTTGGTATGCGTGATTCACTACTTAGCTACTTTGCTTCATACTTTGAAGATCGTACACCAACACTGAAACTGAAGGACACCTGCTCACAGCCCGGATCAGTCACCACTGAGACTATTCAGGAAAATATTTTCGGCCTACCACTCTTGCTTATGTAGATATACTGCATGTGTGGAGTTGTAGAGCCTGGTAAACCATTTTTATTCTCTACATACAAACCAAAATCCTTTACCATCAATCAAAAATTGAACATTGTTGCCCACAGCTGTCATATATTAGAAAGCTTTATAAAATTGGATGGCCATGAGATACCAACTACTATCTCGATGCACGACCAGAATGTTCGTTAAACAGAATCATCTAGTTTTGATGACCCTGTCTCTGTCCAGACAGACGATAAGCTACGGCAAACACATTCTTTCTTCATGCAGTTTGGCTGCGCCTTTATAAACTATACATACGACCTTGATTGGAGTACTGCATGTTCACATATAGCCATCTGCGCAGGATTAATAGACTGGTTCTAGAACGTCTTTATCATTTATTCTTGAGAAGTTGATATGGATATTAATCTTCTCTGGGCTAGTGCGAACGCGGTGACTAAAGCTGAGTCTCACACTCATTTACAATTAAGCTTTTGATTATAGATTCAATGTTAATTTTGCGATCCGCTTGCAACTTGGCTCCAAGTGTAGCCTCAGAAACAAATCATAATCACTGTGCCTACTTTTAACACTCGAAAAAAGCTACGTTCCAACTTTTTATGACGAAAAACAACCCCTGTATCTAATTAGTACCAGAAGGAATATCAATGAATTTAAACACAGTTTAGAAACCTTTTCGACCCTGTTGAAAGTCTTGTCCATTTTTCAGGAGCTTATTGCTGGGGGACGATATCTTTTAAAACAAACCTGTTAACCTTCGTGTGAAAACGGTCGGTATCGCGTGATATTACATCATGTACCCTTCGAATTAGCTCAAGCTATCAGTTACGCTATTGGTGGAATTAGTCTGAGCTTAGGAGCTCATTAATACTTCCAGCAGGATTGTATAGAGTTATATATTGGAGCATAAAACATATACAGGGCTATGTTTAAAATACACGTACACAGACAAACAGACTTTATAGTCTACATATACGCTGATTCATAAATATTTGTTCGTTTGCAATAATCCATACATTCTGGCATGGTTTTGGTTTACGAATAATTCTATCCAGTTTCATGTCCTTAAGGATTATCCTACAAATGTTGTGTACGCATAAGTGTTGGGGAAGAAATATATCACCTGGATATCTCACATTATCGTATTACAGTCTCACACAACGTCTTTTACTTCAATCCCTGACTCAAACCTTCCTAGTAAATCATCTACTAACCTTTTTGTTTCATATAACATCGAGTTCATTCCGTATAACGACTGTATAGAGCAAATCGGTAGTAAATTCTGTGTTGTAGTGACCTAGAGATTACCTCGGCATGCTTTCTAAAATCCTGGTTGGAATTATGTATAGGATTGCAAGGAACTTTACATGCCGTCCGATTTTTGCGTGCGGCCGCGTGTGTTTACATGAATGCTTGTGCTCCAATGGCGCCATGGACACTTCCGACTTGTTCGCCTTCTCTTCGTGGTGCTGATGTGCAAGATAGCATTGCCATTTGGATTGGAACCAATGCGATGGATTTCGGTCACGAACTGAATAATATGATCCAACTGTCGTGTCTCTCCCGATGAGCATCTTTCGGATGTTAAGTGTAGGACTTATATTGAAGATGAATGGACTGTCTGCCTTCAAAGTCATCGCAAATGGCAGACATCGAGATATATTGCTAACAGTTCTTTTCTAAAAGCACCATATCGCGATTCGATTGGTTGTAACCGCTTACAGAAAATACTTAGTGGATATCCGTCATGACCAAAGTGTTGCTGTAGGGCAACTCCTACAGTCATCCCCGATGCACCCATGGTTAGCACTGAAAGGACAAACGGATGATAATGTGAGACCGGTACGATATTGAAACGAGATCCATTTGCGAAAAACCTAGGTTTTGCCTGAATTCGAACCAGCGACAGAAACAGCATATCTAACCTTGGCGAGCGCTCTTCCGGCTGAGCTATGAAACCATACCGCGAGCTGAGTAGTGCTCACATTTGGATTCAGTTACCCGCCCAATCCACCGTGTTATAATGGCAGTAACTGCTCTTGATATAATGAAATCAGTTTGTGAACACAGCAGTAAATAAAACTGAACACAGCTTGCTTCTGAACAGGTCGGTGAACGATTACATCAAATGTGCACAATCAGGGATAGAACAACGAGGAAAGTATACTAAGCCATCGTACTAATGAGAATATGCGTATATTGTGGGCACTGATTAGTCTACTATTGTCCACACTTTGTCGGGGAGAGGTTCAATCCCTTTCCTAGATATATTGTCTTCTAAGAATGATACCTTGGTCATTTCAACCAAACACTCAGTGACGTGTACCGTCAAATCATGAAGCGACAAACGGACAGACAATGAAGGTAAGTGCGAGCAGCGTTCTCTCCGTGATGTACGTATATGTACATTGTTTTCACAGGCTACTATAGCAGTGCCATCCAAACTGCTTAGTTTTGGTGAGACCTCAGAAGGGTTTTATTGGACGACAGCGTATGGTTGTCTTACCTCAAAGAATGGTGCCAGACACATCCCATTATTGATTAACGAGGCTAAAGTTGCAACACGCAAAGCGGTAACTACCCAGCCACTCGAATTAGTCACAACAGTTTTGGCTATGAGATTACACGAAATCATCTTTGGCAACTTGAGGCAGGTGTTCCGAAATTGTTACTTTTGAACAGGTGCCATAATTGTTCCCTGCAGTATGCACCATATGTCAGCTCACTCCCGTACGTTTGTAGCCAACCGCCTTTCTAGGGTTCATTAGGCCTCGACTCTTAAACAATGAAGACAGCTGCGATCGAAAGAAAACCCAACAGACTTAGCTTCTTTTGGCTTGAGAGGCAGCCTAGGAACAGACAAATGGCTAAAAGGTCTTGAGTTCTTGGATCGACGTTTCAGGTTGTGGCGACCGAAACCGAAATGCAACAGTGAGCTCAAAGACGTCGAATTAAGTATGTTATCGTTTCACGTACAGCTTGGTGCATATATAAAATTTTTCACAATCTGAGTGTTCGGTATTTGGAACTGTTTCGATTGCTTACCCAGATTGCCTACCTGGATCAAGTGATACACGATCATACTTCATAGCAGGCACCCGAAATTCATTTTAAGAATGGACCTCCTTAGTTTACAGAAAATCAAGTAAACCGATGTGGATTTGATTTGATCAATACAGTTGGGGTGTCTTCCGAAGGAAATAACCCTGCTGTCAAGACTATCTTACTTTGACAACTACATTGTTTTATCTTAAGAGATTTCTTTGAAGAACTTGTGACCCGTCCTGAATACTTACTGCCACCTGACAATAGGTCCATTGCTATGAAACTCTTGCACATTCTACGACAGCGCATTATAAAATGTGTTGGTTTGTCACAGCACTATTCTGATGTAATAGGTAAGTAAATCAATCGGAGGCATACGGAGTTAACTCTTGAGGATGGTACAGCTAGCTGTCTATGGTATCTAACCCACCATCCCGCGCTCAATCTTGCCAAACCGTAAAGGTTACAAAAATGTATTTGACTGCGCAGTAAAGTATGCGGACACATCTTTAAGTGACTAATTGATGTCGCGGCTGGACCTAACAAAATTCTTAGTTGACGTGTTCCCACGATTTTGACATAAGAAGACTGTGGTTATGGCAAATATCGAAGTAATGTTTCACCAAGTTAGTCTACCAGGGAAAGACCGCCATACACTGAGATTTCTTTGGTGATCAAACGCTGAAATAAATGACTATGTGAAAGAATTCCGCATGTGCGTTCATCTATTCGAGGCTGCTTTTTTGCTGTGAGAAGAACCATTTCAAATGACTCCGACCATTGTGATATAGCTATTTTGCTAATCACAAAGAAGACCTTTTACGTGGACGACTGTCTATTTAGTCCGACGACCTGTGGTAACGCTAAAGATTTCACCAAACTGTTGGCGAGTAGTGGCTTTAACCTCACGTAGTGGACGAGTAACGACGAGAAGCTACTAACAGTGCTACCAGAATCGGAACATACGGTATCAACACAACCAGTTAACCTTGGGGAACCCAATGTGCAGGAGGCATTGAGGTTAAAGTGGGATCTCACGGAGGGTGTTTTACCTAGGCACAGTTACAACACTGACCCAATTGTAATGTATTATCAGGAAGCCGATGGTAAGTTCGGAAGGTCTGATATATGGTGTGCTCTAAGAAGACACCTTTGGATCATCCAAGGTGATGCTGCGGTTAGACGAATTACTGGAGCTTACATAGTCGGTCGCCGTCGCTACAGTGTTTCAGTAGAGAAGCAATCAACGGCATGCTATTCCATCTGTCATAGTAAACCCAGCGCGACATTTGTTCACGGACGTTGAGTTGAACTATTTTGGGCCCTTTTTGCGCGGAGAATGACAGGAGTTCATATAATAGGTGTGACCTCATATTCAAGTATATGTTCAAGTGTATATTCAATCATGAACGATCCATATTGAAGTAGTCCACTCGTTGAATACGGACTCATTTATGGTTGATCTGTTACAATTGATCTGACTGAGAGGTAGGTTAGCAGCTATTTTCCCCGATAACGGCAAACATTTTGTGGTCTGTGAAAAAGACCTTACAAGCTGGATTTGCAGCTTAGGCACGGAGTCAGTGGATAACGAGTTCTTACAAAGGGGAATTTGGTAGCGCTTCAACCTACGGCATACTAACCACCAGACTGGAGTATGCAAGCGACGGATTTGGTTTGCTACATGTATTTTGGGCGCTTTATGAGGAAAGCAACGAACCAATCACCAAACTCCTCTTGATTTCACTGGTCGAAATAAAGCTTGTATCAAACCACCGACTATTGGGTCCTGTTGCAACAAACGATCCTGACAGCGTTGCTCTGACCACAAATGATTTCCTTCTTCTAATGAGCAACATAGGTTTGGCCCAAGAAGCAAAACTGGTAGAGAGGTACACGTGATACTGGAGACAAGTAAACGACACGGTAAGTAGCTTTTGCCGAAAATGGTTCCTAGAGTATGCCAACGTTTTAAGGTTGGTCATAGGTGATCGAGGAAGCAACGAAATTTTAAGGCGAGTGACTTTGTCCTCGTTGCTTGAGACAGATTCTCTAGAGAACAGTGGCCTCTGGGCACAGTTACAACGTGTGGCATGGGCGGTGATGAACTTGTCTATACTGTTGAGGTTCGTAGTCAAGCAGATCAGTTGAGGAGAGAGGTGAGACGCCTCCGTTTGGTAGAGGAGCATGACTGTTCGGTTCTAAGATATCCAAGATAAGCGTATTCACTATATGTTGATCATTACCCGCAAATGATTGCAGCTGTCGCATTCTCATAGACTATCCAGTCGGCCCGGAAGAGTCAAGGATATCCACTACTGACGAGTTGTAATGAGAAATAAACTCTAGTATAGCGTTTTTTGTCGGAGGGGGCCGGGTGGATAGTCTATGAGAATGCAATGGCTGCGATCAGTTGTGGGTGATGTTCAATCTATATGAAAAACAAAACTTCCTACTACTTCTCAGTAATCAGTATAGATAAAGAGCCAGAAGGGCATAGCGATACCAGCACTGTGTCAGATGCAGATTAATATTGTCAAGCGCTGTGAACTTGGTCACTATACTAAGAATATTTGTCCTTCTTACTTACATTTTCTATTTCCACACCAGTTGGATGTATAGTCTATATATTCAACCCATCCAGTTCTTGTTTTACTCAGCAAATTTGTCCTAATACGTCCGCGGCGCGCGTAACCATTCATGAACTGGCATATTCACGTGACGGGTAACCTTTGACTTTGGGACTTGCGTTTATGACCTAATGATCCAGGTTATTCAGACAAACGTACCGAATGAGTGAGATTTGCCCATGGTGAATATTTATGCACTTTCATATTGGTAACCGAGGTATATGTGACTTCAAACATGCTTTCAATTTCGGGAAAAGTTTTTGTGCTACACCTAAATCAATCGTTAGTCTATGCACACTTGGTCCGTGATATTGCAATAGAAATCTTTCAGTTACTTGCGTCAAATCTGCCCTCGATGCCACCGCAGTTGTAACAGTTTCATGTGGTCTGATGAAACTTCGGTGGCAGAACTGATCTTCAAAATAAATCTCATTATTATTTTCCATCCAGTTGTTCTGAAATCTTGTTTGAAGGTTCCCCATCAAACGTTGTCCTGGCAGAGTCCAGGGCTCACCAATCGGTAGGCAGGTGACTGTGAAATAGTATTCTGTTCACTGATGACTTGTGGTTCTAGATATAAAATGTTGTCGTAATAAATGCCAATATCCTGCACCTGAATTTATGCATAATAGATAGTATGAACGTGAGTATTAGGATCGCTAGCCCAAACTGCTTGCACTGACGATAAAAACCTGTTCATCGGTGCATTGCGTCAGTCTGTTTGGGGAGTAGTTGCCACTTGGTGAAGAACATTTGAACAACTAGCGTTCACAGTTGTTGAAGAACCCATTCGATTTAGACAGAATAGTTAATTAGCGTGAAGCGAATGTCCAATTCTCACACAAAATACAAGAGTATGTTGTGGAAGTCGATGGATATGTTTTGTTAGGGTTGGTAAAGAGACAAATATAATTTTCACAAAATGCTCAAAACTACAAGATAGGCTAGAAGTAGAACAAATGAATACGAGTAGAACCACTTGCACTGTTCACGTATGAGTACTTGCAGCTCCTTCGACCGATATTGTCCGAGGTATTGGTTATATCGTATGGCTGAACTGTGATCCGAAGTGAAACTTTTGTTGAATTGAGTAGAACCAGACTAGTTGGAATGCTACTGGTTTGTATTGTTTACTACTATCTTGGTTGATGTATGGTATTTCACCTCGTATGTGTTTTTGCACACGTCTAATTTATTAGACTGATTCGCTGTGATTTACAGAACCAGTCAAACTGAACTCAAATCTTCATTGTCTGGTCTGTACATACATACCACAACCAACCTCGCGTGACTTGTTCACTCATGAGATACACACATTTTTTTAGTGGGCCAAATTCAACGGTTGCTTCCAAATGATGGTGGTAGGCACGGAACTGAAATTTGACAATAATTTATTTCCAATCTAAAACTATTAAAGCAATCTCAATCGAATATGAACCAACTCTGCCACCTTAGTTATAGGTTATATGTTGTAGCAATAGTTTTTAAATAGTTTGGTTGGCAACTAATTGGCGTATCCTCAGTTTGGTTGAACATATTGTTATGGAAACGCTTGCTGAGAGATATTGTTGCAGTTTCTGATAATCTATTGATGAAGTTGAATTGAAACAGGAACAGTTATGCTAACGTTAACTGATATTGATCAAGACGTTAGTAAGAGACGTAAGACCAACATCGACCTCGAGAACCTCGAGAACATCTGTCGTTGTCCAATACTGGAACTTGTGGGAAGACAAAACATCATCTGTCGTTTTGTCCCAATTTCTTTGTAAACCAGACAGCAAACTTGTCATCCTGGGACAATGGAACTCATACGGTGAGCATTCTACAAGAAACGGTCATTGGTTGTCCTTTGCATTCGGATTGCCCATCCACTCGCTGCTCTAAAACCGCTAAACTTTTGTAGTGTTGAAGTCATTACTTCCGGCTGGCTTTACGCCTACTTAATATACCCTCGTAACATCGGTCAGACAAACAAAACCGTGTTCACAAATGACCAAATCGATCTGTTCAAGCATTGCTCGGCTACGGTTTCAGCTTTAGTTTTGGTTCTGACAACATTTAGAAGCTGACTCTCAAATGTAGATTTGTAAGCTAATATGGTGTATTACTAAATGCCCAAACATTTGCATTGGATTAAGCAGATTCCTGAGACTTGTAAGTGAGAACACAGCAGTGCATATAAGACATTCGGTTAGCTTCAATTAAGTATTGTGTAAACCGATTACGAGTGTCTGTGTGGAAGTATACTCGGCCGACAAAGCTATTTGCTCCTCGTCAGCTTACCGGACAAGTTCAATCTCTTATTCGTTTAATCAGAACGGTGATTTAGGTTAAGCATTAAACATGACCACCAAATGTAATACTAGCTGATTTAGTGTAGTCCCATCCGTTTGTTATGCAATCCTAAAATAGTATCCACAAAATATGTTTGCTCTGTGGATGTGCGGGCGGTTTGTGTGCTAATGCGTTGGGTTCAGCGTTTGCGATCGAAACGATATGTTGTTTCATGTTTGTTGGTGCATGTGTGTCCCGTTCCCTGAATTGTGAATGTAAATTTGGTGGTGTCACCCGACTATCCGCATCCATTTGATGGAATACGATCGGGCTGGTGATGGACAGAAAGTGGTTACATGTTGGTAGAATCAATTTGTGGACTTCCATGATCGTAAACTTAGTATATTGATTTCAAGCCTCAGAATATATTGAAGAGACAAATAATCGATGTAACTGTGTCAAACTCTCATGAATCTATTCTACCACATAGACCTGTTAGTAATCTTTAAAGTTAAGCATCCGGTTGTCTGGGTGAATTCGTGTGATACAGAAAACGCGATAAGAACATATGTACTTATTGAAACAACCTCGAAATATAGCATTGGCATTGGGTTTTCCAAACCATTTGCGTATCGATATTAGCATTTGTTAAATGTCAGATGGGACGGTGCTGTGGTCAGTTATTTTGAAACATTTTCGAACACATTGAGGTTAGCTGCTTGTTTTTCCGAGCAACTATGAACATAATCCAGACGGAGTAGTCGTCGAGGCAGCTAGATGTGCTCGCTGAGTAACATTCCGGAATTTAAGTTGAATAATTTCCAAAGTGTGTTGATGAACAACAATTGTGTAAATCGTTCGGTTACAAAGTTCGTTTACCTAGCTCATTATGAGCGGCTGAGAGGGAATCTGGTAGATCTGAACTCACTTGTAACGAATAATAATACAGCACTTTTTACGGTCAAATTGTAAGTGGGTCATTAACAGCACACAACTGTTCAGTTTGTAGATCTGATTTATTACAAAGCCTCTAGCCAAGTAGCTATTATCCTACTACAATAAATCACGACATTAATCAATATCAGTTCATTTGGCCAATATCCTGCGTTTGCAAAACGAAACACCAGTTACAGACTGGAAATAAGGAACGTGTAGAGCCCAAACGAACATTAAATCATTAAATCATTCAACATTTCAACACCACCATCACCTGTGTTTATAGTCAACATGCTTCTGACACGGTACGACACGCATCTTTGATGCAAACTCACTTTGATATGCTAAGATAACTGGCAATCAACTGCGAGATGCCAAATAGGCACCTTCATCAACATACCAAGTCGGGTGGCTTAAGAAAACACAAGTCTATTATGTGTACTCGAATGGATCTGGTGTGTGCTCACTCATTGTGCAGCAGGTGATGAAGATTTTGCATTATTGTGTCGATGTTATTTGATCGCAGTTTGCATGTTGATTTCACTCTTGCTCTTCCAGTTGATAAATTCCAAGTTCATTCTATGCACTTTTGAAATTGTTGCGGAAACTCTCATGACAGGAGTGATGAATCATATTTTCTCCGTCTTTAATCACGTGATAATAATAAGTTCATTTCCGAATTCTCTTATGACGTTTATTCTCAGAAATTTTCATTAGAAAATTGTTCACCGGTTATTAAATACCTATAACCATTTTTGTTCCAAAATGCCTGAAGCTCAATTAAAATATTGCAATATATGTTATAAACATAGCCGCCGGTTATTTCGCCAGAACTTCACTGTTTAGTCGTGCGTTGGAAAATTTGAAGCGAACTGCCTTTCTAGAAATTTAAAACACATATCCCTTCAGTGTCTTTCGACCGAAACACCTTGGTGAGCACCACACGATCTCTAGCCAAGTGAAAGCAGACGGTCAAGAACAAACTTTTCCACGAACCTGATTAATTGCGTCGGTTGAGACACGGGCTGTACTACTCAGCGTTTACTCTGAGGGCGAACTACAAGATTTTTTCTTTGGGTGTAAAATATATTCACCTTTATTCAAAACGAATAACTTGATCTATGAATGAAAAATAGATTTATCTCTCAAGCTGTTACGTTTTCTGTCTTGAAAGGAAGCGCAACCGCTATGCGAATTGATTCTCACACTTTCCTGCAGCCTCTGTGACCGCGACCACCTGGTCTTGTGGAGGTGTTTGGACTACAGTTTCCCGTTTACCCACAGGTCGCGGTTCCGATTCTCTTTCATATGTGGTACTGATAAGACTAAACAACTGTTCACCATTTTGCTATTGGTCACTGGAGCCAACTGACTGCGAAATATTGTGTTTCTCTTCTTCCGACATACATGACCGGTTTACTCATTCTACATGTGAAAAGCGACCAATACCCTATCGACAAAATTAATTATCAATGCAGAGTTTACTTTTGATTGGCTAAAGATGATGAAGGCCATTACACTATCAGCCATATAAAGCAGATTTCTTATCGGTTTCTATTTTGGACGGTTAAAAATGCTGATTATTTTGTTAGTGATTCACATGGTTTCCACTGTGGTTGCTTTGAGTCAGTATTGTGAGTTTATTGAATTGTTCGTTTCCTCCATGTCACTTATTGCTAGCTAAAATTTTTTCACACTATTCTGCACTTCGTCTTTCTGTCATTCTTCAATAAGTTTGGCAACAGAATGTTCGCGAAAGAAAGGCAGTTTTCTAGTCGGCGGTTTGTCTCATTGCAGTCGTTAGCACCGGCATCTTCATTTTGACTAATGTGAACGTGCTTGTGTGTCAATTTCGTATATTTTAAATGTGGTTGCATCAGATTGCGAGCAGATTTCGTGTGGAAGCCATATCGCTGGTGCAAAACTAGAGTTTATATTAACAAACACTTCTATATGCTGATAATTCGTATCGTTTTCAACCGTATTGCAATTTCCTAACATTGTCTAGTGGGTCACCTTTCCCGTTCACATTATAGCGTCGTTACCATGTACGTTTATTGTATCATTCATAACCCATATTGCATATAATTTACCTGTTCATTATTAGTTAACTGGCTTCCATATAGGCTTTTGATTTCACTTAGAGTTTAATGATTGTCTTGTTAGACTCACACCATACCAGTGTGGTAACATTCGGCAATCGCAGAATGGCGCTCAGGTAATATTATCAGCAATTGACCACTGTATTCTGTGATAGTATATTTATCATAAACCTTGAAATTAGGTCAGATGAAGACCTAATTTACACATCTACGACCATAACCACACATTTTTAAACCATAAGATAAGAGTTAGCTATGGTATACACAGTTGTCAATATGTCTTCGAAACTTAACAGTTATATACACTGTTCATTTGGTTCACTGAGGACAGTGACTTAAATCTAACTGAGAAGTCAGTGACTTACGGTTATCGACTGTATTGAACAGAAGGATTTTGGTTTTGCTGTTCTCGAAATGATCGAGTAATCTAAATACTATTCGCACATGGTCGTAATTGAGCGTTCGAATATGACCGATTGATGAAGCATATTGTGGAGTTACTCATAATGTAGTTAATACCCCAATCTCATAGTCGAGAGGGCCAGGGTGTTGACTCCGTTTCAGACGTGGATATGCATTACTGATTGGTTTCAACATAAGCGAAACTCGAATCCGTTGTTTTCCTGCATATTGGATCAGTCGAAAGGCTTATCCCACAAGCAAGAACTATGAACGAATATAGGCGTTGTTCGGTTTGAAATAATCTAAATCCTTCGCACTCGATCGTTGTTAGCCGATTTTCATCTGTAGAATTTACAATGTTCTTATGTTGGCCAGTAGCTGAGCTGCTAGAATATGCGCCACATGAAAGCATACGCTGCTTGAGGCTGGAGTGAATCATAGTTCATCTTTTATTATTTACTATTAGGTTTCTTACTAATAAACAATCCCCCCACACAATACTACTGTCAATTATTCATAACAGCGGTTATCTTGCTTATTAACTCAATAGTGAATCCATCGTACGTAATTCGGCGATCGCAAACAAAATAGAAAATTTAGAACATTAGGCAGTTGAGCGTTTAGCACAGTAGTAATTTTTGTCGGCGAAAAGCTTCTTTTGGTGGTTTGGAACATATGTCAGTCTAGGAATGGCTGTGTAACCAGCTAAGTAATCCGTCTTAAGGCTGAGAGCTTTGGTTACTTGTTCGTGTAAGATTGGAGAACTGAGGGGTGATTCTTATCATTTGAGAAGCTTGATTATAATCCACGGACACATTTGAGTAGATGATTTTGACAGAATACGGTCGTTAATCTTGAAACATATTTGAAATAAAAACACTTGATTACTGTTGACGATACCCATTGACTGATCAAACGTATTACATATAAACGGTGATTGACAATTCAGAAATACTTGACAAACTGAGGTGTGTTAAATAACACATGCCACATACGCTTGTCGCCTACTGTACTGTGGTAACTGTACGCCCATTCCTCGGTTTCGACCTAGACAAGGACGTTTGGTAAATACCTGTTATTCTTTGTATATTATTTGATACACAAATGTCTTAGAGTACCAGACGCATAATTTGTGAACCACTCACATCCATGTTCAGTCACTGCGTTTGCGTGAACATTCCGGCTAGCTCACTTGCATAAGTATAGCACTAGCAACTATGATCCGGTCTCGGATATAATGTGTAATGTTGCCACAGTCGGACAAACAAATGTGGCTCAACTTCCCACAAAATATACCTGTTATTCTTCGTGTCATGTACGTGACATTTGGCATAAATGTAATACTAGATCTCAGCAGTCTGTTGCATTACTTACTTTAGAAGTTGTGTCCCCATTTTTGCATAACTCGAAATCGATCGGCCGTATTTTTGTGGTTGACCTACAAACGAGCATGCATCCATCATAGCCTCAGACAAAGTTGAGAAACTGTTTTGTCAGCAATTGGTTCCGGTAATCACCAGCGGTGTGGTGACCAACTGCTACTCTGCAATTCAGTGGACCAATGTTTGAAACACAATCCATCACTTGTTTACGGATTGTGGATTCGATTCTCCGGGATACGTAGTGTTGGTAAAATCCAACTGAGTCAAAATGGCTCTCCAACACTTCGTTAATGGTTACTGGGTTTCAAATGTGTACAGAAGATCTGTCACATTGTTGTGTTCGTGTTGTCCAGATTGTCCGTCTGTCTTTGAGATAATTGCGCCAGTTAACTTGTTAAGTCCAACCTTTCACCAATTGAACTGAAGTCACGCAACTCACTATTTTTCTTTAGCAGCACGTTTAACACCTATAAAATTGCGAACATATACAATTTCATGCGATACTGTCCGAAATTTTACACTCTGGAGAATCTGGTGTATTAGACATAAGTCGAAGCCTGTTTCGTGGTCACCACAATGTGTTTCGCAAATGTAACCCGGAAGAAAAACATCAGAAAGCAGACAGCTAGCTGAAATGCTTATGTGAATTTAGATGGTATCATCGGCTTCGAATGATGCTAACTTCACATATTCATTTGATTAATTACCACGTTTATTATGTATTGGTCATACTAACCAACACTGTAGAGAGTATCTCATATGACTTTTTATACACAACTTACCTGATGCATATACTACCTCTTAACTATCGTTAGATCGTCACTGTACTCGACTATAATGCTCGACCGATTAAATGCATGCAGTCTTCAAGCGCGAGAAAGTGAGAAAAGACTATGATTTTTCAACAGTTTAAGTTAGTAGTAGTTCACATAACGTTCATAGTTACGCGTTACGCTTTAATTCTCGCTACGGCGATGGGTTTGTTTCATTCAATTGTGTGCATTGCTTCTATCAGGACAAATGTCAAGTCTGATACGGTTAGGCACTATTGTAGTGCATGTGTTAGTCTGTGTGGAATTTCCGAAAATGATAACAACAATGATAAGATGCTGTTTCGTATAATAAGTAATTTATATCACTGTCGTTAAATTCGATGGTAGTACGAGAAGTGAAGTTGGCTGCAAGTTGTACGTGGTCCTCACTGATGGACACGTGACCATAGGAACGGAAGTTGACTGCTAACAACTAATCATAGTCGCCTGCAAGGGTCGTGCAGATGGGAGTTACACAAACCAAGAAGTTGTTCATTTCATTAACCAAATTTTGAATAATTCTTACTCCATTTCAACTGCTGCTTCCATGTTAATATAGTAGTCAACGAAGCAACATAGCGTGTTTTTAGTAGCACGTTACGTTCTAACTCATAATGTGAAACGGACATCTAAGTGAAAACGGCAAAATTTATTTACTCCTACAGTTGCTCACAAAGGCCATGCAATGTTTTGGGAAATGTTTTCAACAGGAATTCAGATGAACTTGTTAGTGGATTACGATATTCTCCGTTACATTAAGTTGGATCTCCTAAGACGGTTAAGCCCATGTCTTGCTATCTTTGTCCACGTGTTACAAACAAAACGCTATTATGGTCGGCATAGGCGTAACGTCTTACAAACGTTGTTGGGCTTACTCCCTTGGATTAGGGATAAAAACTGTAACATTCAATCTTACTGGCATCACCCGATTACCAATATTAATGAGGTTGATCGAAGTAACTAACGATCTCTACACACGGTAAATTCAAATAAAGTCACACAGCCTGACGTTTATTTGGAATCACTGAACAACCGCCGATATATGAGCCCAGCCACCCAGCCCGCCCACAGTTAGTGAAGTCGACTATGAGAATGAGACACAGCACTTATGGTGTACTATAGGAAGATACAGTGCCGAATGAATGGACTCTATTGTAATCCATTATACAGTTCCACAAGACTGCTCATCAAGCCGTTACGAACACACATATCGTCATATGTTGTATTAAAATTTGACTGTGCGAATTATTGTTGGATTATCTATGACCATAATGGGTAGTTTAAAAAAACTGCTTATAAAACTGTCTTTAAGATGGTTGTTGGTCAGGGGAATATTCCTCCATGCTTGCAGAAACAATAAACGACATATAGTGGACCTTATTGTACTTCCTTAGTAAAGTAGCCTCATGACGCCAGTATGCCACCTAAACTCATAAATAGTTCATATCTAGGACTCCGTGCAGTCCGTAGATCACATTTCACTTCAAAGCTATGATACTCAGCTGTCGTACTGCGGGACTAACCATCAAAGTCTTCATGAGTTTTCTCAATCAAAAAGCAGCAGTCGAACAGTTATTTGAGTGTTTTACAAAATCGTGTCTCTATAACTGGTTTATTTTGTGTTGCGAACAAGTGTTGTAGACGGTTCCAGTATTTCTGCATTTCAGATGACATTGCGTTAGTAGTATATCAGTGCAGCTCAGAGCACATGCACGTTTTCTTGGAAGCCACTGTGGTTAGATGAGTTATTAATTTTCATTATAATGATAAGGCAATAAAAAAGCATGAATCAGACACAGAATACACAACAATTCTGCATTATGATCCAACCGTCCGATTTCAAAATACCCTATTTGTTTACACGCATTTGAAAACGATCAACAGTCTAGTACACCCTTACATACTGTCATCCGTGATGAATGTGTGATAAGTACGAAAAACGTTTTTTGAAACATTTTACTTAACGCATTCAGGCTGGGTCTTTTGATAAAAACCGGACAAATAAGACTGTAATCCGTCAATGTAAGTAGCACATTTTCTCTTTCGGATTGAACTTGAAGAAAAGTGGTCGTATGTGTGGCCAGACATATTCAAGAAAAAAAAACGTAAATTTTCCAAACGACTGAGAAAGTGAGTTTAAATTGTCCTCTGGATCACTTGTGGAAAGATCTTGTAGCTGAAACGTTTTTGTAACATTCTCCCACCTGCCTCTCCTGTTTGGATTTAGCGAGCTGAATATTGGCAGTATCGTGCAAACAATGGGTATATGTTTTTAACGTGTTTGTTCTGATATTTGCATATAGGTCCTCCTAGATGAAATATCCGTGTATTTCTGTTTTCAGGGGAGGTGACCTGTAAGTCAATAGTGCGTGACAAG